>CM055441.1:5164647-5764647 GCA_029228465.1 Salix viminalis | reverse complement strand
TGGAAATCTATCACGCAATAATTCAGGGACTGGAAATGAAGTCAGTGTCGTCGTTTCAGATGATTCTGGTGAGAATACGACGAAGTCGTTTGTTAGCATAGAAATGCATAGTTTGTAGTCTTTTGACACCAAGAAAAAATAAGAGGAAGAAAAAGAAAAGGAAACGGTGGAAGTGTGACTGGCGGCCGGCTGGTTAGTGGGTCGCCGGAGTAATTATTATAAAATGGTATTTTTATGTTTTTTGTTTTAGATAAACAGTAGCCCTCTTTTATTTACGTATTTTATCTTGACTCAACAAATGCTTCTAATCTTGCCACGCAAGCATCAAGCTACTGAAGCAGCAAAACGATATGACGTGGCAAGATCAGAAAGCAAGCTGGACTTAACTTGGATGTTACGAGGCAAGGAAGGGAAGGCAGAGACTTTCTTCAGTTGGTGAATTGGTGCCCCACCTAGAACATTGCCGCATTCGTAAAATATTTTAAGAAAAAAAATATAAAAAATATTTTAAAAAGCATTAAAATTGCCGTCACTGATTTACTGTAGTTATTTTTCTTTTGTTTTTACACACAAACACATAAATTTGGATTATAATAGTAAAATTACTATTTTATTACCAGGACCGAAAAATTTGACACTAGAGATTGGGGTCATTTTCAACATTTCTAGCGACATCTATAGCATTTTTTGATTTCTTTGCTCAATAAAACTATTATATTTTACCTCTGAGTGCTAACAAAAAGGACACGGAATATTGGGGATGGTTTTGGTTTTTCACAATTTTATGCACAGTAAAATTATCAAAAAATAACCCCCGAAAAGATAAAATATGCCTAGAGATGGGGGTATTGTGGTGCTTTCCCCATCGGTTTTTCATGGATTATCGCTACGTTCAAGAGTGAATAGGTAATTTAAAATTTTTTATTAAAAAAAATTGAAACACTGCGAGACCCGCTAGCAGTGTTTCACGAGCTCGTGTCATTCAGGCGGCGTGTTCGGCATCATTGGGACGGTGAAAACTGCCCTTCCGCCAAGTTTCTTGGTACGCCGCCATGTCCTCTACCTCCTAGTGCAACGTTTGTCGCTCAAAGGTGGTTGGGCAATCGCCAGTTAATGATTTTTAGTTTTTTCTCCATTTTCTCTCTCCTACCACCCATCATTACAGGTAAGTCCTTCATGTTTCTTATGTTTTTAATTTAATCCTTGTTCTTTTGATTTCAGTTTTATTTCAGATTTCTCCAATTAAAATTTTAAATGTTTTCAATTGTGCTCTTCAATTGAAATTGATTATATATATATATATACATATATTAATTTTCATTTATGTCCTCATTCTTTTGATTTTGGATTTGTTTTTTGTTCCTTTAATTTGTTTGGTATGTAGATTTTAATTTGATTTAAATTTGTTGTTCAATTTAAATTAGTTATATATGCTATTTTTCATTTTGGTTCTTATATTTTTAATTTTTTAACAAAATTACACTAGAATATGCTTTAAAAATATCTTTATTTGTTTCGGTCTTAAGGTTTTTATTTGTTTCAATTTTGTCATTAGATTGGAATTATTTATATATTTTATTTTTTTATTTCGGCCCTTATTCTTTGAATGTTTAATTTGGTATTAATTCTTTTTGTTTTTTTGGTCTTTCTTTAACAATGTTTATATTTTACCGGTCTTTATGCACCTATGCTTTTAGTTTATGTTTTTATTTTTATTTGGTTTAATCCTGCAATTTTAATTTATAGTAGTGATAATTTTAAAATTAATATTTCTCTCTTTTTCCCTTTATTCTTCTGTTTTTGTTTTTTGTTATTTTTATTTGTTCTTCGGGTGAGATGATTTTATGATTTCATTATTTAAGCAATAATAATGATAATTTTAGTGATTATTTATTTTTTTATAAAAAAGTTTTGCTTTTTTTTCTTTGGGACAATTTAATGATTTTAATTCTTTGGTCAAAAATATTGATAATAATATTAATTGTTATAGTCATGAGAATAACAATAATGTAGGAATGACTTTTCAATGATTTTTCTTCTTTTTATAGATATAAAATTAACTATTTATTTTTATTATTTGATTATTGCAGGTGTTTTCACAATTTATATTTTATTTGATGTGTTTAATTTAAATTGAATTATAAAATGAGTTAAGCTGATATAGTGAATTCAGTAATTCATATATCTGAATCTTCTTGTTTTTTAATGATAATGATAATTTTATATTGTTGATTTCATTGAAACCTTCTAAATAGATATATTTATATCGATTTAAAATTCATATATTTTACAGGAAACTTGCACTTTACAGGAATTCTGCATAAATTTATTATTTGGCCCAAATTTATATTATAATAAAAAAAACCTCACACGATTAATATTTTTTTATGTTGAAAAAAATATTGTTCCTGGCCGCGATGAGGAGCGAGTAAGTGATTAATATATATATATATATATAAACGCTAACATATTTTTTATTATAAAAAAAAATCCAAGTACGAATTTAAAATCTAATATATATTAGACAATGTTAGTTTTAAATAATAAAATAATTAGGCATCAAACAGCATTTTATTTTAAATATTATAAAAACAATGTATTAGATTTGATAAATCTTGAATAATCATTAAAATCCGTCATGAATTATTTTATATCATAATAAATATATAACAAAATAAAAAAATAAAAAAATAATTTTCAATAAGGTAATATGTAAAAGAAAAAAATCATATATTTTTTGTAAATAAAATCTCGAGTTAATGCAAGTAATTACGACAATATATACCACACTACTACAATCCCTATGGTGAATAGTGAAAATATCTCTCTTTATAGGTATTTTATAGTGTATATGTAATTTAATTTTGTTCGAACTAAATGGGGTTGTAAAGAAAAAGATTGAAAGAAACTTATCAGGGCCGTTGGCAAAGGAAAGGAAAGAATGAGACCATAATTAATTGTCATTTGGTGCCTATGGAAATAGTCTGATTTTTTAATGACTAATTCAATTAAATAAAATTTCCCAATTTACAATTAAAAACAGTACCTCCCCTTCAACGCAAAGTTGTGAATACTGTTTCAGTTGATGCTTTGTTTTTTCAATTTGAATGAAATGTTTTGGTTTCGGAGTGTTTCGGCGCGCCGTTTCGGATTTGTACTTTTTATGTATATATATATATATATATATAATTAAATATATTAATTCAAAATAACATTATTTAGAATTGTGCAATTTTATCTATAAAATAATTTTTATGAACAAAATTATGAACATGTATAATATTAAGAGAATACCATTATTAATCTCGCAAGGTCATTACATTCTCTGATTGCTCTGAAATTTTATTATAATATATATAAATATATCAAGAGACGCCTCATAAAATTTCATTTGAATCTAACGGTCGAATTAAAACATATGATTGATATTGTAAAATTATTCATTATTTTAAAAAAAATACTATTTGGCCAAAACGGAACGGGAAGAACAAAACCGGTATGTTTCACCCAGTATTTGGCCAAAAAAACCAAACCAAACCGGAATTTAAACTAAGGTGAAAAACAACGTTGTTTTGTCTTATTTTTTAACTGGTACGAAATATTTCAGCCGAAACGAAACGCAATTGACAATTATGCTTCTACATACATTTGTCTTTCCCAATTTACAAGTCAAATCTGAATTTAGCAAGGACGAGGGTTGTGGCGACAATTAACTAGTTGCCCATTTCTTCCCTATCCAAAAACTATGGACTATAACCATGTGATAGTGGTACAAGTTTGGGATTAAAGAATTTGTTTTTCTTGTGATTTCAGGTTTAAACCATGTGATTGTTATATGATAGTAATTGGAGGGTTACATGGTCGGTAACTTTGGAGTCCATGAGATTAAATAAAATATGCACAAATTAACCCAAACACCGACGTTAATAAAAAAAAATATGGAATGTTCGTTTGGACATTGTCCCTTAATCCTTCTTAATTGACTTCAAACACGCAAAACTCCTAAATGGTCTTATATAAATTATTTTAATAGATTTTAAACATCTATTAATTCTCTTAAATTATTCCTGTATTCGTTTGTTTATAATTTATTGGAAACATTTAAACACATTATCATATAAAATAACAATTATTTAATGTATTTACTTACTATCATTGGTTTTTATGTGAATATTTTATTTTCATTTCTTTTGTCAACACAATTCAAGTCTAATAAATGTATTTCGATAATGCATTAGTGAGATTGAAAGTCCAATGAATATAAAAGAAAGTTGGAGTTTTTTATTTTATTATTATTTTTTCTTAAAAAAAAACTTGAAAAGAAAGAGGCTTTTCAAAGACAAAGTTCGCATGTTTAATTTATAGTATTTGATCTTTATTTTTAAAAGATATTACTTCATTTCTAACATTTACAACAACACTTTAATCAGATGCTCACATTTCATGTGCATTGGCATGTAAGAAAAACATCTTTGACAATGTATCCATATAGGGCATGGATCTAATGGAGATGAACTACAAATTCGGAGTATCATGCTTCCCAAAGTATTCCATAAAACTACAGGCCGTCAGACTGTAAAAAAGGAGCTAGCCAACGACTTGCAGAAGGATTCTGATTCATTTCTTAGCCAAAATGGTAGCTCCAATGGCTGCCTCCGTTCCCGAGCTACTGATTCATAAATCGAACAATGACTACCCACTCTAAATGATAAAAAAATATTGGGAAATTGTTTGATGATACGCAAGATGGTGGTAGAGATTCATATAATAAAATAAAATAATTTATGAGTATTAATAAAACAATGATACAACATAGGTATTGGGTGTCATTGATGAAATAAAAATGAGTGAGAATAAAATATATGATGATACTAGAGGCACAAGTTAATGTTATTTTAAGTAACAAGTTGATTCAAGAGTATGTTATAAAGTATAGATTGAAACCATTACTTTTTTCGTGGTTAATGCCTTGATCAATTTTTATGCCAAGTTGGTAGCTTGGGTCCCTGCACGCAAGGTTTTTTTTTTTTTTTATCGAATGGTAATATAAGAGGAGTTGTATCTTACAAGAATGAAGAATTACAAAAAAAAATAAAATTCCAAGCTTATCTGACTTGGCAAAAAGAAGTTGTGAAATAAATGCTTCTCCTTCGTAAGAATAATGAGAAATTCCAAAATTGATCAAGCAATAAGAAAAAAAAGTGTCTGAAACTGTTGCTTTCATACTTAAACACCAATTTAAATTTCAAAGATAAAATTTTAGAAGTACGAGAGAATGTAAAACTAGTAAATCAGTGCTAGAAATGGTAAATTCTGATTGAGAGATGATAACTAAAAATAAAAATTGTTATAGATAGGGATAAAAAGTTTTAGTAATTAATTTAAATATTTAATGGAATAAAGTAATAAATCGGTACATGAAATGTTAACCTAGTGATGAATCACATAAACTCTCTAGTTGGGTAAATTGTTTTGTATAAATTTAGGAAAAAATAGTTATAAAGTAATGAAAAAGAGTGTAATTGTAAGTAAAATAATATATGATTTTACGCATGAAAAAAATGATCAACAATATAAGTCTCACATGCAATCGTATTATTTTGATCGAAAGTGGTGAAGACTCTCACATGCAAGACTTTGATTTTGTCTTAAATGATCTAATATTCAGTTTTATAGTGTCAATTATATCTTTTAGTTCCCGAACATATTTTTGTAACTTAGGTGAAATGTTTAAGTTAATAAGATTACAAAAAGGCCTAAAACAAAATATTAGTAGACTCAAATTTTATAGAAAAGAACACATGCACGCACACATATAAGAGGTAAATTGGTCAATAATGAAAAAAAACCTTTCTTTTAAAGGATGTTATAACTACAAACCTATCAGCCACAAAACTTTCATGTAAAGCCTTTATTTTCTTCGAACCCTATGAGGGTTTTAACCATGATTGAGAGTTTTAGGCAAGATTGAGTTGGTATTTGAGAAGAAAAAAAACATATTGAAGGTAGGCATTTTGATAGCCATATCTTTGTTGTCCATTATTGGATTGATATGTTATTCTTATCAGCACCTACTACAATCTAACATGAGGTATTTTCAATATTAAGCTTTGTTTGAGATAACTAAATATTTAGCATAATATTTATGGAAAAACACCTTTATATATAGTTTTATTTGCTAGACATTCTCGTCTCCATCCATTAGTAGATTGTGTTGGAATTTTGATAAGTTATTTGTCCATATATGCTATAAATTCTCAATGGTGGAGAGTAAGAACAACCACTCCCGCCATAAATTGTTCTGCCTGAACATATGAGTTCAATTTTGTTCCAATATATATAGATTTATTCATTGGATTGTTTTTATTAATGTAGAAGTGTTATGATAAGCATGATTATGTATAACTTCACCATTGAGTATGATTAAATGTTTTTTGTTGATATTATGATTAATTGATATGAAATATGTGATAATAAAGATTGATTCAAAGAATAAAAGTGAAATAAACCAATTGGTATGTTGTGTTGTGTCTAGCCATGAAAGATGTTAGGGAGGTATGTAGAATTGTTTTGAAGTTTTATGATAATATGTGTTAATGCACTTTGAAATTCTAAACTGAATATACTTGATGTTAAGGAACCATCTCACCTAAAAGCTAAAGCTTGTAAGTGAGGCCCTCATAATATGATTTATATTATTCTCTAACACACCCCCTCAAAGTGAAAGTTCTTTGGGCTTGAAACTTGCACAGGCCCACATCACCTTGTGCTTGATTTTTATCAAATAGAATGAGGGTGGTGAGATTCGAACTCATGACCGCTGGGTTCAACAAGGCTCTGATATCATGTTAAGGAACTATCTCACCTAAAAGCTTAAGCTTGTAAGTGAGGCCCCATAATATGATTTATATTATTCTCTAACACTTGAGGTGAATTTTTTATTGAACTAATGATTTTAAAATTGAGTTAATAGTAAAGGAAATGTAGGATCTAATAAATGAGTGAAATTATATGTTAACATGATGTGTATATGTGAGAATCATGATATAGGATAAGTATTTGGCATTGGTATTTGTTTAAGAAAACCTTTTTACTAGATATGAAAATTACAAGTTGATGTTACTTTAAAAGATGAAGACATAAATCAAATTATTGAGCGATACCACATGAAAAAAAAATACATAAGAAAATTAGTTCCAACATAACTCAAATGCATAGTCTGACCCAGATTATAAAAAAACATATTTTCAAGGTTTCTTTACCGATGTTTTCCAGGACTTCTCTCCTTTCACAACTTCTTTCTTCACTTTCTCACTCTAAGTTAAATTTTCTTTTCCTTGTTCTTTATTGAATTCTAAGGTAATTATGTTTTTCTCATTCAAAAATCTCTTTTTTTTTCATTTATTACTAGTGTTCTCTAGCCCTTCAAAGTGAAAGGAAAGAATTAGAAATTAATAAATCTATTTTCCCCTTAACTATACCGCGTTAGTTTTATGGAAACGATAGCTAAAATGATCTAACTATTTTGAGAAACCATCCAATTAATTCATTAAATCAGTGTAGTTGTTTACCAAAACAATTAGAATGTTCTTCATCTTGGAAATATGGTCATTTTCTTTATCTTCTCAACCTTTTTTCTTTTCTTTACCTTTTTTCACTTCATTACAACCTAATGCAGCGTTAGCGGGCTCTCCCCCCACACCAGCAACCCCTCGGAAAGTTGAACCTTCTTCTCCAGCGCCGACGATGAAGACCAGCAGCAACAGCAACACGAACCAGTCTCTTTTCGTTGCTCATCCCGGGCACCACAGGCCACCATTTTTTACACTACCATCACAGGAAAAACCACCTCAACCTCCTCAACTTGAAGGCAGTAATAGGCAATCCTCTGATCACCGTCGGTCTATTACTACTCACATGAACAAGCTTTTTTTTCCTTTCTTTTTCATTTTTTTCTGAATTGATCTCGGCCCAGCTCAAATCCAGCAGTAGTTGGGCATTTGGCCCAACTTGACTAGGCCGACCCATTTAGTTGGGTCAGGCCCAACTTGATTATTTTTTTATTTTGAAAAAAAATTGCATTTAAAAAAACAAAAAAAAAGTGTTGTTTTCATGCATACGGCCGAATTCCAAGGTTTTTCTAAGCATATTTTTTTTGTACAGATCAAATATAGCATATTTCTCATGCTTTGAAATGAAAATTGAATATCAGTAACCAGTTTATGATTATCCGTCGAATTTGGCCAAAATCTCAACAAACAATTAACAATTATTTTGTTTTAGCAATTGCGGTGTAAAATTATATTGTAAAGTTCACCGGCAGATAAAAAAAATGTTTTTTTAACTGTGGTGTAAAATTACTTGTAAAGTACATTTGCAGATAGAAAAAAGTTTGTTTTTTTTAAAAAATACGTTGTAAATTTTTTTAAACTTTAGAATAGTTACATTTTCGACTCTCAATGAGGTAGAGACTTTCTCACGAAGAGAGATCTACTTTGAATCTTAGAAAAGACCAACGAATAAAAAAAATGACTTAGGAAAAACAATCAAACAACAATGCAGCTTACCTTAGGTAGGGTGCACTGGGGGTGATGTGTCTTCCCCTTGCACAACAAGTCCCCTTACCAAGACTCTCGAAGACCAATAGGTTTTCTAGTGACCTTAATACAAAGTGACGACTCCTAAAGATTTATAGTTGTAACTTTATGGCCATAAAACATCCCTTTCTTTTTACCGCGCATTGTTGTCTCCCCAATCCGAGGATAGTAGGGTCGAAATGCGAAAAAACTCGTCGCCACTGACTACACTCTCTGCTTTTGTGGGATTCTTATAATCTAATCATAACTTTATCTTTTGTCTTTAGGATGAATTCATGGTTTAATGATTCCTTATGTTTCAATGGATTTGTATCTGGTTTGAAGTTAAAGTCTAATATGATAATTTGCTAATTTACTTATAAAGGACGAGGAAACATGGTTGCTTCCATACAACTTAGTCTGAGGTAGATTAACTTACCTCATTTTTTTATCAATCATTAAAAATATTGACCATACAATTTTTCTGACCATAAATCCTAATATTTTTTGTTCAATTTCTTTTATTTTCTTATCCCTAGTAACAATAGTTAAAGGGATATATAATCTTGAGTTTCTTGGCCATTTAACATGGATTTGAATACATCTTGAATGATAATATCCATAATCTTTGTCAAAATCATGTTTTTTTGTCAAAACAAGAAATGGATGCTTATTTGTCATGTAAAAATCACATGTAATATATCATATAAAATGTTCAAAGACCTATATATCATTCAAAGATGTTCAAAGATCTAAACACTCTCTGGTTTTTCAAAGACCTGTATATCATATAAAATGTTCCACGAAATTTTAGGAAACCTACATAATCAAACCCTTTATATACTTGATACTTATAATCGTTTATTTTTTGGCATTTATCAAACTTGTTAGTTTAGACCAACTCATTAAGATAAAATCCTGGTAAACTTCAATTCCTTGCTTCAGTAGTTTTTCTCATCAGATACTTGTTGATTGGTGTTGGCTAATGTTCCCAACTGACTACTTTGTCAATTTATCTCGACAGGTGTTAGTTTTGGTTACTTCAAATCCACCGTCATCATCCGAAGATGGGGTGAAACATTAACACTTGCAAGCAAAACCAATTGTATCACTATAAGCAATGATTTGATGCAGCCGAATTCCCAGAGGGGGAATCAAGTTTTCTGAGGAGGAACTTGAACAGGAGTATAGGGCAACAAAACACCTTATCCTATTGAATGTTTCTTGAAACGTTCTACAGCCTTCAGTTTTTTCAAAACATTCCCAAGCTAACCGAACTAATAATAACGTTGTTATTGGTCTATAAAGTCAACAAGATTTGGTATTTTCACTAGCGATAAAAGGGGGCTGTAGCAGGGCTTGTGGTGGCAGCAGCGGGCTGCACCTTTGAACCTTATCATGGATGGAGTGATAAGGTAGAATCTTTCGCACCAAATTAACCAATTATGAAGGAGACGAGACTAATTGTTCTATTTGAAAGGTGGCTTTAAATACATGAACAAGATGGAATCTTAGAACATTATTTTCAGTGAGCAGTTAAATCCAGATCATCCATGAAGATGGTTTCAAATTATAAAGCTTGGAGAAGAAGTCATTAGTTTCTGGCACCTCTTGGTTGAATCTTTAGCAATGCGGGTTTTTCCTTTACCCAATTGTTATAAATGCCACGCATGCTCATTCCATGCCATCGCTATAAAAAGTCTTCAAGCAGCACTATTTGACTTCTTTTTTTAGTGGCATATATACACTTACACAGCTGTTTTCCTTCAGCTGTAAGTCGAAACCTTCTCAGCTAAGATTTACATTTTAAAAAAACGGCCGATTAGTTGAGTTGTTCAAGGTAAGAGGGTGTTTAATTATTGTTGTTGTTGTTAAATACATAAAACAATGACTTCGGAGTATTCGGACTTTGTTTTTGGTGAGTTAGTGTAGCCAATCCCGAATCCTGTTACATGCAATAGTCCACCAAGACATCAATTTCTAATCAAAATCACAACGAGAAAAAAGAAAACAGAGAGAGATACTATATTCATTATTTATCATACACATCAACATAAGATACGTAATCCAACGAAAAAAGTAATCAATATAGTCTGTGACTATGAGTATGAACATAAAAACATAGCAAGGTTAAATAAAAAAAATAGGAGTCCCAAACAAAACGAATCGAGGACTAAATCAAAATGAAAACGAAGTCCCGGAACCCTGATCAGAACTTGATATCGCACTTGCCGCTACTCCCGGCGGAAGAAAGCCCGTTCAAAGGAATCTTCAGGTCATCACACTCAATCTTGGGCTTGAATCTTGTAGTCTTGACCTTACCTAGCTTGAATCGAACCCTCAGAGACAACTCCAGCGTAATACTGTAAAGCCCACTTGCTTTTTCGCTGTTAAATTGGGTCAACTCTTGACCTTGAAGGGTGACAGGCTGTTGCCCATTAAAAACCACATTCAAGACAGTAGTGTTCTTGTGTCCCTGATAGAACGGAGTCAGGGATTGATAGTGAAACCTCTGGCCCTCGTAAAAAGCTTTGGCCTCAATCCTATCATAGTAAATCCCAATCTTCTTGTTGGGGTTGCGGATATTGACGTTAAAAGTAAGGTTGTAGCGGAGCATGTTGTTGGTGTGGTTGAACTCCGTTAAAGCAACGTCTGTGACATGCAACTTGACCTTGTTAATGGGGCGGAATATGAGCCAGACAACAAGAAGACAGAGGCCGACAAGCGCGAGCACGGTGAAGATCACTTTGAGGAGGAAGGTCACGAGACAGCAGCAGCCGCAGCAAGAAGAACCACGGCCAGGGCGGTGGTAATGTCGTGGAGGTGGGATTGCTGGACCATAATAGGCACCATTCAGGCCTTGTTTCTCCGCCATGACAGAGTTGATGTGCTTGATCAGAAGGCGAAAAGAGAGTCGACAAATAAGCTTTAACAGACAAAACAAGCACTATGATCGATAATGCTGAAATATGAGTTGGTCTGCTTGTATATATATATATATATATATATATGCAGGAAGATGATTAGAGGGACACGGAAACTGAGAAGTTTTTGCCGCGTCAATCAACGCGGTTTCTATATATAATTTTTCGGCTATTTCTAAGCTGAGGTTCATTCTATGTGGGGAGAGAAAGACTTTTTAGACTGTTCCTATCAATTTCTATTGTGTAAATCATGCGCAAGAGATTCATGGTGCTTCGAAGCTTCTTTTATTGACCTGCGCGTACATGGTTTCCCTTTCAAGCTTGGAAAACGATGTTTCCACCAGACTTTTCTGTAAAATAATTAAGCTGACAAAGCATAAAAATACCTACCATGCTTGTGTCTGAAATATTATATTGTCTTAGCCTTAGTTTTTCAACAAAGCCTTCCATACCGCTTACATTGATTGATAGCTGACATAGAAAGAAGGTGATGGACCGACTCATAAGTTTTTTACAAATCATTGTTAAATTCATCGTATCATCATGAAATATACTTAGAGTATGTTTTTTTATTACATACATATATCAAAGGAACAATTGGCTGACCTATTTACTAAGCCTTTAGCCAAAGAGAGGTTTGAAGACCTAAGGGAGAAGCTTGGTATGCGTGACCTTGGAACCAAGGGGGAGTGTTGAAAATTCAAGATTGTTTCCAAAACTACTTTAGTGTTAGGATTAGACTAAATCTCTATTAGTGTTTTTCTTTATCTTGAATAAGATTATGTTGATCAATTTAAATTCAGTATTTCAGTTTCAGTATAAGTCTTAGTCTTTTAGTTTCAATTAGATTATATAACAAGGAAGTATAATAGCAAGAGTTCTATTTTGATTATAACACTTCAATTTTGCTATAAATAAAGGAGAGGGATAGCAGTAACCTCACTTCCAATTCTGCTCATTCCTCTATTCTTTGTGTTCTTGATGTGTTCTTCATTCGGCCAGTTTTTCCAGAATTGAATTCAAACAGTAATTGTTTGAATTCAATAGAACATGAGCTTTTGTTGACTTCTGTTGACTTTTGAATCTTTTGATTTTCCAACAGTATCATCATGAAATATACTTAGAATATGTTTTTTTATTTCATACATATATCATGAAGCAAGCGGGTATTGATGAGATTGCAGGCTATTACAAGAAGCATGATCGATTAGTGGCAGACTGTTTTTTGGAGGCCGTAGACTTTGTAAGGAAGAAGAACAAGTCGAAGTGTTTGTGATGTTTTTCTTGTGCATTGTTATTTTTTAATTGGAAGGATTTGCGCAGTCATGTTTTCTTGAAGCATCTTGGGGGTTTATGATAAGTAATTTGTGACCAGCTGTAAAGAAAAGAAGAGAGAAACATGGGGAAGGTTTTGGTTTATTTTCAACATAATTCAGAACAACCTCTTGGCTATAATTTATAGCCCACTATTTGGAAGAGTAAACACATTGACAAGAAAGAAAACAACAATAAAGAAATAACCTCCAACTACGCTACTTTCCAACCACCCACGAACCCATGAAGCCATAATCCCCATGTTGCCCACAACCCACGTACCATTCTTCCTGGAACGTATCAATCCCTCCCCCTTAAGCTTCCTTTTCCACAAGGAAATGTAGGGTAGGTCTTCACCAGACAACGTTCATCTTCCCATTACCGACGGGTCTGAGGATGAGAGGTTCCGGTAATGGCATGAAAGGAAATTTCAGGGATAGTTTCTTGATCCTCAGCCGCTTGTATTCCCTCGGGCCATTCTTCATAATTCGAATCATTTGTATCCATGATCATGAATAGTTGGGGTCGTTGGCAGCGATGACCCGGCATGAACTTCTCATCACATTAATAGCATAAGCCTTTTTCTCGCCTCTATCATGCTTCTTGATTGGAAATTCGTCTGACATTGGAATTTTGACTCATGTTCTGCAGCAAATTTGGTGGAGGTCCCAGCACTTCCTCAGTAGTACTCACATTGGTATTTGTTGGGGCTATCGCTGGTTGGGGACGGTAAGAGGGTGCCACCTTCCTTTGAAGATGATTTCGTTCTTCAACCAACTTGGCTACTCCCATGGTGTCGGATAACGTGGTGGGTTGTGTTATTTTAACATCCAAACGGATCTCATCTCTAAGACCTGCAATAAAGCAACTGATGAGAAAGGGTTCTGGCAAGCCATCGACTTGATGGGAGAGTTTCTCAAACTCTTCTTGATAGGTTGCAATGGTAGTAGTTTGTCGTAGTCTTGAAAGAGCTTCAGAAGCATCTTCAAAATCAGTTGGGCCAAAACATAGGAGAATGGCCTTGGTGAGTTCATCCCAAGTTAGGGGCCCTTGGAACTTGGCCATCCATCGATGCCATTGTAGGGCTATCCCTTCTAGATGGAAGGAGGCCAATGGCACTCGTTGGGCCACTAGAACATGGTTATATTCAAAATACTGCTATGATTTGTAAACCCACCCCATTGGGTCATCCCCGCTGAACTTAGGAAAATTCAACTTCAGTGAAAGTTGATGATTTCCCGAGTTGGGGCCTGATAATTCTGCAGGAGCAAATGGGTTCACCTCTGGTTGATTCCTCATTGGACTCCGAGAGAGGCGCAAGGCCTGTAACTCAATCAGTATAGTTTGTAGGGTCTCATGCACTTGATCAAAGTTAGATTCATGCCTTGCCAAGGCTTCGTTGACTTCATTTCAGAACTCTGCATTAGACTTTCCTCTAGTGTCCATGCTCTGATACCAATTGATAAGTAATTTGTGACCAACTGTAAAGAAAAGAAGAGGGCAGAGAAGAAGAGACAAACGTGGGGAAGGTTTTGGTTTATTTTCAACATAATTCAGAACAACCTCTTGGCTATAATTTATATCCCACTATTTGGAAGAGTAAATACATTGACAAGAAAGAAAACAACAATAAAGAAATAACCTCCAACTACACTACTTTCCAGCCACTCACCCACGAACCCATGAAGCCACAATCCCCATGTTCCCACAACCTAAGTACCATTCTTCCTGGAACGTATCAGTTTATCAGTGTATCAAATGGAACTTGTGCCCTTTGGTTTGGAAGATAGCTATGTTGAGGAGATTGAAAATGGGGAGTGAACATCAGTGGATGTAGATAACATGGAGCAAGAATTGTCAACATTCAGACGTTGCAAAAGCGACATATACCAAGAAAAGTGTAAGATTTATAGTGATCAGAAGAAGTGGATGTTTTGTGATGATGCTGAGCGCCAAGAGTTGTTGAAGAAAAATCATCGATTGCTCAAGTTGTTCTTGAAGAATCAATGTCTGGCACCGCGAATCTTGTCATGGATGTGGGACTATACCATGCAGGAGTTAGAAGAGAGTATATTGCTAGGAGTTTAAGGATTTGGTTCCTATCCTAGAACAAACCCAAACACCCCATGTCTATTTGTTTTCTTTGGCTTGAGAACCTTGAGGTGGTGTTCGACTTTTTGGAAGAGCTGTCTAAAGAGTGTGATTTAGAGGACAATATATCAGATGATGGAGAAGGTGGCAAAAGAGGAATTTTGTGGTTATGATCCCATTTATTTTAACAGTGACTCTCTATGCCTCGTATTGGATAAGAAATTCATCAGATCAATGCTTGATCCAGGAGAGCATATAAACATTGTTGCAGATGAGGGAACTGCAGTGATTCCTTTTGGTGAGAACCCTGAAAAGTGTTGGAAAATTGAAAAAAAAACTCTGATATCAATTGTTGGAATGTAAAGGTGTCTACTATTTCAATTGAAAAATTCTATCCCTTAGCTAAGAACAAAGAACAAGTAATTATAGAGATTAAGGGGTAAAATCCAAGATCTATTTTTTATTATCATCCCTCTAATTGTATTTATAGAAGAAATCAAAGGCATTACAAGAACCTTAATCAAGCACAAATTCCTAAACTAAACTTATCAAAGATAAGATTTAAACTAGAACTAGAAAAGAACAATCAAAACACATCACTAAATGATGGAATTAAATGACTAACATTAATAAAAAAAACTTATCCCTAATTTATAGAAGAATTGGAACCAAATTCTTCAACAAAAAGGATATCCAGTTTGATCGTAAAAGATTTGTGAATTGGTTGTTTGCGAGCGATAAGATTCGGGACCTGCTAAATTCATGGATAAATCTCAAAAAACTTGATAAAGAACTAGCAGGGCTGGTTTTCCAATTTATTCAAAATTGATTTTAGTTACTAAAATACTTCTATGAAAAGAAAATGCAGGTTGTTAGTGTTGAAGAATGATGATTTGAAATGCAGCTTATTCCAAGACTGCAAACTGAAAAAGTAAAGGCAGAGCCGTGAAGGTAGAGCACCATCAGAATTTTATGTTTTTCTTTTGTTTTAATTAGTATTTGTGTTTAAGTCAATAAAGATTAATTGTTTGATCTAGAAGTCTAGTTTTAATAAGTTTCAGATTAAGTCCATTATGTTTTAGGATAAAGATCAAGAGTTTGTATTTAATTAGAATTCATTCTCTTGTAATCTTCCAATTTTTGTTTTCTATAAATAAAAGAAAAGGGATGGCAGTAACTTAAGAAGATATTCTGCCCCTTGTTCTGAATAATATTGCAAAAATTCCTTTGTCTTCAATTCTTAAGTAATTCTGGAAAATCAGCCTGTTCTTGACACTGATTTGAACAGTGTTTGTTTTTCATGTCTGAAACACAATTCCTGACAGTGATTTAGACAGTGCTTGTTTGTTCTTCAGAAATTTTTCCAACAATTGGTATCAGAGCCAAATTGAATCTTTGAAAGGGAATTGAGTGAAACACGAGGGAGTTAAAAATGAAGATCTTTCAAAGTTATTTAGCTTTGATAGGGTGGAGAGCGAAACACGAGAGAGGAAATTTCAATCAAGAAATTCATCTTGATTTCTTCTGTGATTGGTGCGTAATTGACAGAAATCATCAATTACAGGTCCAAATCTTTGTTTCGATCAAAGTTGCTCATTCAATTTTGCAACTAAAGGTGAAGTACATCTGAAACAACAATTGTTACTCTTTACTGTAAAATCAAGAGTAACAGGTGGATCGTCAGAAAGTTTTTTCTGTTCTTCATGGATTCTGCAGCTTTTTCATCGAAATCACCTATGTTTACAGGAACACATTATGGTGTTTGAGCTGTGAAAATAGCAACATATCGCAGGGCTTTTGATTTGTGGGAGATTGTTGAAATGTGACAAGCAACCAAATCCATTAAACATCAATCCGACAATTGCTCAAATCAAGTTCTTCAATGAAGAAAGAGCAAAGGGATTCAAGGCACTTACATGCATTCATAATGCTGTAACTGAAGAAATATTCACAAGAATCATGGCTTGTGAAACTGCTAAAGAAGCTTGGGACAAGCTTAAGGCAAAATTTGAAGGGGACGAAAAATCAAAGAGAATTCAGATTTTCAATTTAAAAAGACAGTTTGAAGGATTAAAGATGAGAGAAATAGAGACAATCAAAGAGTTCTCTTCTAATATCTCCAAACTAGTCAATCAAATGAGACTTTTGGGAGAAGATGTTCAGGATTCAAGAATGGTAGAAAAAGTTCTCGTCAGCTTGCCTGAAAAATTTGAGAACATAATTTGTTCTTTAGAAGATTCAAGTGACTTTACTCCAAGCAGTAGAACAAAGGCAACCCTTCAGACAAGAAGGTTCAAGTGAAGAAGCCTTTGTTGCTGGATTTAGAGGAAGATCACGAATCCAAAATTCTTTCAAAAAGAGCCATGAAGGAAGAAGGGAAAATGGAAAGAATTGGCAGAACAAAAGGTGGCAGGGTACTCAAAATTTCTCCAACAATTCTAACACAAAGGGAAAAGAAAAGAAAGAACAATTTCCCCTTGCAAATACTGCCATAAAACAACTATTTTCCTTCAGCTGTAAGTCGAAACCTTCTCAGCTAAGATTTACATTTAAAAAAAAGGGCCGATTAGTTGACTTGTTCAAGGTAAGAGGGTGTTTGAATTATTGTTGTTGTTGTTAAATACATAAAACAATGACTTCGGAGCATTCGGACTTTGTTTTTGGTGAGTTAGTGTAGCCAATCCCGCATCCTGTTCCATGCGATAGTCCACCAAGACATCAATTTCTAATCAAAATCACAACGAGAAAAAAGAAAACAGAGAGAGATACTATATTCATTATTTATCATACACATCAACATAAGATACGTAATCCAACGAAAAAAGTAATCAATATAGTCTGTGACTATGAGTATGAACATAAAAACATAGCAAGGTTAAATAAAAAAAAATAGGAGTCCCAAACAAAACGAATCGAGGACTAAATCAAAATGAAAACGAAGTCCCGGAACCCTGATCAGAACTTGATATCGCACTTGCCGCTACTCCCAGCGGAAGAAAGCCCGTTCAAAGGAATCTTCAGGTCATCACACTCAATCTTGGGCTTGAATCTTGTAGTCTTGACCTTACCTAGCTTGAATCGAACCCTCAGAGACAACTCCAGCGTAATACTGTAAAGCCCACTTGCTTTTTCGCTGTTAAATTGGGTCAACTCTTGACCTTGAAGGGTGACAGGCTGTTGCCCATTAAAAACCACATTCAAGACAGTAGTGTTCTTGTGTCCCTGATAGAACGGAGTCAGGGATTGATAGTGAAACCTCTGGCCCTCGTAAAAAGCTTTGGCCTCAATCCTATCATAGTAAATCCCAATCTTCTTGTTGGGGTTGCGGATATTGACGTTAAAAGTAAGGTTGTAGCGGAGCATGTTGTTGGTGTGGTTGAACTCTGTTAAAGCAACGTCTGTGACATGCAACTTGACCTTGTTAATGGGGCGGAATATGAGCCAGACAACAAGAAGAAAGAGGCCGACAAGCGCGAGCACGGTGAAGATCACTTTGAGGAGGAAGGTCACGAGACAGCAGCAGCCGCAGCAAGAAGAACCACGGCCAGGGCGGTGGTAATGTCGTGGAGGTGGGATTGCTGGACCATAATAGGCACCATTCAGGCCTTGTTTCTCCGCCATGACAGAGTTGCTGTGCTTGATCAGAAGGCGAAAAGAGAGCAGAAAAATAAGCTTTAACAGAGAAAACAAGCACTATGATCGATAATGCTGAAATATGAGTTGGTTTGCTTGTACATTTGTGTGTGTATATATATATATATATATATATATATATAGGAGGACACGGAAACTGAGATGTTTTGGCCGCGGCAATCAACGCGGTTACGTCGAGGGACTGGCGGTTTTTATATATAATTTTTCGGCGCTCGGGTTCATTCTATGTGGGGAGAGAAAGACTTTTTAGACTGTTCCTATCAATTTCTAATGTGTAAATTATGCGCAAGGGATTTATGGTGCTTCGAAGCTTCTTTTATTGACCTGCGCGTACATGGTTTCCCTTTCAAGCTTGGAAAACGATGTTTCCACCAGACTTTTCTGTAAAATAATTAAGCTGACAAAGCATAAAAATACCTACCATGCTTCTAACTTGTGTGTGTCTGAAATATTATATTGTCTTAGCCTTAGTTTTTCAACAAAGCCTTCCATACCGCTTACATTGATTGATAGCTGACATAGAAAGAAGGTGATGGACCGACTCATAAGTTTATTACAAATCATTGTTAAATTCATCGTATCATCATGAAATATACTTAGAGTATGTTTTTTTATTACATACATATATCATGAAATTAAATAATTTTACATTATTAGTTCATAATCTTAATCGATAAACAAGATTCACCAAATCATAGAAAATGTTTACACGCTAATTTCAAGTCAAATACAATTTGAATTGCACTTCTTACAAATTAAAAAAACGTGTGATTAATACTGAAGGTTACTGTGAGATGCAGTCATTGCTTGCTTAATATTAATTATGCCCAATTTAGATATGGATTTGGGATTATCGTTACAATCTTGTATTTACTATTCATTTTTTTTTATATTTTTTTTTGGATTTGGGAAAAACATCACTCCCAAAAACTGTATTTTATTAGCACAGATGAGTGAGTAAAACCCCAGTTATCCCACACACTTATTGGAGATGTACGTTCTGACTCGAACTCGAGACCTACTGTGCAGATCTCAAGCCCTTTATCATCATGTCACGTCCCTTGAGATTTACTATTCAAATTGTTCAAGCGCACCATGGTTTTTTCAACTTCTGAGTTTTACCTAGTCTTATTGTTCGTGCTATGCAACGGTTTTTTGTTTATTAAGTTTGTAAATTGATGATATATATTTTGTAAATTTTTAATAGCTTTTTTTAATTTATTTAACTTCTTTTTACTTTAATTGTATAAAAAGTTTTTCATGATACATGAAGATGAAATTATTATTATGATAAAGTAGGGAATAACATGCCTTTTACATGAATAATAATATTTTTTCTTAATTAAAAAGATTTGTCTAAACAAAAAAATTCCAAGTAATTTTTTTTTAATGAGTGTTTGCCAAACTTTTCTTTTGTTAAGATTCTCTTTCCTTCTTTTATGTATATTTTTTATATACATAGACTTATCATTTTTATTCATAGCATGGCTTCTTGAACAAAACTTATCATGGAAAATAATTTAATGAAAAAAGATATATATATATATATATATATATATATATATATCTTGATATTTTTTATGAGATTTAAAATTAAATTTTTTTGACAAAGGGCTAAGAGAGTGAAGTCTATCTGAATTTGGGCTTCGAAGGACGACGTGGCATGATTAGGCTTCGCAAAGGTAGACTTGTATACATGTTTTTCTTTCTTCTTTTAAACGCCTAACTCTAACAACTAAAACATAATAAATTACGTGTCGTTGGTCTAGAACTCTTTCCAACCACTTCCAATGATCAGAAAATTAGAATCAAAGTTTTTTTTACCTTTAATATTCAAATTTTAAATTATTTTTTAAAAAAACATCTAGATCCCTCCATCCATCAATTTCCAACCCCAAAACACATTCTAATCATTTTAAAAATTCAAAATCAAAATAAAGGTTTCTGAATTTCAATTTAATTTACTTGCGGCATAATTTAAGTATAGTTTTGTGGTTAAAATATGATTGACTAAAAGCTCTCTTCTTCCCCTCTCCTATACCATTCTCCTCCCTCTCTCCCATAGCAGCCGCCGGTGATTAAAATGTTATAGAAATATAGTTTTATAGAAATTAGAGTGAAAAAGCACACGTCACAGTGTGATGAATGATGCATTTTAGTTTGTGTGAATAGTAAAACCCACTTCTCATTTCAATGCTTATCGAAGCAATGACCGTATCTTTCAATTCAAGAGATTATATTATTTCAATTAGGTGGAAGATCTACGAAAGAAGATTAGCATCCCTCTCCTTTTTTATATAAAAGAATGTTTGTTATATAATTTCAACTTTTTATTGAAAATTTATTTTTTAATTTTTTTTAATTTTTAATCTTTTTTATGTGCTAATGATGCCAATAAAAGGATTAAAAAAACATTATATTTAGCGACCATCTAAGATGGGGCGCAAGTTATGCAATCAAATCACATGAATTTTTGGCTCACTCGTTGACTCCTCCCGGGAGTTTAAAATATTTACTGCATTTTAGCTGTATAAATAATTAATTAAAATGGAGAATTCTCATTAATTTAAAATATTCGCAAGGTTCATTGTTTCTGAATAATTCAAGCAGATGAGACATCCTGCTGTTGGAACAAGTTGGTGGTCGAGTGATACAGCGAATTTGGACGTGGTCAAGTATTGGCTACTTTGACAGCAGAGAGATATTTCATATTACTTGGAAATTGGGCTAAAATTATCCAGGCCTCTTTCATTTGGATTCGGCTTTGCCTTTGCCGATTTAGGCCCTGTTTAGTAATTCATTTCAAAAATATTTTTGAAAAAAATTAATTTTTTTTTTATTTTTATTTTTATTTTAAATTACATTTTTTAATGGTTTTATATTATTTTCATATACTATTAGACTAAATAGCTATATCTTGTGCTCTTAAAAATTAAAATTAAAATAAATAAATAAATAATCTAATTTTCTTGTGTGAGAATTATTGAAAATGACAAAAGCATATGAATTATTTTAAGGGTTTTTAAAAAAACAAATGAGTTGGTGAGGTTTTGTCAAAAATCATTTTTGATCCGTTTAGTTTTAAAATTACATGTTGACATTCAAATTTTATTTATTTTTTTATTTCAATCCTTGTGCTTAATAGATAAGAGAGAGATTGGAAAACAATTATTTTTCAACAATAATATAAAGAAATAGATTGATGGAGATTCAGATTTTATTTTGATTTTGGTTAAACTATTTTATTTTTAATGATCAAATAGTGATTTGATATGTCGTATGTTGTTTTTATTAAAATTAGGTGGGGTGGATGACATTTAGTCCATCCCCTAACAAATAAGTATAATAGAATCAAACTCGAGGGTTGCATCAAGGCCAAACTCCTAAAACATTCTCTTTTACGCAACCAGTCCCTTGCCTTAGAATTTTTGAAAGATCAGTTCAAGTTTTCTAGTAACCATAATACTAGGTGACGACTTTCTTTTTCACAAAATAAAGATAAAACCCTGACATTAATTCTCTTCTCAAGGGGAGAGTCGCCGCAATGCCGCGCTTTTAGTGGAGTGTATGACAAACAATAAATTGTTTCATAGTAAATGATGTTTTTTCTTCTCTAGTTAGCTTTCATTAGTTTCTAGAAAAAGAAAAGGAAAGAACGAAAAATAAATGAAGTGTTGTTAATCTATAGTCATACTTGTTATAATTAAAATTTCAATACATAATTAATTAATTAATTTTATTTATTTATGTCATTGATTAAAGAGTGAGGTATAATGCATAGCTTCAATAGCTATATACATATAAGTATTGCTTATTATCCTTATAAAAGAAATTTGTTACTATATATAAAATTTTGAATTATTTTTTTTTATTTTACTTTAATTTTGTATACCCATCCAATGTGAGATATAAAGTATTATAATATCATGATATATGTTGTTGTTGTTGTTGTTTTCATTTTATATTTTTAAATATCATATATTATATATGGCAAGGGACTTTTTGACAAATTATATGTAAATAAATTAAAATAGAAAAGAAGTTGCAACCATAGATTATGGTAAGTAGAAAACCCTACTAATATTTAGAGTTTCTAATTAAATGGTTAGTTATATAATATGAAAGATAACAATCCCTATATACATTTTATTTAAGATAAGTTGCTTCGTGTTTGTTTCTACTAATAAAGTTACCTGTTATGGCAACATGCTAAGAGTTTGCATAAATTGATACATATATATATATATATATATATATATATATATATATATATATATATATATATATATATGTTTGTTATTAAAAATAAAAGATTATTATTATCTAAATGGTGATTTGGGAGATAGATTTAGAAACAAGATCCAATTTCTAATTCTGAAATGTGAGCGTTGGACCTAAAGAAGATGAGCAATTGATACATAAACCTCCTTAAGATTATATTAATTGAAAATAGGCATGATGGTCACCGTTCATATTCAATAGGCCTATATGAGATCCCATCGATCTAACTCAAAAGTAGCACAACATCAAAAAAAGGTGTCCAAAAAACAAGAGCACATGAATAAATTCATTCACACATAAACATGAACACAAAGAATTCAAATTCAAATAACAATTGAATATTTATAAACATAATTTAAAATTAATGTTATGGCTTTTACAAATATTTACATTTATAATTTTAAAAATTAATATTGATATTTTAAGTGATTGTACTTTTTAAAGGTGATTAACTAGATAACTCAAAAGTAGCTCGAAAAGGTATTGCCAGATACTCTTGAACCCACAAGTACTCTTTAACCCACAAGTCCAAATTCACAAAATAAAACCCTTTTCTTATATTTTTCTATTTACAAAATAAAAGTAAGGTATTAACACTTTTATTTCCAATTAGACAACATCTTAAGATAACACTCGATGATAATTCATTTATCTTGGGTTGATTTTATTGATAAAGACAATTAAATACAAAAAAATAAATTTTATTTTAAAAACATCATAACTTGAAAAGTATTTTGCACATATAAAATAAATTCTCATATTAAATGTTTTCATTATCCATTCAATAGAGATCTAAGAATAACATCTAGTGACTGTTTATTTATCCTAAGTTTATTTTTAAATAATAATAAAAATATCTAACCAGAAAAATACAATAAAACCATTTATCTAGAAAAATATAATGGTTTTAAAATATTTGCACACAATATAGTTATATACCACAGAATTTCATTATCCATTTAGTCAACATTCAAGGAAAATACCCAGCATTGATTAATTTATGCTAGGTAATTTTATAGATGAGTAAAATTACTAATATATAATTAAATCATGTATACATAATCAACACAGAAATTTATGGCACATGACTGTTGCAGAGGAGATCTTTATTTCATATCATACCAACATGTCCCCTAGCCTTGCCAAATGACATAAACAATTGATGATATAAATAGAAGTGTTTTTTAATAAAATTATTTTTTTATTTTTTTATGTTTTAATATTATTTTCATGTGTTGTTGTAAAAAATAATTTTTTAGAAAAATATAAAAAGAATATAATTTTAATATATTTATAAATAAAAAATAATTTTAATTACTGTACCAAACAAACAATAAGAATGTTTCGGATAAGAATGTTTTGGATAGCCCTAAGTTGTGATTGATTTAAAAGATCCCATCATTTCAAGAATTGGCATCAAGAAAGTCCCTTTCTATGAAGCCATTATTAATTAGTACGTCAGAGGTGGTGATGGATGACAAGGACCGCCACAAAGTCCATGGAGACTTGCATCCACCCCAAAAAACGCCTCCACGCTGGAATTGGTATCCCGTTCATTACTTTTTTATATATATACAGGTGTGATGGAGTGATGTTAGAAATTATATTAAAATAATATTTTTTATTTTTAATATTAATATTTAAAAATGACTGAAAATATAAACAAATTAATTCAAAAAAAAATCAATTTCTCTTAAAAAATCAAAATTGTTAGCGTACATTAGGTAGAAACTAAATTTCTCCATCTTGGAAGGCCAAAACTATTCACGACGACGTGCCCTTTATAAACACATGTCCATTGTAGGCCACTCCATAGAAAAAAAACGTTTCAGGATTTCACCAGCTATTTTGGCGTGGTGTATTTGTTTATGTGGTTGCTGGTCAAGATGCATGCTAGCTTACAAGAATTATAATTATCTAACGGCCTTTATTTATTTTTTTATTTTTAATCTCCCGATATGGTTCCAACGTATCGAACTTTTCCATTTGCAAATGGCCTCACACGATCGATTATATTACAAGGAAAACAACTCACCTAACGTTGTTGTTTGCTAACATGTGAAAGGCCGACGATTAGGGTTCTTACCTCAGTCAGGAATGGCTGACAGAGTTGATGATATATAAAACAACTCACAAAATCAACTGTGCGTTACCCATCTTCAGTTGACCCAAGCGATTTCGAATTTCGAGCCAGATTAGGCCATTAGGCCTAATGTAACATGCAGAACTCAGAACAGTTCCTTCGCCACATTATTACTCCGTGGGCTTCCGCGCAGCAGTGAAAAACAGAAGAAGAATGGTTTGTATCTTAAAATCCAGATCAAAGGTATCTATCTCTAAAGCAAATCATGAGAATTAGAAAAAGAAGATGCTTTTATGGAAGAATCGCTTATGGTTGACGAGATATTCCCTTTTCATAAGTTTAAGAATCCGACTGGAAAGAGAGTGAGAGAGAGAGTAAACAACAAGCAAGCAGCAATAAAAGCAAAATTGATTTAAGAAAATAAAAATAAAAAGATGGACAACGACTCGACAGCCTCCGGTTGACACTCAATTGTTTATCTTCATACCAAAAAACAATAATTGATCTGACATTGAATGACTAACCATACGCAGCAAGAACAAAAAGAAGGAAATCTCACAGCTTGCACACAGAGAAATTGTAGTTTGGCTGTTAATTTGTTTCAATATTTCATGAATTTTTTCTTGAGTTTATTCACTTTAGCAAGCTGTACGCTTTCAATTTCAAAGTGTTTCATATGGATCCGTTCGTGTATATATCATATAATCTATAAAACAGAGACAGTCCCACCATCAATTCCATGATAATAATACATCAAATTAAACTAAAAATATTAAAGAGTGCCCCAAAAAGAAAATAGTAACTTAATTAACGGCGTGATATATAACGCTTTACCATCTTGAACTTGTATCATCGATCTCTTCAAAGGTTCACACTGCATCTCGTTACCAGCTGATACTTAATGGCGTTCTCACCGACAATGATTCCACTAGTCCTGCTGCCGAAACTGAATATAAGCAGGACACCGAACATTCAGATGATAATTCCCAGTAATAACGCTTCCGACCTTGAATCGAACACGGCCATCAATCTTGATCAACAGCAACACAGTTCCTATAGCTTGGTCTTGACCTAAGGCAATTGAATTGTACGGAGATACAGGCACGGCGTTGCCGTAGACAAAAGGGGACCAAACATCGATTTCGTTGTGCCCTTGGTAAGAAGTAGGTATGGAAGTGCGTAGAGTTATTTGCTGGTTACGGTACGTGGCATAAACATCGAGTTTATCATAGTAGATTCCGATGTTGTCATTGGGGTTGCGAGAGGATAGGGTGACTTGGAAGTTGGAAGTGAGAAGATTTGGAGATGAAACGTTGAAGGAGTAAACTGTAGCATCTTGGAGGATGAATTTTGGTTTCGAAGGACGGAGGATGGCCCAAACCAAGAGAATTATGATTAGGACTACGAGGAGGAAGATTAGGATGCCGGCGAAGATCCGACGGAAGAGCTTGCGGCGTCTGTGGCCGTGGCTACCGCAGTCTTTTGATGACATGGTGGTGGTGGTGGTGGCAGTGAAGAGAAAAAGAGGAGCGATGTGAGGTAGAGTTTTCGAGGGAAGTAAGGCGTTAATAACAAGAGAGGTAGAGGTAGAGGTAGAGAGGTTGGGTTCTTTGCTTTATGTGGGGGTGCATTGACGGTGCCGTGCGATAAACGCGTTGTGTTTGGGTTTATACTTTATATTAAGATCTTGTAGTAAGAAGTGGTGGTTAGTGCTTTTATTTTTTTCGAGGTCGTGGAGTGGTGGGTGGACTCGGGAGGTCTTGATTTAGTGTTTGATGTAATGTAATTAATGAAGATTAATTTGTTAAGTCGAAGTGTCGGGAAAAAAAGAAAGAAAAACACTTGTATAAGGTTAGTATTTTTAATTACCATGGTTAACCCAAGATATTTTAGATCATAATGGGTGCTATAACTACTTTATTTTTTAGTAATATATATACATATATATAGTCAACTAGAGCTGAAAATTAATTCGATTAAATAACTATTTCATCCAGTTAATTACTCTATAAGTTGAGACTGACACATCAATCTCTGTCCTGTGGAGGAGGAAATAGAAAAGACATAGAAAGATAATAATTACTATGTTGTCTTCATTATCTTCCTTCCTTTTCAAGTTATATTTATCGGTTACTGGTTTTAATTTCTTAGAAAAATCCCAATTGCCTCATGTTCAATTTATGCTTGAGTATAGTAAATGGTGTTAATATTGAAATCATATATTAATCCATAACATTATGCCCTGCATTTTCCAAGAGTTAGGCCACTAATGCAAAAGGGTGCGAAGACGCCATGATTCCTTGGTTGATTTTTTTTTATTATTAATGTTAGGGTTTAGGTTAGTTTATGTATATCTTGATGAATTCTATGAATCCTGATATTAACAATTATATAATTTTTTAATAATCATTATATTAATAATCATAAAATTCAAATCTAAAATAATAATCAAAAATAATTTATTTAATTTTAAATTTTTAACACTGAAACATAGAAGATGGTCCCTTAGCCGAGCTTTTCCCTAGCCAACAAAGGGAGGCTGCCTTTTTGCTAATCAAACTTAGGAAGACAAAAAGGCAACGGAAGAAAAATAATGATAAAATAAAATTTCAACAGCTGGGTTTATATATAAGGAACAATGACTCCACTTACCCATCGCACGTGTATGGTTCAATCGTGCTTTTCATCATCGTTCAATGCGGACACGTGTCAAGGATATACTCAGGGCCCAGTTACCAATAACGAAGAAGCTGCCCATCTCATCTTCCCGACCTTTTCTTCTGGGTTCTCGAATAAACTTTATGGCTACCTGCCAAAGCCTAACGTGATTGTGAGGGAAAAGAATCAATGAAATATAAATATAGCAAGATTTCTCATAATAAATTAAGGTCAGGCAAAAAAAATGGGATTTCGACTCTAAATTGAGCTTGAAAGTTCACCCTTTATTTTTTCCTGCTCTATTTGCGGCTTAAAAGTTTAGAACTGTTTGGGAGGATGGTTGCGGTTGCTTTTGAAAGTGTTTTTCGTTTAGAAATACATCAAAATAATATTTTTTTTATTTTTTAAAAATCATTTTTGACATCAGCACATCAAATTGATTTAAAAACACCAAAAAAATTTCATTTAAAATATATAAAAAAATTAAATTTTGATCAAATGTCGGTTTGACCGCGGTAAAGTTCATAACCTTTCTCATCATTTTCTTCTACATAGAAATGTTTTGCTCTCTTGATGATGATAATTTCAACAAAAAAAGCCATACCTGGGAAGATTCTGACGACATCTTGAGGTTAAAGGGGGCTCGCCACCGCAATTAGAAAGCTTAAAAGGTTTTAGAATTGTTCACGGATATACAGAATGTCTAAAAGTGGTGTGATTAAAGCAAGGGGGAAAGCATGCAAACGGCATATCGAGTTTTACATTTCTTTTTTCTTTTTTTTCTTTTTCTATGAATTATTATAAGTTTATAGTTTTATTGTTGACTATATATAATCTATGGATAGGTAGAAGCAAAGAGATTTATGTGTGATTAGCCAAAAAAAAATAATCAGAAACCGGTCATCACGTCTACTAGCGTGCATTGGTCCCAAAGACGTGATGGAAAACGCGAGAAGCTTGAAGGTGCTTTTCTATCAGCTTTAACGAACTCTATTTCTAAATAAAAAACATCATTAATTAATTGCAGTTCTTTTGTCGTGTTTTTTTTTTTAAATCCAATTATTTTGTCGTGTTATGTTCCTAATATCAGTATCATTTTTCATATTGCTACCATTATTAATTACAAATCACTTTTTGGAATCAAGGTAAAACAATCTGGTTGGTGAAGTTGGAGAGCCTAAAGAACAACAAACTAAACGATTTAAAGTGGGATTGAATATTTATCATTGTCTAATGTAAATACGATTTACTGAATTCACATCATCTAATAATATATCCCAAAACACACATCTAGATATCTCTCTTTTAATTGTCTTTATTTAATTTGCTTAATATTGTTATAGTTTTTGTAATTTCAATTTAAAAAAAAAAAACAGCGATAAATAATAGATTTTCCATAACTAACATTTTAAAAATAAAATTTTTAGCGAAATTCATATAAAATATATAACAAAAATCTTTTAAAATTATAATCAAAACAAAAAATATATATAATTTCAATTAAATATCACCACTATACCAAACATACCTATTTTTAAAACCCAAGTTGACTATTTAATGACTCTATTTTCTAAAAGAACGGCAAACTTTTGTGTGTATCACACTCAACGTCCAATAATCAGATCACCTAATTAGCCAGCGGGTGCATCCACATAAGTATTCAAAGTCCAAGAAGTGTTGCGTGGAAATTTAAAAAAGTACCCACGTGAACTCAAACCTTCATGTACACTCATTCAATTTCTTCAATTTTCTTGTCGGATCGGAGGAGCCAAGCATGGCTGTAGAACAATTTCTCAGAAACTTCTGCTACGTTAATTACTCCGATCAGACTTTATAAAATCAAGGGTCTATATATATATATATCACTAATCATTACAATCTGAGAAAAAAAATTAAAATAGACTTATGATGATGATGATGATAGCCATATCAGACTCACTCTATGATCGATCGGTCATTGCAAGTTGCTTAAAAGAGGTCATATTAAAGAATAGATTCCGAGCACTTAATTTTCAGAATTCTATATATAAAAATCGTTTCATTACTTAAACATTTTGTTCTTGGAATGTATATTCATTCGTTGACCATATTTTCTAATTAATTAAACCCATAATTAATGTAACAAATGATCACATACATGGAAAACTGGGAGAGGGTTGAAATAGAGTACCATGGGCATGATGATCCAGAGCAAGCTCATTTCAGGACTGGTTCAGAGCCACAAGTACTTAGCCATGACGTTGAATTTGTTTTTTTCTTAAGATAAAGAAAAAAAAACAAAAAAAAAGAGGAGAGAGAGAGAGAGAGAGAGAGAGAAACAGGCAGGGCATGTGGTACACCATAATTGACTCCAAAATTCACATGGGTCGGAACACAAGAATAAAAATGAGGAAAATGATGGAAAATGACATCCGGATGGAAAAAAGAAGAGAACAGCCCATCAATTACAATGCCGACGTCGACAAACATCAATATTTAAATTGAATTTAGTAATTTATTTTAAATATTTTTATACAAATCTGATAATTCAATCATCATTAACATTTCAGAAGAATCATGATCATTTGAGTAGAACCACGTCCATGGAAGCTACAAGGAGGACAGCCCAAGATTCTCTGTGATAAAAAGTGTGCAGAATGCAGGAAGGAGAAGAAAGAAGGCAAGGATATCCCTCTCCATGGTAGTTTCTTTGCAGAGCGTAGAATATCCTATCCCAGAAAGAGAGGCTTCTTCTCTTCCACTCTGCAATGCACTGAAATCTAGACTGATTCCAATCCCCATGCTGTTGTACTTAAAAAGTCCTGCAGCGGATCTGCTTCGAACCTCTCTAATTCCAATCTTTTTATGTCTCGAACCCTGGATTTCAAAACTCTATCTGCTACGACAGGCTAGCTTGCCTGGTGTAACAATGTGATTTGTGCGTGGCGAGCACGCTCCACCTTCCTTTCTAGGTTAAACATGGCCCATCAACATGGCAACTTGGTTAGTGAAAGAGACAAAACCGAAAAGTCAGGATTGATCAGGAATAAAGGGAAGGGGTGAGAACAATTGATTGGTAGGCATTCTCATGGCAGGTATCTCCAAACGAGAAAAAGATGGAAGAAAATATAAAAGAAAGGGTTTTTTCGAATCCTAAATTATCTTCATCTTTTGGACAGAAGCTGAGCGAATCAACTCCATGATTTGTTTCTGACAGGTTTTTCTTCTTAATGATCATCAGTCTAATTTTATATTTTTTTCCCTAGATGATCTTGGTTAATTTTCCATAATAAAAAAAAAATCACGACTGAAGAGAGTAGGTATATTAAGATCAGAACTCAGGTTTTATGTGCACATGATAAATTTTGCATCGAAAAATAATAGTTTCTTGGATGTTTATTAAACTTAACCTGTATCTATTTGGTTGGATAACTAATTAAACAAATTATCCAGATCAATCTAAATTTTTAAATAATATTATATATTTTTTTTAAAAAATATATATATTTCTTTTATAGATCAGAAAATTGTCTTCAATATAAGGATAAGGAAAAGGTTAATGATGATCGAGTATATAACATCATTAGCCATCAGATAAGAGTTAGCAACTCTATTTATATTGTTTTGACCGTACCAATAAAACTCTGTTTCACATTATGTTTTAAAAATGTTTTTTTTTTTAAATTAATTTTTTGATGTTTTTAAATCATTTTTATTTGGTGATGTCAAAATTAATGTTTAAAAAATAAAAAAATATTATTTAATATATTTTTGAATGAAAAAAACACTTTAAAAAAACAATCTTAACGGCATTGTCAATCAAATACTAAATTGATTGTTGAGGAAGATTTATGGTGGAGAAAAAATTGTGAATCACATGGATGTTTCCGTCGCTATAATTATAAAATTAAAGAAGAATAAAGAGAATGAAAGATTAGAAAGCCAGGACTTCACGTCATATGAGATGACTTCAGAGCAACGTAAGTACATGAGAAGTTAAAAAGAGATCATTAGTATGCCCTGTAATAATTCTGTTCTGCATTTAACGAGACTATAATTGAAAATCCCACCGACCATTTGCTTTCACACTCAAACAATTGACACTCGCAAATGTTTCTAACATTGAAATCAATCTCTATGATTTGAACTCGTTCTTCCTAGCTTTGTTTTTCCATTTTTGTTTTTATTTTTCTTAGGTGTTAATTAATGAGTGTCAATACTAATTCTTGTTGATTAAGAGGGTTTTTGCATGCAAGAATCAGAAGTTTAATTTCTTTACATCGGGATATTATCTTTTATTTCATTTCTAATGACTCCAATGATTTCCAAACTGTGTATAAATCACAGGAGATTTTCAGTTTTCCATCAGAAGATAGAAATTAAGCCTGTGTGCACAAGTATAAAACAACATTAATAATTACTAATTTCATGGACAAGAGTGATGACTACTCACCTTTGAGTTGATGTCTTCCCATTGTTGTCTAACGCTTTCCATCACACATTTTCATTGACTCGTTTCTCAAAAAGATCATTCAAGGTCTTCGGATTCCAATTCGCATCCAAATCCATTTGGAAATTTTTTTTGAAGTTTCCTCCCAAACATTCATCATATTACAAACAATAATCCAAGACATGAGATGTAACGTTAACCCTTTTTTTTCTCTTCACTGATACAGCCACCAGGGTCTTAATCATGCCTTACTGGGGCAATACGACGTGGACCAGTTACTGTGATGGAGAAGACGCACCAGGACCATTTCCTTAGGCACCCTAGCTTTGAAAATAATAAGTTAAAAGCCAGATCATTTAGGTTAGGCAAACCTATGACAGAGCAGCAGGACCATAGTGAAGTCAATGTTTTATTTTAATAAAAATTTTTTAAAACAATTAAAGAGCTTGAACTCGATGCAATAATGGCAAGGGAAACAACCATTTGAACAATGTTTATCATGTTATTGATGTGAATTGAAGGAGTGCATACATAAGTTCTACCCCAGCGACATCCTTAGAGGTTGCGAAACAAAAAGGTTCACCTGGTATTAAAATAAAATAGGTAACAAAAGAAGATCACTGAAATTAGAAGAACATTTATGGATTATAGACTGGATTTTGATGAAGCTTAGAGTTCTTCGATCCATGTGGGGCTGAAAAAGGTTGATGATAAAATAGGTAACAAATTTTTTTTAATTGTTTATTTATATTTTTCGCAAAGAAATAGGATTTGTTTTTCTAAGGAGGTCCAACAGGCTTTTTTATTTTATTTTGGTCAAATCTTAGTAGATTTAATATTTATTATTATTAACTCCAAATATACATCCATAAATATAGATTAAAACATTTTTCCGTTTTTTTTTATGTTTGTAAATATAACGAGCTAGAAAGAAAAGTTATATCTATAATGAAATATGCTGAAATGATTTTTGAAAAGACTGCTGTAATGCACTCAACATATTATTCGCACAAGTTAAGTAGCCCAAGTTCCCAAACCATAGCACCGAAACTCATTAGTTTTTATCCAGGAAAGTGTAAAGACCAGGCCTATATATATATATATCGAAGCCTACAAACACCGGCCCATACTTTTCCATTGACAGAAAATGGATCATCTCTCGAGGCTTCAGACAAAAACTTTAACGAGCAATAAAACTGGTTTTAAAGATACACTGCATGCTCTTTTACTTTCAACAATGGATGTTAATCTCATTTTGATTAGGCCGAAACCGTCAAAATATTTTGTACTAGTTATAAAAATAAGATAAAACAATGTTATTTTTATCATTTCACCGAAATCATTTCGCACCGGAATGATTTCGCCTGTGCAGTTTCGGCCAAATCAAAATAAGATAAAACGCGCCGGAATCATTTCGCCTGTGTAGTTTCGACCAAATAGTATTTTTTTTTAAATATTGAATAATTTTACAATATCAATCATATCTCTTAATCCCACCGTTAGATTGAGATGAAACTTTACGAGGAGTCTCTTGATATATTTATATATATTATGTTAAAATTTCAAAGCAATTAGAGAATGTAATGATGTTGCGAGATAACATTCTCATAAAATTATACATGCTCATAATTTTGTTTAGAAAAATCATTTTATTGTGTTTTTTTATATCAAATTACACAATTTCTAAATAATTTTATTTTTGGATTTGAACTAATATTTTTTTTTTGAATTAGTATATTTAATTGCACACACACACACACTACAACCTAGAAACGGTGCGCCGAAACGCTCCGAAACCGAAACATTCCTATTCAATTGAAGAAAAAAAAGCACCAACCGAAACGAAATTGACAACATTTGAACTAAATTAAATTTTATATCAAATAACAATAAAATTATATATTTAATATTTTGATGAGACTCTTGCTATATAAATACAGGATTTTGGTCTCTAGATTTACAAACTAATATATAACTTTTATCTACAAAAATATACTATTAAATTTGAGTATATTAAAATTTAGAAGTATTACAATTTAAAAAAAAATCATTTGTTTTTTTATTAATGATTTTCGCTTCTAATCTAAATACAAATTATTTAGAAACATGTTTACATCTAAGTATAACTTCAAAGCTATATCTCCACCAACCGCATGAGTTAATCACTAGATATGATAATTAAGAAGCTTAAGAGGAAATTGACAGATAAAAGAAACCAGTTTTCATATATTGACGACCTTTTCCTCCCCTTTTATAACATATATATTAACATACAAAATTAACTAGCTAAGAACCAAACAGTCCTTATCTGTAACTAGTGTAAAATTCGTAACCGTATAAGTGTACTAATCGGGATAATTATATTCGTACGTAAGTATATAGTATATAGGGTACGTACGTGATGATCTGTAACCAAGTAAAAATATGTGCTAGAATATATGGTATGTACGTAGTTGGCGTTTATGTACGTGATTGTTGGGATTAATTAATGTATGTAAATATTTAGGAAAAATAATTTTAGATGAATTAATTAGTAAATCCTTTGTATATGTAATAAGTATGAATTATAGTATTTAAAATGATGATAGCCAAAAAATAATAATAATAATAATAATAATAATAATAATAATAATAATAATAATAATAATAATAAAACAATATATATACCTAAATGAATTGCCTTGAAATCCATTACAATTTAAGCCTAATTTAACTTTGCATTTCACCATAACTCATTGACACATGGCATAAGCATGAATTGTAAAAGATATTTAAGTAAAGCAAATATGGAGAAGGAGACATTGAGTTATGCATCCCGTAACCTTACAAAAAGAAAAAAAAAAGAGTGAAAGAGAAAGGAAAAAGGGAAGAAGAAGAAGGGAAAAGAAAGGAAAAAGCTAAAAGATTTTAGGGAAACTTAATCTAAGGTAAGTAGGTTTCATTTTATTTTTGTTTGTTTATGCTTTCCATTTTTATGAGTTGTTTAATTAATTTCAAATGTGATTATGATAGTTTTGTAATGATTTTGACTCTTGATGTTGATGATGGATGGTTAAGCATGCATGATGAAAAGTGTGCTTGGTGTGAAAATTCTGAATTTCTTTTAGGGATGGAAAATCCCGAATTTGGGGTGAATTATTTCGGGATCTTGGAGTGAGTTTTAGGAAAATGGAAAAGAATGAAAGTTGTGTATATATATGTCTACTACAACCCTGTGAAATTTCGTGATTTTTAGAAAAATAGACATGGAGTTATGACTGATATGGCGTGGGTTGCTCAAATGATACCTGCTGGAAAAATATTTTATGTCCGAAATTGTGTATGAATTATTTCTGGATCTTGGAGTGAGTTTTAGGAAAATTGCAAAGAATTAAAGTTGTGTATATATATGTCTAATACAACCCTGTGAAATTTTTTGATTTTTAGAAAAATAGACATGGAGTTATGACTGATATGGCGTGGGTTGCTCAAATGGATACCTGCTGGAAAAATATTTTCCATCCGAAATTGTGTGTGAGTTATTTCGAGATCCTAGAGTGATTGTTAGAAAAAATACAAAGAAGGAAAGTTGTTGATCTATATGTCTACTATTTATCCTTAAAATTTCGTAATTTTTAGATATATATATAAGGAATTATGGCCAAATTGGTATGGGTTATGTAGGCATACTATTGCTGAAAAGAAAAGAAAAAAATATTTGTAAAATTAAGTGGGCTTAGATTTAGATGAATGTGGGCATGAAATAAACCCATGGACTTAACCCAAAACATATGGGCTTGAAAATAAATAAATAAATAAATAAATAAATAATAATACATAAATAAATAAATTTATTCTTTTAATAATGGAAATAATTAGATCTTAATATTACTGGAATTAATGAACAATATTAATGAGCGGAGGTTGTGTTCCCGCTATGAGTACCATGATTGGTATGTGAACGATGGGTGAATCCCGAGTGTGAGTTGGACCGTGAGTATGGTTGAGAAATAAGAATTGGTACCCGAGTTTGTTTGAATGTGATTAAACATGTCATCACGTGCATCACGTGCATTGGGGGAAATTAATTTGAGAGAAATCATTGAGTCTTGAATTGACACGGTTTGATAACCGAATTGAGTGGAATGGGTAATAGCAAGAAATCCATAGTGCGAGCTCTATTTACTAACACCGTTAAGCGAGGGATAATTCCGCTAACCGTGTGCTACAACGAGGGATAATGCCGTTGCGAGCAGTAAGTGATATTGAGATCACTGAGAGAAAGTAATAGAGCAGTAGGTGATAACATGATCACCGAGTGATAGTTCGCACGGACTTGCATATACCTAGGGTACCCGGATTAAAAATAGATGAAAATGTGGGAAACACAATAGCATTGCATATCATGTGCATCACCCTACTTACTGAGCTTTGGCTCATTCTGTTATTGTATTTGTGTGTTGTTCAGGCAAGGGTAAGGTTAAGCTGATCGAGGATGCTACCGGTTCTCGCTAAAAGAGGCTCATGTGTCACTGATAAAAATAGGAATATCTTTTGTAAAAAAAAAAAAAAAAAGGTACGAGCCAAATTTGTAAATTAAAGATCTAGGCATTTTGAGTATTTTGTAAATTATAGAATTGTTCTAAGGATGTTGTAAATTATCCCGTACGTTTTCAACAATGTAGTTATCTATGTATTTTGTTGTTTATGATGGAGGAAATAGGGGACTTAGTCCCAACAGTGTGGCGAATCTGGTCACGCTAGTTAGGTAACTGGCAAGGGAGCTGGGGGCGTCACACTATCTACACTGGCTACGATATTCCCATCACCTGAAGCACCCGTGAAAGCAATTATAATATCCTCGCACACAACTTTCATGCTTTGAGGATTTGATCTAAGCCATGAACCCGATCTACAAGAAGTCGAGAACACCATTCTAAAATGAAAACTCATTGCCTCATTGCTTCTTTCCTTAGCCAAATTATCCACCACCCAGCTCTCCACCGAGTTATCCTTGTTATATATTGGCCGTTTGATGCGATCCAACCATCAAAGGATTTATTGGAGATCTCAGTTGGTCCAGTTACTATGTTTAGGGCTAAGAAGTTCAAAGAAGTCTTCAATGGACTTCTTCAATATACATGGGCTAAGGTGGATTTTAAGAGAATTTATAATAATAAAGAGCAAACCTTGATTAATCTGATTCATGTTTAAAAGGGGCTTGTTGGTGAAACCAAGACCATCACACAAGGATTAGGAGAAGACTAGATTCGAATAGTTGGACTTTTCATTACTTTTTTAGTCATAAATGGAGCTACAGATCGAATTTTGATATGATTCTAGTTGGGATGGAAACTAGACTTCCATATCCTTCCAAAAGTATATGACACACCTTCTAATATATTAAAACGAGAGAGAACCATCCGTTTTAAGTTGGACTTTGCTGCTATCAGACATAATATATGGAAACAACGAATTTGTCTTATTTAATTAGTTAAGCTATCAAACTTTAATTATTTTGAGAGGGGACAATTTGTTTGGGCTTTAGACTTGTTTATTTTAATTAGTTTGGGCTAGTTTTAGCTTGGATTGATTATTATTTAAATTGGATTTATGTGAGGCACATTAGAAAAACTAGGGTTTTGGCTTGAAGTATAAATACTTTTAGAGGATAATTTTAGGGGGGACTTTTGGATAATATTTTCAGCATTGTAGCCGACTTTTGGTTGCCCATTCTTGGTTCTTGATTGAACTTTCAACTCTTCAAAGAATTGATCGTTATTTGTTGTGAATTTATACTTCTTTTGCTCGTCTCCAGGTGCAGACGTTGTGATCGAGTTGATTTATAGTCTTATTACCTTGGAGCAAGTCTTTCATTATGATAAACTCATTAAAAGCTCAACAAACTTTGATTGGATTGATCTTGGGATTGCGAATACCATTAAATTACGATAGGATTCGCATCACCGTTAGCTAGACATGTATGACGTTGCTTGTCTTTGTGTCCATGGCGAACTTAGGGGAATTAGCTGAAGCAAGGATATAATCTTTGTCGTAATACATATGGCTATGTATTTGACTAAAATCAATCTGGTATTTGGATTCTGAACTGATATGTATACTTTCCAATTAGCCGTGAAGGTAGGCATGGTAGCATTAAAATTTGATACAGAAAACTTTTCGACGAGAAACAGGAAGTTCAGGACGCAACGCAAGCAACATAATTATATGGAGTGTAAATATAAACATCACCAAGAATATTATTGTTGACAGAATGCCTTCTAAGAAACTTGATGACTTTTGAGTTTTGACATCCTTGTTGATGCAATGTAGCATTAATCACTGTAATAGGCTGGTGGTGGTGCTCGTGCACAAGGGTAATAACCGGGATATGGTCCTGGTGGTGGTGGTGGTGGTGGTGGTGGATATGGTCGATAATGAATCATATCCCAATGTACGACGATAACTGATTGGTGGAGGATACCCTGCCCCCCGATACTTAAGTCTTCCTGAAGGAAAATGGGTGCTTTCAGATGGTTGGCTTTCTCCTTCATTGTGGCGTTGGGATTCAGAAGCCATAGTAGCAGAATTGATTCTCTCTCTTCGAACCTAAGAGAGGTAAGGAGCAGAGATTTTAATTTTTTCGGATGCAGTAAGGAGAACGCGAGAAAGATTACAGAGATTCATGGGTGGCATAAATGCGAATATTGTGTGTTGCATGCTAAGATTAAGCCAACATATACTTTGTTTTCTTGAGGGAGTAGTTTTTTTTATGATTAATAAGAATAATGAATTTGTATTTGTGTCGATTATGGAGCTATTATGTTGATATATGGCTCGGGATGTGTTCTCCACTGGATTGTGGGGATGGTTTAGTTGATTGAATGATTGAGTGATCACTTAATGGATTTTTGCTGTTTTGGGGATGCTATGAGGTATCTGGCTTAGTAAATGCTAGGTGTAGATGGTGTTGAGCAGTTTCTTCTTTTGGTTTTGGTTGTGGTCAATGTTTTCTTCGGGCCATTTCTATATGTTCATCTTCTTTTTCTTCCAATGGCTAGCATGAAACTGATATTAACACGGAAATGGGGATTTTGGATCTGGTCTAAATATGTGTTTTGACTTTCCTGTTTTCAAGCACACTTAATCGATTATAATGTATTATTTTAGCATGGAGCTCCAATGTAGTTTATGCTTCCTTGCATAAGTGGAATTTTGATCCAACTTGATATAACTAGATGTTTTGCAAATGATTGGCACGAGATACTAGTTTTTTGTTAAATGATGAGGTTGTTTGAGATCTGTGTGTTTATGTTAACATTTATTAATTGTCATATGTATTTGATAGAAAAAATATGCTTTCCCCGAAGAAGATGAAGCAATTGTTCGTAAAATATGGGAAGATAAAGCTCGAATTTCCTTGAATCAACAATTGGCAAGAGCTCGAAATAAAGCTATGTCAATAATAGGTACCACAAATATCATCGATTGCCTGGGTAAAGGACCTGTTTGGATCCAAAATGAAGATTGGAATACGATGATCAACGATGTTTGGTCCACCGATAGATTTTGCAAACGATCCAAAACTTCAAAACAAAATCGATTGAAGAAAACAGATGGGAAAATAAGTACCCATTCTGCTAGCTCTGTTTCATTTGCATCATATCGAGCTAGTATGGTACGAAATGTTGTTGTTCAACACTTGTAATTTAATTTGTTTAATATTTTTGTTGCTTACTTTTTTTCATGTTCGTAGCAAGAACAGGCCGGGGGGAAAGAACTTCCCTGGGATGAGGTCTTTTCTGCTTTGCATCAAAAATCAAATGAGACCGGCACATTTGTAGATAACTGGTCTAAAACAGTGGTGGTAAGTACTTATATTTTATTTTATATATATATGAAATATCATTCATATTCAAATTAATATATTTTGACATGGACTTGTCTGTTTGCAGGAAAAATATAGAAATGAGATGGTTGCAAGATATGGACCTGATCAGAACAATCATCCCTCTTTTGATGGAGCAGCTTGGTGTGAGGCTTCAGGGGGAGTAAGCAAGGGTCGAGTATATGGTGCACCCCGTATGCCTAAATCTAAAGTTGATGTGAGTTCTTTTCACATACCTACTCAGTAAATTCAACATATCCAAGCACAACTACTAGCCGGTATCAAGAGCAATTGGATGAAATGCAAACTAAAATTTCTTCCATTCAAGATTGTCTTAAGCTCTTGGTAGGACATATGGGTCTAAGTATGCCAACACCCGTGGCTTCGTCGATGCCATCACTTATGGCTCCGTCGATGCCATCACCTATGGCTCCATCGATGCCATCACCTACAATGGCACCAGTATATCGACCTCGACCTCGACCTCAACCTCAAATGCCATATAATGGTCCATCTTCCTCTCATCAACAACATCGTAGATCATTTCCGCCTTAAACACTTTAAAATATGTATTTTTAAGTTTCATGTTTATTTACTTAGTCATGTAAATATAATCGAATCTGTAGTGTATTAAGGTTCCATGTTTATTTACTTAGTCATGTAAATGTAATCGAATCAGTAGTGTATTAAGAATTTTAATTTATAATAATTTTTATTTCCACCATATTTATGTTATTTTCAATATTAATAATATTTCAATATTTGCTAGTGCTTTTAAAAGATTTAGTTGTAATTAATTAAAATTAAAATATATTAAAAATAGATTTTAAAAATATAAATATTTAAATAATATTATGTCCGTTGCAATTGCAACGGACATCCCGTTGCCATTGCAACGTTCCAGACCGTTGCAATTGCAACGGCAGATCCGTTGCAAACTGTGTATTTGCAACGGGAGAAATTGCAACGGATTATCCGTTGCAAATTATTTTGCAACGGATAATCCGTTGCAAGCTAAATTTGAAACGACTTTTTTCTAACGGATTGTGTCCGTTGCAAATGCCGTTGCTAATTAATATTAGCAACGGCTTTCCTTGTTATTTGCAACGGATCAATCCGTTGCAAATTGACCTGTTTTTTTGTAGTGTCATGTCACCTGAATATAACAACACTGCATTAAAATGTTAATAATTCTGCTTAAATTCAATTTTAATTTGTAAAAAAAAAATCAAATCCAAAAGATGTTTGTAAGAAGGTGCGCATTCTTGGCTGAACAAGGCTCGTGACATTTACATTTACGTTTACAAGTTTCTACGATGAGAACAGATATATTGTATTGTTTTTATGCTTTATCGAGACCAAGTTGATTCATCATGCTAGACAAGACCAAAGCTGATTCATGATATTAGATATGGCAAAGAAAACTTATACGAGTGATGGATAAATTTCCTACACCTTTTTGCTTAAAAAACTGTATCAGGATTAGTAGGTGTGATTTCCACGTCCAGAATCTGTCTTCCCTAGGCTCCTACTCAACAATGTTAGAACTTGAGAACTAGTTTTGGAGATAGAACTGTAGGTGCGTTTGATTCCATGACGTACCCAGCCCTGAAGGTTGTCTGAAATTTTTCATATCAGCAGAGATTTCTATTTTCTTTGTAAGTTTTCAGGAGCAGATTGCATTGATTAATTACAGCATTAGTATTCTTAAATAAAGACAGAGATTCAACCCGAAGGAAGAGAAATGAAAAGAACAGATAAATAAGAACAAGGAACAGAAACACCATGATCACTTGAGCAATGGAACCGAGCACGATCTGGGCTCATCGCCGATGATCATGCCAGCACCTGGATCAGATTCAAACAACACATCCAAGTCGGTGCATTTAGCCTTCAGCCAATAGACCCAAGACCAGGGCCCTTTCCGATAAGAAACCTGAAAATTCAACATCAACCCTAAATGCAAAGTTCCACCATCTCCATCCCTCTTTATCTCCTTCAAAACCCTCTCCTCGACGAAAGGTTGCTCGCCTCCTCCACACCCAGAGGCATTGAATTTGATCTGCACCAGTTTCTGCTTTTTTGGTCCCAGGTGCATTGACTCCACTAATGCACATGACAGAGCATCTTGGTGATTATAGTAGACAAAACTTTCGAGACTTTCAATGGAAATTTCGAAATAGCTATGCCGGTTCCCGAACAGCAACATCGCATCCCAGTTGGCCCCAGATATGGAATTCGATACGTTCAGGTCTGATACTGAGAAGGAATTGAGTCTGATCACTAGAGGCTGTTGCTGTGTCCGTGGACTGTACTTTGAGTTCATCATAAGTCCTACGGTGATGATTGATATTCCGGCCACCACGGCGAGCAAGAAAAGAGCAAGCTGGCAAATGCTCCCACAATCTGTAGACTTCAACGATGCCATTGTTCTTCCTGCAAAACCATGGGCGTTGATTTATTTCTGTTTCGGTAATAATTAATCTGTGTCCTTCCAGGAAAAACCATACTTGAAAGGAATCAAAATTTTAAAGCAGTTTAATTATTCAATCCACTTGAGGATGCCGGGATTTTCTAACAACGTTAACTAATGCTGAAACAGAAATTTTATCTACTCCATTCAATGACATTATAGCATTGTGATCTTCTCTTTTCTTTTCTTTTTATTTGTTTTTTTAAAATAAACACTAAGAAATCAACAGAAAACAGAAGGAAATAGAAAAGGATGATGATATATAGAAATCATGGCTTTAATCACGTCCCATCATCTTTCAGAATTTTAACATCACTAAGATACTATACCCACAATATTTTAATTTCTTTCATTTTCATTACTTCATATATATATATCGGTTCATTACATAATTACAACGTAGGAAATACAGTGAAAAACTCACGAAAAATAAATAAAAAGAAAATCTTGTGAGGATATTGTTTGATATTTACGTACCTTATAAGTGCTAAACTTGTGTTTCTTTTTTCAAGATTTATGAGTCCATTATACAAAAGTAGTTGTTGCTGATGATGGTACCGATCGACAACCTCAAATTGTGAGAAGACTAGAATGTTAATACATATCCTTTGGAGGGTATGGGTCACAACGGTTTGTAACTGTCTGAGATGTTCTTTTGGAGGGAACGGTTTTCAATAGGTTTTTTTTCGCTATTTTACCCTTTTCGTGATTTGTTTTCCTTCGGGGCTTTTCATCTCTTTGACTTCGTTTGTGTTTTAAGATTTCTTTTTTTTTTTTGGATGTCATAATTTTTTTGTTTGTAAAGTGTATTTTATAGAATTAGATAAATAATTAAAATTTTGATTGTGACATATTTTTATAAAAAGTGTATGTCCTAACTTGAACTCGAGATTTGATTTGCAGATCATAAGCCACATTTACATTTTGTTAGTAAGATGGAAATTATTCTTTAATTTTTTTTAATGTATTAAATGATATTTTTTAAAATTTATATATATTTTCAAATCCTTTGGTTTCACATTCCATGTGCTCGTTTTCTTGCTGTATCAACACGAAATAAAACCCTTCAACAATAGTTGCCAAAAGAGCGTCATCTTGTTCATAAAAAGATGTAACTATCTGATCCTTATAAAGAAATATCCAGCACAAGTTAGGATTAAAGGTTGAGGAAATGGATCCACATTTTGCTGCCAACTTTGTTCCTGAAATGAAGAGAGAGTCTAACTTGATTGTGGGAGATTCTGGGTCAAAATAATACGCCATGATCCTGTTTAGTGACAATTTAACGATTATTATTGTTGAAACAAAGGCGGGTAGAAAGAGAAGAATGGTCTTGATGATCGATGCACCAGGACTCATTAGACTCTGAAGGATATGGAAAATGGACGGCGCTGATACGAAGTAACCGGGCTTCAAAATGGTCAAAAAACAATGAAGTGTTTCAGGAATGATTGTTAGAGGCTTTAAGATAAGAATGTTTGACGCTAGCTGTAGGATGAGGATTGATATATATATATATATATATATATATGCTCCGGTACCGTTTTTGGCCGGACAGAAGCTTGCTAGCTTGGCATGATCATCAAGCAGTAGCCATGGCAGGATGAAATACCCAGATATAAACCTAAATAGAAGATCTAGTTGGCTATAGGAAAGTTTTTGACACCCCAGAATTGACGATGGAAAACCCATATATAATCCTATCTAGAAAATCTGGTTGGCTACAGGATAGTTTTTGACTTCCGAAAGTTGCTGTCACTGAAGGAAGAGAAGGCATGATCAGTGAATCACAAGGAGCCATAGGATGGCGAGGAAATTAGTTTCTTCCCACCACCATGGCGGAGCCAAAGAATTTTGGAAAGGGATTGATGGGCAACAAGTCAAAAAAACATGCACTCATTCACACCAGATGATACATCAAAAATTGGAAGCCTGAAATGTAACTTGCTGGGAACATGAAAAGCAGTAGAAGGTAGAGAAGAAAAGGACATGAAAAAAGTATACATTAATTCTTATTAAACAGTAGTTATTTTCATTAGTTTATCCCCATAGGAGGGATGACGTGCATTTTTTTAGTGCAAAGTCTGCATATGCTTTAAAGGAAACATGCACAGACTCGATTGATGGATAAATAGCAACAAAAAAGTATATCAAGCCACCTGTTATTTGACCTTGTAATTGTACAAGAACATAAATGGTGCCCTATATATATTCGTTCTAGCAAATGTTTACCGTTTTTGCTCATTCCAAGTCTTACCCTCAAAGAATTCATTCATCATGTGGTCAAGATCCTCAGGAGAGTATCTTATGTACTTCTGAGGGTTTTTCCCGTTCTCGATCATAGGCCTGAAACATGCAAATACAGTATCTGTTCCTGTGAGTGAAAGAAAAAGAAAAAAAGATGAATTTTTCTCATATATAATGATGAGAATCATACCCGAAACGCTTTAGAAAAGACCTATACGCGGGCAATAGAACTTCGGCAACAGCCAGCCTCAACGACTCGCGCAACTCGCTGTCAGGAACTGTCCATTGAGATTGCCTCTGATGAAGCTCCTCGAATTGGACATTGAAGGTCTTGAATCTGTCCTTCACTGCCGCTCTTGAAATGCCACTGGCGCTACCGTCGCCTCCGATTCCACCACCGCCCTGAACAGAGAGACACTGCAGAATCTGCACATCTAAGACACGAACTGCTTAACATGACGTCCTATTATTAATGAGAGAGCAAAATAGTTCACTAGAAACCAAATGGTTGGATACAATTTTGGGTGGCAACTAGTTCTTATCAGTTAAACGCACAACCTCCACCGAGTGATTGTCATGAAATATATTCAAATCAACATAAAGATTCAACAAATAGGTCCATATTTTAAATATATATATATATATATATATAGATATATATTCCTGAAAAGTCTAGTTAAAGAAACAAACCTTTGCCCAGGAAACTCTCTTGTACTGATTAGCATGCTGTTGAACAATCCTTCTGTGTATTTGCACCCAATCATCGCCCAGTAAATCCTTCGCTTCTGACCTGCACTCAGATGTTAAAAGGTGGCAGGCAGAGCCTCTTTTATAAAACACAAAAACAATATAAAACAAACCTCCGCACAGATCTCACGATATAGTGAATGTTGTTCATGAGAAATAGTTGAGTAAGCGCAGGATCTCTATACTGCTTTGATTTCCCGTCGAGGTTATTTTGAAGAGCCTGCATAATTCTTGTAGTCACGGATGCTAGCTGAGCATCAGGATCGCTTGCATCAAACTCTTGAAAGAGCTGTTTCAGAGTAGATTGGTAACTGCGCAAATTTGAAAGACCAACTGTCAGATGCATGAAATTTTAATGAAGTTATCTAATATTTCTAGACATTCTGACCACCTTAACCACATGAACAAGTAGCAGACTTTAAGAAATTATATTAAAAAATGACATGATAGAATTAACAAACATCTCCAGAAAAGAAACGAGAAAAAACGCAGCAATAGTAACTTACTCGAAGAGAAACTTCACATAGTTGATCACATAGCTAGTCAAAGGATGGACAGTTCCATCTAAAACAGCAGTTTTGGTGGCATCTTTTTCTACAGCTTCTTCAAAATCACAAAAGGTCTCCTGAGCTGTTTGAGCTAGTCGCTTTGTTAAGCTCGATGCAGAGTCCCGCATTTCAATGCAGGCTTTACTTCCAAAGAGTAATTCAATCTGCAGATGCAATCCCCAACATCAAACCGAAAAACAAAGAAAAATAAACAAAAGAAGATCATCAAGATCAAGAAGAATGAGAAATCAACTTGTTTAAACATTTTCCCACCATAGGATTCATACAGTATCGTTTCTCTAATGCTTTGTGATTAAAAATAAAAGTGAAACGCTGTTAGCTCCATCAGAAAGAAAACAGTTGGTTTTCTATATTCCAAATGTCATTTTAGTCGCCTTTTTGTAATAATTAACCCAGAACCAATACCTCAGAGTTTATTCACCAAAAATATTTAGAACTCACATGATTCTTTAGTATTGATAATATTTCGCTGCAATTAGTAAAGGTTTTCATACCTCAGAGTGAAGTTCCCGCATAATCTCATACATATCCAATAGAACAAATAGTTTTTCAGGTGATCTTTTGCTTTTGGCTATGGACTCCCCAAAACTAAGAAGCACAGACACGCTGTTTACAGTGACTTCAGCAAAACATTGATCCCTTAGAGAATCAACCCCGTCAAGTATTTGATCACAGAGTTTCTTTTCCCCAACAAATAGCAGTTTGACCTGTTCCAAGCATTGAAATAAAAAATTGAGCGACCAAACAACAAAACGAAACCTTAAAACCTACAATGGAACAGCCAAATCCTCACGGCAATCCTCATGTAATGTATCCAATTCCCAATCTTAGCCTCCAAGACCTCCCACTGCATTTTCTGGACATCATCCTTGCTGAGTCTCTCAACACCTAACTTCCTGACGCTCTGTTCCAAAACTGAAGCACGAGTGTCCCTGGAGTTTTTAAACAGCAAATATCATCATCAAAATTCCAAAGTCAATGATAGTAAGAGCCATATGATGATAAGAATCAGAATGGAATTTTACTTTTGTTCTTACATGTAATTTATATAAGCGAATAATCATTCCAAATGATAAAACCGATGTTATCTTCCTCTATTCTCTTTGTTAAGCAACGATTGTCATAACTCGATCGTGTCTTGAAAAGTAACGTGACCACTATATTGCTAGGTTTCTATTAAAGTAATTGCATTTCCTATTAAACCCAGCAACGACAGGTAGAGATTATCCAAACTTATATGCATTGACAAGTCTACAACTCATTGTTGAAGACTAAAACTGAAATGTGTTCAGATTTACACTAATCTACACATGATCACTCGGAAGACTACTCATAAGAAAACCAGGCTACAATTTCCTTTCCCGTTTCAATGTTTTCTATCATGGATCAAGCAAATGGAATAGCAATGTAGATTTCTTTATATTCCAGGTTTCAAGCTTGTTATTAGCGGTGAACGATAAAAACACCAGAATTTGAAGAAGGCAATGCAATCTTCTGACATACATTTGTCTTGAGAACTTGCAAGACAGAAGAGAAACCTAGTTAAGATAGGTCTAAGAATGAAGAACATGAGAAATGATAACAGCAGCAATAAGAAAGGGAGAAAAAATCACCTGTAGATTCTAAATAGCTGTTGTTGGTGACCAGCTTGAGCCATTTGTTGAGCTAAATCATGTAGCAATGGAATAATCCTTGGCGGAATAAGTGTTGGAAGAGTGTAGATAGCATTCTCCAAGCTCTTCCCTTGGTGCTCCGTGGGGATCTTGGTGTTATCATCACCATGCTTCCTAGGTGATCCTGATGATGATGGGCGTAGAGAATTGGGAAGACCTTCAAAAAGTCGATCAGGTTCCACTGGCTTGCTGTCATTCAAATTAAACAGTTCTTAACTTATTTCAAAAGCATTGTTCAAGATCATAATAAATCAAAGCTTGCATCAGGCACCCAATAAAAATAAAATTTTCACAGTTAAATTAACTTTCCAGCTGCAGAAATCATTGCCATGTCCAACATTCGATTCATTACTCGTTTCAAAACACCCAAAAAAAAACAAGAATTTTCGAGTGGAAGTTACTCCGATGATACCACCACGCCGTCAGATCAAAAACACTAAACAATTAACGTAACTTTCTATGTCATTCTCCATTTCTTGAAACAAAAAACAACAGAATTTCATTACAGACAAAAAAAAAAGCCAAGTCGTCGAACCTGTAATTTGTTAAAAGCTGTCTGAACTCTTCTTCAAGCTTTGAAATGGCTTTAGCAAGCAATTGATTGGCATGATTAAGCACACCATCACTGCTTTTAAAACTCTTATTGCTGCTAAAAAACTTCACATTGCTTCTTAGCTGATCAATCGCTTCTAAATAACTTTCTAAATCTTCATGTGGCCCTCTCAATATCTTAGCCTCTGCCTACAACATTCAAATACATATATATATCCAGACTAATTAATTAATAATATAACCAAAAAAAACATTATTTAGAAATTATTTAAAATAAAAAAAGGTACCTTTCGCGTGAGGTCAAATTGAGATAAAATAACCTCTGCTGCCTTCAATGTTTTATCGATATTCTCATGCGCTCTTCTAATCGAATGCGTCCTTATCTACAATTTAAAAAACAAAATTCATTTACAAACAGCATGCAGATCCGTTAAACAGAAATATGAAAAGTTGGGATGATTCTGAACGTACCTGAGTGGGACGCATGGCAGTTTCTAAGGCGGAGAGACGGTGGTCGAAGGAGCCAAGAATGGCGGCCATGTTATCAGTAATGATTTGGCTTTTCTGTAACGATTCTTTAATGAAATCAGCTCGTTCTCTTAGGGCCTCCATTGTTTGAGGCACCCCCATTTTTACGAAAATATATTATAATTAAATTCCTGGTGATCAGGTTTGGTATTTGAAACGTTGTTCGTGCTGGTTTGTATTTCTGTTGAAGGATTTAGGGGACGGGGAAGAGACAAAACATGAAGTAGTTATGAAGGATTTTTGGGGAAAAGGGAATTTGATGGTGTTTTTTTTTAAAATCTCCAGTCAATGAGTGGGCCAGGTTTTTGTGGACCCTTTACGTAACAGCATCCTTTGTTTTGTCATTTTGTGCACCAATTTTTTCTACTTCTTTTTTTCTTTTATATATATACTAACCATTAGCTATTAACCTCCTTGTCTTGTTACAGTCAGAACTATTTTTCATCATTATTAAAAAAAAATAAAAAAAAAATATCTGAAATTATTAAATTTATTGTATTCAGATTAATTTATTTTCTAATTCAATTTAAATTAAACATAACAAATAAAAATATAAATTGTGAAAACACCGGCAATAATCAAATAACAAAAATAAGTAGTTAATTTCTTTTATCTTTAAAAAAAAGAAAACATAAATTGAAAATTCATCCTTACGTTACTGCTATTATAATTACTATAAAAGTTAAAATTATTATCAACATTACTTCTCAAATAATTAAAATCATTAAATTGCTCCCCGAAAAATAAAAATAAAAAACATTTTACAAAAAAACGATAAAAAAATAATTCCTAAAATTATCATTATCATTGCGCAAATAATAAAATCATCTGATCCAAAGAACAGATAAAAATAAAAGGAAAAAAAAAGAACAAATGGAAAAAGGAGCAATATTAATTTTAAAATGATCACTAACATAAATTAAAATTTTAGGACTGAACCGAATAAAAATAAAATCCCAATAAAAAATAAAACAAAAGAAATTAAAAACAAAAACTAAAAGCATTGATGCATAAATACAGATAAAAAATAAACATTGTCCAAGAAAGGACTGAAAAAACCAAAGGAATTAATATCAAAAAATAAAAAATTCAAATAATAAAGATTGGAATAAAAAATCAATTATATAATTAATTTCAATCTTATGAAAAAATTAAAACAAATAAAAACCTTGGGACCAAAACAAATAAAGGTATTTTTTAAAAAAAATATATAGTGTAATTTTGTGAAGAAAAAAATAAAAGAATAAAGATCGAAATAAAAGTAGCAAATATGACTATTTTCAATTGGACGACACAATTAAAACAAATCAGAACAAAATATATAATTGATTCCAATAGAATGACAAAATTGAAACAAATAAAAACCTTAGGACCGAAATAAATAAAGATATTTTTTTAAAAACAAATTGTAGTGTAATTTTGTAAAAAAAAATTAAAGAACAAGGACCGAAATGAAAAGTAGCATATATGACTAATTTCAATTGGAGGATCAAATTAAAACATGCATACCAAAAAATTAAAGAAACCAAAACCAAACTAGAAATCAAAAGAATAAGGCCTGAAATGAAAACCAGCATATATAATCAGTTTCAATTGAAAGACACAATTGAAAACAATCAAAATGTAAATCAAAGAAATCAGGAATAAAACCGAAATCAAAAGAACAGGGACTAAACTAAAACAATCACAAATATTAAGGACTTATATGCAGGGTCCAACGGCAGGAAAGAAAAAACCAAAAATCATCCATCGGCGATTCACTGATGACTGTATCACGACACTGCGCTGCACCGGGAGGCAGAGGACAAGGCGGCGCCCCAGGTGACATGACGAAAGTTCAGTTTCAACAGCAAAAGGACGCCGCACATGCCACTTGAAAGGCGTGGTGCGTAGGATACGCTGTTGGCGCGTCCGTATGAAGCGCCGCAATGTTTCAGAAAAGAATTAATAACAAATGGTAAATTACCTATACATCCCCTAGACCCAGTGATAACCATGAAAAAACATGATGTGAAAGTACCGTAATACCCCCGAATCCATGACGTTATTTTTTGTCTTTTTCGAGAGTTATTTTCGTAGTTTTACTATGCACAAATTTATGAAAAAAAAACGAAAATACCCTCATTTGTTCAACGTCCTTTTGCCAGCACCCAAGGGTAAAATAGTAGTTTTCATTGTACAAAAAATTAAAATATCATACATGTTCTCTAGAAATATCCAAAATGCCCCTAGTTTTGGGGGTTAAATTTTTTCCAACCGAGGGTAAAATAATAATTTTATTTTCGCAATCTACAGTAATCTGTGTCTACATGTACAGTGAACAACTCACAGGAAAAGCGACACATGTTTTATATTTTAGTTAATATATATTAAAAAAAAAGGATGAAGATTGGTTCATTTCATGCACTAGTAAAATTTAAAAATATTCTTGTTTTTGTGTTTTAAAAATATTATTAAAAAATTTAAAAAAAAATCTCTTTATTTTAAATTATAAATATTTTGATGTTTTTATATTATTTTGATATATTGATATTAAAATTAATTTATTTTAAAAAATAAATTTAATTTATTTAAAAAATAAATATTTTTAAAAAATAAATTCTGAACAAGAAAATTATTGCGAGTATGATGACAATAATATAATGCGTAAAAGGAATATAAAAGAGACTTCTAATAAGTTGAAAAATCAGCATATAAAAGGCATGCTTATAGACAAGATTAAAGATTTCATGTTTTTTTAATAACATTAACTATGTTTAATACTTCCGATGTTGTAATATTTTTATGATTTATATACTTTCAAGTATCTTCTCTCGAATCTAGCCCTTTTTATTGGACAAGACTGTAAAATTATGGAGACGAGTGATAGTATTGTCAGGAATTCGTATATGTGTCGGTTTGTAAGCCTAGATTGCTCTGTGAATATGAACAAATTTGCAAGCGTGCCACTGTCCCGATCTTCTTGCGCCGCCGTATCGTTAGCAAGGAGTAAAAGGAGAAGCGGGGGAAGAGAGACGCCGCCGTCAACGGAGACGCCGCCGGATGGGTATAGAAGGAATGTGGGGATTTGTCTCCTTAATCCCTCTAAAAAAGTAATTGATTTCGCTCTCTGTTTCGTTCGAATTTGATTTTTTTTTCTTTTCGATCAAAGTTGTGATTAGGATTTATGGTTTTGGGTGTTAATCTTGTAGATATTTACTGCTTCCAGGATAAACCTCCCGGACACGTGGCAGATGCCTCAGGTAGTAGGTTTTTTCAATGCTGGAATTTGAATTCAATTCTGTTTGGGGGGAATTGATGAGAATTGGTTTTAGTAGATACGAGCTGATTTGCCCGCGCGTTGCGCTGAGCTTTTTTCTATGTAGAAAAATAATTTATTTTTTAAATGTTATAATTAATTATTTTAATATATAATAAATAAATTTGTAATAGATAAAATATATTAGAAATAAGTATTTTTCTGTCTAAAAAGAACAGTGTGATCGAAATGGGAAGTGGTTCGTATATTTTTTTATGAGTTGTCTTTTTTCCCTAGTAATATTAGATCTGAAATATTAGAAATAAATTTTTTTTTGAAGAAATAAACTTAAAATTTTTGTGTGCTATAAGTAGTTATTTTAATATTCAATTGGTAAAATTATAATATATAAAATATGTTAGAAATGATTTTTTCTCTCTCTATATATTTTTAGGCACTAATATTAAATAAATATTAAAACATATAATTAGTTTAACGTATTTATAAGGAAAAAAACCTAAAAATAATCATTATCATTATTTTGAATGTTTCATGTAGACTTTTTTCGATGTAGGAAATTGAATGATTTTATACATGTTTTAACTGGTTATTTTAATATTTTTAAATTAAATTAATAAACTTTAATACCGAAAATATTAAGGATTTGTATTAAATTTGAATGGAAGGATAAAATTGAAATAATTCAAAACTTTGATACCAAAAATATTAAGGATTTCAAACCAGTTCAAAAATTCAAAGAATGGGGACCTAAATAAAACTATAATATATAATCAATTTCAGTTGAATGACCCAATGAAAATAAATCAAAACCTATATAATGACATTAAGGACCAGAAGAAACAGTTGAAAGCTCAGGCACTAAACAGAAATATCACAATAAAGAGCTGTACTGACGTGACCGGTAAACCGAATGAATCGAATCAACTCGAACCGACCCAAAAATAGAGCATTACTGTTGCCGTCCATAGTGATTTGTGTCACGGTGAACATAGATAAAAATAGAGACTATTTAGAAATAGATTTAAAAAATAAAAGAATTAAAATAAAGAATTAAAAGTATATGGGTTTAAATAAAAACAAAGTATGTTAATAATTTAAATGGAAGGATTAAATTGAAAAAATTAAAAGTGCGATAATGAAAAAATAAATAATTATTTTATTTCTTGATTTAGTTTTGATGCCTTTATTTTTTCAGTAATTTTTGTATAATTTTAAATAATTTATTTGTATTTATGTATCTATACTCTTAGTTCTGAATTTTAATTTTTTATTAGAATTTTTTATTTGTATTAGTAGGTCGATTGTTTTGCTTAGATATATAGCATTATAAAAAAAATCTAAGACTATTAATATGTTTTTTGCATGTTAAAAAAAAATTGTTTATAGGTACGGTGAAGTGGATGGCAAGTGGCTTGTATTTTTTTTCACTGTAGATAAATTGCCCTAATTTTCTACCCGCTTTAGCTCTACGCATCACTTCGTATATTTTTTTGTTTATGTGATGTTAGATATGAAATATTATACATAAGAAAACCGCAGAAGTCAACCTTAAAGAAAAATAAAATGAACTGATGAATTATTTCGATTATAATTGTCATTATTATTATCATGATTGTTAAATTGTCATAATTATTGTAGCTGTCATTATAAATATTATTATAAATAATTTATATTATGACTATTATTGTTCATACTATCGATGACATGAATTTCAGAATATTGATATTAATTATATATTTTAAAAAAAAACCTAGGGAATTTATTTATTTATATATATATATATATATATATATATATATATATATATATATATATATATATATATTTTAAGATGCTAATATTAAATAGATATCAAAAATACATAATTAGTCTAACATATTTATAAGAAAAAAAACTTACAAATAATCATTATCATTATTTTGAATGTCTTATCTATAATTTTTTAACACCAAAAAATATTAAGAAAGAAGCCATTAAAAAAACACAGAAAAATGAAAAACATTATTCATCTCAAAAATCCTTTTTTGCTGGCATGAAGATTCGAACTCCCGCGCCCCTGCTTCGCGAGGGGCGCGGTCTTACCGCTCGGCCAAGCGACTTGGTTGTGCTATAGTAGGATAGAAACATTACTTATATGATTAAATATTTTAAAAGCAATATTCGAAAACCAATTTGTTGGCTGTAAGACTCGAACCCTCGTCTGTTGGGAAAATGGCGCGCGCGTTAACCACTCGGCCGAAGGACTTGATTGTGCTGTTTTTGTATAAAAATGGTACTTATATTATTTAGCAAACGCACTATTCAAGTCCACAGTGCTTATGAGTCTGCGTGAACAGTGATAAATTGCACAGTATTTCCGCGTTATGGTTTAGCTTATATTATTTAGCAAACGCACTATTCAAGTCCACAGTGCTTATGAGTCTGCGTGAACAGTGATAAATTGCACAGTATTTCCGCGTTATGGTTTAGCTGTATAGATAATAGATAATTTTCTCAATGTTGGATTTTGAATTATAATTTATGGGAAGAGCTGAATTTCAATCACCTTGTTAAAGGAATTGCTTGTTGAGCTTTTCTTGCTCATGAGATTGTATGTATCACAGGGTGGTGTTGGTGAGGGTGAAGACCTAAGGAATGCGGCTATGAGGGAATTGAGGGAAGAAACAGGAGTTACTTCAGCTGAATTTGTTGCCGAGGTAGGTTTTTTATTTCCACATGTTAAGTGCGAATGATGAAGGGTATTTGTTTATTTATTTATTACTTTAAAATACAAAAAATATTTATATTTTTATATTATTTTTATATACTATATCAAAAATAATTTTTAAAAAATTAAAAAAAAATATTATTTTAATACATTTTTTAAAAAATAATATTTTTAAAAATAACTTCACACGACATGAACATCTAAGAACTCAGAAAAGGAGCTTTTGGCTACATGTTTGAGTGGACTGGTTTTGATATTGGATGTGCAGGCACCGTACTGGCTCACTTATGACTTTCCATCACAAGCCAGAGAGAGAATCAATCGCCGATGGGGTACCCATTACAAAGGTCAAGCACAGAAGTGGTAAGGATACAATCATAATGAATAAAAGTGGAATTTCATGTACTGTTTTTCTTATAAAAAGAAAAAAAATGATTTCTTTAATCGTCTTCTGCTGGGGACATGCCTCTGATTTCTGCCCTTTGTATAATTCTCAGGATCGAGTCTTTTTCTTTCCACAGATTGTTTTTACTTATCATCAAAAAACATAACTGTTGTCTTCGTACGTCGGTCTTATATATCTAAAGTTCCTGATAAATAATTGCATAATAATGGGGCCTGCCCCGTTTTGATTAAAGACCAAGCTGCCAGATGATTCTCAAGTACATCTTTGTTGTTGTTGTTTTTTTTTGTTCTTTCCTGGTAGTGAGCTCTGTCTCCATGTCTTGAAATTGTGAAAACAGGTTTCTTTTTAAGTTTGCTGGGAAGGAGGAAGAGATCAACCTTTTGGGCGACGGAAGTGAAACTCCAGAATTTAAGGATTGGGCGTGGTTGTTGCCGGAACGATTACTGGAGCTTGTGAGTCGAACATTTCTTGGAATACTTAACCGGGAATTCATGTTTAGATGTTTGACACTTCTGTTTTTTCACCGCGCAGGTTGTGGGTTCCAAGAAGCCAGTTTATGAACAGGTTATGAAGGTATTTGGTCCGTATCTTCAGGCAGATGCAGAGGAAGGCGATGGTGCCGGACAAAACGAAACCAAGGCCAAGGAGCACGCGGAGTCAACTCCTGTGTGAACTGTGTAGTGTAAGCTAGCTAAAATTTTAATTAGGATATTCGCATTAGCAAATCTCATGGTATAACAAATTATGGCACATTGCTATTTTTTTATCTCAATATAAGCCAGGTCAAATAGATCATTTATCCGTTCCAACTATTTCATTCTGTTTTGGTCAAAATAATCAAAATATTTTGTATCAGTTGAAAAAAAGACAAAACAATATCATTTTTATCTTTGTTTAAATTCCGGTCTATCCAAGATTTTTCGGCCAAATACCAGTTGAAACATACCAGTTTCATTTTGCTCGTTCTATTTCAGTCAAATAGTATTTTTTTAAATAATAAATAATTTTACAAAATCAATCATATCTTTTAATTCGACCATTATATTAAGATAAAATTTTACAAGGAATCTCTTGATATATTTATATATATTATAATAAAATTTAAGAGTAATTAGAAAATATAATAACTTTGTGAAATTGATAATAACATTCTCATAAAATTTTACATGTTCATAATTTTGTTTAAAAAAATCATTTTATTGTATTTTTTTTTTAGATTAAATTGCACAATTTTAAATAATTTTATTTTTGGATGTGAACTATTTTTGTTTTTAAATTAATATATTTAATTAATATATATATATATATATATATATATATATATATATATATATATATATATATATATAATACAATCTCAAAACAACACATGAAATATTCAGAAACCAAAATATTTCATTCTAATTGAAGAAACAAAACTCCAATTACAACTTTGGTTTCAACCGCTTTCTTTTGTTTGCTAAAATATTTTTATGATTATATTAATAGTATATTTTAGTTCATTTCACAGTCCATCTAAGAACATCCTCCACTTGAGAAAGAGGAAGAGTGCAGTGTTATATTTGGATATATATGCACGATGCAAAATATGTTCTCTAGTTTATTTTAACTTCACTGAGGCCATAGTCATTGTAATATCATTAATAAAAACATCCAAATTCAGGAAACCAAGTAAATATGAACAACAAACAGTTGATTCAATAGAATTCATCCTACCCATGTACGAGGAACATTTAACTGCCCGCATTTTGTGGTTTGTACGCCAAGAATGATGTAGTGCCAGCATAACTAGATGCCAATGCCTTCCCAGCTGAGGTTGGTGGAGAGAAAGCCAATTGAGATTGTTCGAGAACAAAACCCATGCAAAAACTTCTCCTGGATTTAGAGGAGAAATGGGTTAGCCTGCTGAAATGTAAAAAATTGAACTTGCGAGAGTTGAGTAGCTAATCAAGGAGGGATGCTGAAAATGGGAAGACAAAACACTCACTCTGTTGAGAATTTCGGTAATCCTATTTAAAGATTTCATAAACTAATTCAATAGCTCTACAACTTTGCAAAACAAGGATCATTACTATATCGTGTGCGATCAGGTTACTTTTTAGCTCACAGTCTCACATAGTGGAGTTCAATTAAAGAGGAGGAATCAAAGCATTACCAGTTTGCCATGAGAAAATGAAAAGACGACAATTGAACTGAACTAGACAATGAATTAAGCATATAATCCGAGATAATATGCAGAAGAATGATCATAAACTACGTAAGTTTACTGCAGGAATATAGAGGAGATCACAAATTTACAATTGAAACTAACAGAGCTGTAACAGAACTAGAAGGATAAAATTTACCTCACAGCATCCAGTAATTGGCTAGCGATGCGTTTTCTTCTGTTAGAGGGAGTAACCCAGATTGCTCTAATGCCGCAGAGAGCAGGTACAGCTTCCTCTTCACAAACAACAGCTCCATTGTGGTTCCCATTTATGACGTTAAAAGAATCAGCTGCAGTAACTTTTTTCATGGCTTCCCTTTGTAAGATGACTTCACCAAATTGGAGAGTTGTGGAGATTGGTCTTGAATTCTTTTTAGCAGCACATTTAGATGTTTCATCCACAGAACCTGTAAGAACTTTGAATGCTTCTTTTATTGGTTCAGCAACTAGACAACCAGCTACTCTCTGGGAAGAAACAAATAGATACACCTGCAAAGTACAAAGGTGCGTGATAGTTCAGTAAATGGTTGTCTATAGCAAACCAATCTTGAAGACACAGCTGGGCTTCAATAAGTGTTCTACTTTCAAAATGCAGGATTAAGGGGTAAGGAATCCCATTTTTTTTATACAAAACCAATCAAATAATAAGCAGGTAAGATGGAAAGAAAATTCAATGGACCAGAAATACATCAGGGTATGTAAACAAATAAGCAATTCTATCAGAAACCAGAAGTATATAATAGCATTTTGCTTCACAACGAGCTATTAGGGATATTTTGTCAATAAATGAGACGATCAAAATAATTGGTTCAAGTACAGTATTATAAAAAAAATTCAAAAAGCCTAAACATTTAGAGAAAACAACTTGATTATAATCCAAAAATTCTCAAGTCTGTTACCTTACAGAGCTTATGAAAAATCCATCCATCTCCAAGCTCAATCTCCATCATCTTTATAACCTCCTGTAACTGCCATATAAGTTCATCATCCAGATTAACATTCTAACCAAAATTTTCTTAACTGCAAACTCGGGCATCATAAACTACAAAAAAATTCCCTGACTACCATTACAGCTTCACATATAATGGAATTCAGCAACAAAAAAGAGAGAAAAAGAACCGAAACCTTATTTCTCAGTGCAGGAGGATCAGAATCCAACACCGAAACAATGCGCCCTGCTTCACTACAAGGCATATGCACAACCCTTTCGCTCCGAAAAACCTATAAATAAAATTAACTTTTCAATTCAATCGAAAAAAAATATAAAAATAAAAATAAAACCAGATTTAGAAATTCAAACTGTCGAAAAATGCAACCTTGAATTGAATTCCATGAGTGTAACTCTTGTGGAAGATTTTATGTTCCTTTTCATCACCTTCATCACCCGGTGCATATTTAGCCCCGCATGTTGAACATGTACGAAGATTGAAATCAGATTGACCCAAGTCTAGATGAAACTGTGCATAGCTTCTCTTCTTGTTAAGCACTTTCCCACGAAACCTCTGTTTCTGGTTTCGAACACGAATCTTTTGATATTAATTTTGGCAACACCCCCACTTTGTTGTCCTTTATTTCCTTCACTCCTCTGGTCCCTGACCAAAACCCCAAAATCAACGAATAAGTAATACAACCAAGAGAAAGGCCACTTCAGAAATAACCCAAGTTAGCAGAATCAGTATTAAACACTGAGTTATTTCGTTAAACTTAAGTATTTAAGATAAAATACCCCAAATTTCTTTTATTTTCCTTCGCTTTCTCATCAACCAAGAACCCAGTTCTCCCAAATCAAGCCATACATTAAAAATAATACAATAGCCAAATAAAAAGAACAAAACCCATTAGCTGAAAAGAAAAGGGTAATATCCTTAAAGAGGTGTGTATACCCAAGAATTGATTTTGGGGCTGCTCTACGTGCGTAAGTATTGACAAATTGGTGCTGAGAATTCTGCCACATAGCTAAGCCATCGTCCGAGAAAGAAGGTGGGTCTTCTTGGAGGCATTTTGGCGGAGAAGAAGAAGAAGAAGGAGATTTGAAGAAGGAGCTTATTTTGGATTGCATAGGTTCGTCTCTCTGTTTCTCTTTTGATCTCTCGGAGATGAGATCTCTCTATCTTGTGGTTGTTTCATTCAGATATTTTTGGCGGCAAAGGCAGTGTTTTTTTCAATTGTGAGTGGCGAGTTCCCTCCTCCGTATTTTCCACTTTCAAAAGCTCTACCCGCCCGCTTTAACCTTCATGTTTGCTCATGCTCAGTATTCTAGACGATGCCCCGTATCTTGTCGTGATTGGTATCATATTTTTTTTTAAAATATAAAAAAAATATTAATTATATGGAATTTTTTTTATTATAATCTAAATTAAAAAAAAATTATATAAAATTCTTATGAAAATATAAGTTTTTTGTAAAATATATAAATTTTAAATCGATATAAATTTATATATTTAGTAGGTTTCAACGAAATAATCAATATAAAATTATCATCATCATTAAAAAAAAAGAATATTTGGATATCTGAATTATTGAATTCATTGTATTATGATTAGTTTATTTTATAATTTAATTTAAATTCAACATAAAAACAAAATATAAATTATGAAAACACTTGCAATAATCAAATAACAGAAATAAATAATTAATTTTCCATCTACAAAAAGAAGAAAACATAAATTTAAAATTCATCCCTACATTACCATCATTATCATTACTATAACAGTTAAAATTATTATCAACACTACTGCCCTAAACAATTAAAATTATTAAATTGTCCCAGAAAACAAATAAAAAAGAAAAATAGTTTTTACAAAAAAAAAAATAATCACTAAAATTATCATTATTATGGTGCAAACAATAAAATCATAAAACTATATGATCCAAATAACAATTAAAAATAACAAAAAATCACAAAAAAAAAAGCAGCAATATTAATTTTAAAATGATCACCAACATAAATTAAAATTTCAGGACTGAACCAAATAAAAATAAATCCTCAATTAAAAATAAAATGACAAAAATTAAAAACTAAAAACTAAAATCATATATGCATAAATACGGATAAAAAAAATAAACATTGTCCAAGAATGACAGAAAAAACCAAAAAAATCAATATCAAATAAAAAATTTAAAGAATAAGGACCGTAATGAAAAATAAAATATATAATTAATTTCAATCGAAGGACAAAATTAAAACAAATAAAAACCTCGGGACCGAAACAAATAAAGATATTTTAAAAAAAATACAGTGTAATTTTGTTAAAAAAAATAAAAGAATAAGGATTGAAATAAAAATTACCATATATGACTAATTTCAATTGGAGGACACAATCAAAACAAATTAAAACAAACTATATAATTAATTCCAATCAAATGAAAAAATTGAAATAAATAAAACATTGGGACCAAAATAAACAAAGACATTTAAAAAAAAAAGTGGTGTGTAATGTTTTTAAACAATTAAAAGAATAAGGACCGAAATAAAAGATAAAATATATAATAAATTTTCAATTGGAGGATCTAATTAGAGCCAATTAAAACTTGCATACCAAAATAATTAAAAGAACCAAAAGCAAACCAAAAATCAAAAGAATAAGGGCTAAATTGAAACCCAACATATATAATCAGTTTCAATTGAATGACACAATTACAACAAATCAAAATTTACATTGAAAAACATAGTAATAAAAGTGAAATCAAAAGCCCAGGGATTAAACTAAAACATGCACAAATTGTAAGGAGTGAAGTGTATTTATGAGCGCGATAGGGAGAAAAAGGGAGAAAAAACTTAAACTCATTCATCAAAGCTTCATCGGACCCACTGTAACCATATATGCGCCGAACTGGGAGGCATAAGATATGTTGGCGCACCATGGGACACGATAAACGTATGTTTTTTAATCAGTCGAAAATGAGGAGCATGCGCCGCTTGAATGACGCATGCTCGTGAAACACTATAGATACGTCTATACGACGCGCCTGCAGTGTTTCCAAAAATAAATAATAAAATAATGGTAAATTATCTATACACCCCATGGACCCAACAATAATCATGACAAAAAAACCTCTTTGGAAAATACCTCAATACCCTCTGATCTGAGGCTTATCTTTTGTTGTTTTTGGGGGCTAATTTAGTAGTTTTACTTTGCATAAATTTGGGAAAACTCGAAAACACCCCCACTATTATGAGTCCTTTAGCCAGCATCTAGGGGTAAAATAATAGTTTTACCTTGCAAATAATTTGAAAATACCATCAGTCCCTTGGAAATTTCTAAAATACCCCGGTCCCAGGGGTTAAAAATTTTTGATCCTGGTAAAATGATAATTTTACTATAGCAATCCACAGTGAACTGTGTCTATGTGAATTGCACAGGAAAAGTGCCATCACGATTTATAATTTAGTTAATATATATATATATATATAGGCCTATTTGGGAGTTGTTTGAGAGTTTGGTTGATATGTTTTTTAAAAAATATTTTCATTTAAAAATACATCAAAATGATATATATTTTATTTTTAAAAAATAATTCTTTGACATCATAGTATCAAAATGACTTAAAAACACCAATAAAATTCTAATTTAAAACAACAAATAAAAATAAAAAATTTTCAATTCTTTTCAAAAGCGTTTTTGAAACTCAATTTTCTATTTTTCTTTATAGACTTTTCTTTTTAGAATTTGGACCTTTGTAAGTAGCTTTAATGGCCTTTTTGTTTTCACTTGCTCAAGTCACAATTTATGATTTTAATCTGTAGGGGTGACAAACGCTTTAAATTATGCTCCCTACTTAAAAACATTTTGTTTTCTTCAATATTCTTTGTCTTCTTATAAAAAAACAATAGAGTCAATACTATTATGTTTTTTGAATCACCTCTTAGTTTGATCACACTCTTAAGTGTTATAGGCTTTGAGTTTTATTTAGGAAGAGGATATGTAGAAAAAAAAGTTATTTATAACGATTTCTTTCATTGAAAAATGTTAGAGCTTCAAAACCATTTCAAGCAAAAAAGCTATTTTGGTTTTTAGTTTAAAACCAAACTTGCTCTAAAAATAATTCAAACAATTCCTATTACTAGGTTTTATGTTTTTATTAATTGGGAAGTGAAATGATATTTGTTTCACATCTCATTGATTAGAAAGGTTCAAGTTTTGACTTGGGGTTTTAGGAGAAGGACAAGCTTCTAAAGTGTTTATAAGGATTGTTTTGTATAGAAAAAGCATTGTCTATCAATCCAAATTACTTGTGTTTGATAAAAAGAGGTTTCAATTGGGCATGTAACATAGGCTTTGGTTCTTAGTTACAAACATAAGGGATATTTGTAAACTCAAATAATATTTAAGAGATTTTAAGGCTAAAATCATCAATGCTTGCTTCTAAACCTTTTTTTGGTCAATGGATTTTAGGAACTTAAAATTGATTTGTAAAATAATTTCTAATGCCCTCTTAGCGTTTGGGTTTGAGTTTTTGCACCATTGTTGTTTTTTCTATTATTAAGTTTTGTGCATTATCATCGTATTTTTCTTTTTGGTTTTTATGCCCTCCCAAGTTTTGTTTAGGTATATTTAGTCATTGAAGACCATTTTGTGGATTTGAAATATTTTTTGGTCCTCAACTTGCCTCTCAATACAGGGTGTGATTCTAGTAAGAGTTAATTTTCAAGAAAATCTCTTAACCTTAAATAGTGACTACAAATAGATATTTTAGAATTGAATCAAAGATGACATTTACTCATTTGAAAAACATGAATTTAGGATCAATAAGCTTTGTTTTTCCATGCAAATGATTTCTCATTATTTGTTTAGCTAAGAACTTTAACTTTATTTTGTGGGTTTTGTCGGTATGAGATCACCTTTAAAGAAAATAACTTGAATTCCTAGATCTTATTTGTTAAATCAAACACCAATTTGACTTTTGCTTTTGTACTAAACTTTGATTTTCCTAATTGTTTTTCATGAAAACAGAGGATCATACATAGTTTTTGATGAAAAATGAATATACCAAAGAATTCTTGGTACAATGGTTTTATGAACTAATGAAACATTTAGGGTTCGTAAGGATTTAGGGTGTGCTTGTGTTATTTAAAAAAAAAGCAAAAGACACATTATAGAGATGAAAAAATATATGATCTTATTTAAAAGAAAGAATTATTTAACAAATAAAGTTGTGTTGTGTTATGAGCCAAATTATCGATAAGACTAAAACAAGTTGAAAACATAACAAAGTCAAAACACATGATCAACACAAAGGTAATAAGAGCATGATTCGTATTCCAACTCTAGTGTACCTCCTCTTTCAAAAACTCTTGTAATAGTTATTTCAATGCTGTTTTGATTCATCATTTACATTAGATGGTCATCATACTTCTTGAAGCATGATTAAGCATAATATTTATACTCTTGCTCATAGTTTTTTCAAATATTATCCATCAAACTTTAATCAATTGCGAGTGCTTTTTTTAAAATATATTGCAAGTGTGAATGTTATGTCCTCTAGCAGCAACATGGTACTCGCATGTGATGACTGACTTATACCAGTTGGGGTAGGGTGGTTACAGAGGTGCTTGGGATTCAAGATCTACCTACCTTATGATCAATAACTTTGATAGATCTAATTTAAGGGTAATGGAAATGAAGGTAGTTGTTTTGGTAGTTTTTCTTTGGCAATTTTTCAATTTATGGTTTGGAGATTTGAGGCTCAATTTTGTTTGTATGGAATAAAAAATTTGAAGTTGGTGTTGGCTATTTGAGATGAATATGATGGAATCTGGTGGTTTTGAAATTAGTTTTTCCTACCCCGGTAGGCATCTTCAACATGATCAACTTTTTTTTTCTTCCTTTTGAACCTTTTTTATTGGTAGACACAAAACTCTTACCACTTCTAAATCCTTGCTCTATACAACATTAGTGAAATGTTATGCCAAACTACTTATCACATGCTCGTAGTTTGGTGCCTTGAGCGTGTTAGCAAATAAAGTCACCATTACTTTGTTTAAGAGTAGGGGGTATATCTGCGGAATCAAATCTCCCCACTATTGGGTGCATTTTCTTATGCTTTCTTTGTCATTTTTTCTAGATTGGACAAACTAGTTCTGTCGGGAGAAATGTTCATGTTGTACTCTTTTTTTTTATAAAAGCATTTACTCGATCTTTTCCACCTGCGAGTCTTGGTGTTGTCTAGTCTCAAGTATTCATTTAATGCTGAGAGTCAAATTTATTCTAGAATAAGTGCACCAATAGCTTTTCATTATGTATTATTTCAATCATTTTATTGCAATAGGATTTGAGATGGGTGATAGAGAATTGAGTTACAGTGTATTTGATAAATTTGAGAACCAAAAACTACTATGGCACCACCATATTTGAGGCTAAATACATTTTCATAACCTGTATTAAGTCATATAAGTCGGCCCTTTTCGATGTCCCTTTATCCTTACTTTTAGTGCATCCATTTTATATTGGTCATTGTCATCAATTGTGATATTTCATATAAAAAGCAAAATGTCCAAAATCAAGGCATATATATAGGATTGATTACCATCAAGTTAAATGCTTTTTGGAACCAACAAGGATACTACCAAGAACAATTATATGAGGTCATGAGCCAAAGCAAACGATATTTGGTAAAAATTGGGTTTGACCTTACATTAGGGTATCAAAGCCTATGATGATTATTGCTTCAGGGGGGGATTGTGATATCCCACATTGAAAGCATAGTGTTCAAAGATAGGACATAATATGTAAGAATGGTTCTCATTAAGTTAGATGTATTTTGAGGCTAGCAAAGACGCTACCAAGAACAAAATCATGAGGTTATGAGGGCAAAGCAAACAATATCTAACACAGATGGGATCGAGCCTTACAATAACTCTTTTCCATCTCAACCTCAACCTTTCCACTAGATTTGTTCTGACCATTCTCTTCTCCACAGAACTAAAAAAACCAATCTTCTTCGGGCCCACCCCTATACCATAAACAACCCCTTCACCAAGCCTTCTTCATCGGCCTTACCCCCTCTCTCAACCAAAACTCATTCTAGCCACAACCTTCACCATCTACCCTTCACACCAACCCCTTTACCTTCATCATTTACCCTTCTCACCAACCTTTTTAAGCGGAACACTCATCATCAACAACAAATAAATTTGAAAAATGATGAGAATGGATTGTTTGTGTTAACTCTCTCTAACAGGAATCGGGTAATATTCTTCATGCACCACTATGAAGAAAAGAAAAGATGTTATAGATCCACTATTTTTTTGTACTCCCATCGACAACGATGCACAATTCCACGAGCCATCGTGGACAATAGTGCATGAGACCCACACGTCGCCTTAATTCGTCAAAGTTCTTTAGCTTTCTAGTATTATCCTTAATGTTTATGAGACTTCTTTTTAAAATAAATTATAAATTTATATGTGTATTTAAATTATTATTAGATTGTGGTTTTTTAATGTTTGTAAACATGTTTATTTTATAAGGGTTTGATTAATATAATAATAAACAAAATGTGTGTTGTTGTTGTTTTTTTTTTCTTTTTTTTTATTTCATTTCAAATAAATGATTAAAAAAATTAGTAACACATTTTTTTTTATTTGTATATGACCAAGTCTCTCAAAAATAAAAAAAAAAAATCATATTGTTTAATATTTCCATATGAAAAATTCAAAATATGTATTTGCACATGTTCTAGAATTTAATAATCACTTTATTGAATTCTCTAGACTTTTGTCAATATTTCAATAATTCACAATTTTAATTCTTGAGAATTAATGATAAAAATTATGATATAAATATTAGATCTACAAGTAGGTTGATATTTAAATATCTAGTATTGACAAAAAACTTATAAAACTATTATGTTTTTTAACAAATTTTTAATTGAAATATTTTGTGTTATTACAATACACGAGTTGTGGAAAACTCATCCACTTTTCAAAATAGATAAATCTTTTTAGAGCATTTTCTCTAAACTCTAAAAAATATTTTGGGCACATAAGTCTATATTAAAATTTAAAAAGTTAGATTTATTAGTATGAATAAATCATACCTATTAAAATATTTAAATCACATCAAATCTTACAATACAACTTATCTCATGTAAGAGTGTTAAATATGCTAATATATTATCTGACTATAAGAAAAGATGAAACTTGTGATTTAATATATATAATTAAATATACAAACAAGGTAAAAGAAGTTGGGCAGAGTTTTATTAAAACTTGAACCCGACCCGACCCGACCCGACCATAAATTCTTTCCCATTTTAGCGGTGGCTCCTCTCGGCGCCCGCTTTGGGTTGCACGATTGCAAAACATGTCATAAGATAAAAACCTAGGCTAGGCCCTCTTTTCAATCATCTGGCCAAAAACGAGATATCACTATTAATCAGCAAAAAAAAATGGACGTGAAGCATTCTCTATCGATACAGCAGTCTATGCAGCTGCAAGAACCTCCTGCTGCGGCGAGCCAAAACCCTAACCCACCGTCTTCTACGGATGCACCGCCGAAACAGGTGGCTCTGGCTATGGAAAGGCTTGGTCAAGCCTCCCGACTTATCGCTGACGTCAGATTAGGCGCTGATCGCCTCCTCGAAGCGCTATTCATTGCTGCAGTTCCTCACCAGAGAACTAAACCTCTGCAATTGTTTGTTAAAGAAGATGCTTCCATGCGCCAACACCTCCAAGACCTCCGCTCCGTTGGTACTTGTCTCCACTCTCTTCTTTCATATTCAATTCTGTCTTTTTTTACTCTAGGTTTTAATGCTAAATGTTAGTTATTAAGACAGTAACTAAGCTTGATTTGTTTTAATTTGCTTATATATGGTAAATTGGTGGGTGGAAATGAATTTTGGAATGTTGTTAATGTTTGTTAGGAAGGCAGCTTGAAGAATCTGGAGTTTTGAATGAAACTCTTCGGTCACGTAGTAATTCGTGGGGTCTGCACTTGCCGGTGGTGTGTCCGGATGGTGCTGTTGTTGCCTATGCTTGGAAACGACAGCTTGCTGGACAGGCTGGTGCGTCTGCAGTTGATAGAACCAGGTTGATTTTAATATCTTGATTATTGGATCTGGCTGTTTGATGTTCTAGTATTTTTTGTTCTGTTTCTACGTTAGCGGATTTAGTTGTTTCTATGATCATATTGATTATGCAATCATTTTTCTGTTCTGAATTTCTGCAGGTTAGCTCTTAAGGCATTTACAGATCAGAAAAGGCGATTTTTTCCTCACCTTGATGAAGGACATGATGTTCAAAGTACAGAACCAGCATCAAAGAAGCATTGTACTTCAAAAGATCTATTGCTGAATTATCAAGAAGAGCTTAGTGATTGCAAGACACTTTCGGATATCTTAACACGCTTGGAAAAAGAAATGCTGAATCTGAAAGTTCTCACGTATGAACGATTGGATTGGTTTAAAAGAGCTTCCTCTTTACCAGCTTCAGCAAGTGAGAATCCTCTAGACACATCGAAAGACCATGGTTTTCATAGTTTAAGTAAACTAAGAACAGTATCTCAGAGTGCTGCTGCTACTGATAAGATTGCTATAATCGAGTTGTTCTTTCCTTCCGTGTTCAGAGCTATAATATCATTGCATCCAGCTGGTTCCATTGACCCAGATGCAGTAGCTTTCTTTTCACCTGATGAGGTAATCTAATTCATTGAATGCATTCTTTCTGACTCGTAGTTTTTACAGATTTGTTAGTACTATTTCTTCCTTCTAGACCCCCCCTACTATGCTCTGTATCCATGCCAAATTACCAGAATGGAGTCTATTCTTGAATTTGTTGAAGGTGATCAATGCTTGAGTTCTGCTCGTGTGTGATCCTAGGTTTAATCACTCAAGCTTTGTCTTGGATTATCATCATTAACTGAACGTATGAGTCTTAAGTTCTTTCTAATTCTTAGCCTTGGAGATGATTAAGGTTGGAGTGGGTGTTTGGTTTGGAAGACCAGCAGGTATTACAAGTCTGAATTTGACTCAAACCTAGGTATTTTAGAATTGCATGTATTAATATTTGATAGGTAATAATCTGAATGAGCCATCAGGAATTTGGACTAATATTCTATAAATAAAAGTCCAGACCTAGATATTTGAAATTGCACATCTTCATGTTAACTGCAGGGAACTAGAAAGAAATCAAAACATGTTAGATTTTTAGTGTCATTGTGCAAGTCAGTTCCTATTTGAAATGTTCATAATATCTGGAGGGAAAATGTCATTGTGCAAGTCAGTTCCTATTTGAAATGTTCATAATATCTGGAGGGAAAATGCTTTCTGTAAATTAAAAACCAAAATCATTTCAAATAATTTTTTTCTTGTGATTTTTTTTTCTTAACCTGAAGGTTCTATGGTTGGGGATTGCTCATATAATATGTAACTTTTGTGATCCTGACTTTTCCTTTGCTTTGCTATACTCTGAAAGATGCACAACTGCATTTTGTTGACAAATATGTTCCCCTTCATTCGTCAACAGGGAGGCAGCTATATACATGCAAGAGGTTTTTCAGTTCATCATGTATTCAGAAAGATCTCGGTAACCATTCTTCTTTCTATATCTTTGCTTGATGGAGCATTTTCAATTACACACTAAATTTTCCAGTACTTCTGCAGGAGCATGCTGCTATGGCCTTGCAGCATTTTCTCGGGGTCAGCTCTAGAACAGCCTTATATTCTATTGTGGTATGGTTCCTAACTTATGGATTTCCTGGTATAATTTAATTGTCATGAATCAATAAAAGCATCTGTCAATCATTTGTTTCCTGTTTACCCTTTCTTTTTGAAGCACTGGATATGCTGCTACCAGACACTATTTACCAAAGTTTGCAGGTGAAATCCTCTTCTTTTATAAATAGATTTGTGTTAATAAATTGTGAATTATTAAATGTGGAAGTTGTTATTGGTGCAGTAAGTGTGGAAAGCTACTGGCAATGGACCGAAAATCATTGTTGCTACTACCGCCAGTTTATCGTCCTTATCAACACTTTTCTACCTTGCAAATTGCATCAACTCAGAACAATTCCTTGGCCAAGGACCAGGGTTTGGAGAATCTGGGGGCATTTCATATTGGTTGCTTTACAGAGGAGTTGTAGTCTCTGCCACTGGCATTTGTATTCAAAAGATACTGTAGGTGGTTCGAGGAGTTAGATCGGTTGAAGGAGTTCTTCTACTTGGTGTGAGGTCTTTATTTGTCAATGATCTTGTAAGATTTTCTTCGCTTCAATGGTAAAAGAAATATGTTAGTATCATGTGCATGCACACCAATTATTTTATTTATTTTAAGGTAATTTATCATTGTATCAATTCAATGGAGTTACTTTATTAAGATTTATGTTATATATATATGTGTGTGTGTGTTTAATTAGATACTTAATTTTGTTTTCATGTCATGTAAATTCAGAAGTTAATAATCAAGTGTACCAATTCAAAATAAATTAATCATTGGTTGATAAACTAAAATTATATTATCAAATATCAAACAAATAATATTCAGTTAATATAAATAAATAAATAAATAAATAAATTAGTCAAACAAACCCAATGAAAATTTATATTAAATCCAACATGCACAAAGGCACGGGTTCTACGGCGAGTTAAGGCATGAGGTGCAATAAAAAAAATGCTTTATGGGATGCAACTGCTGGCTGCACTCTTCCATAAAATTATAAGAAATGTAATGGGAAATCTGACGGAAAACATTTCCCTAGGGTAAAATGCGACGGAAATTTTCCACCGGTCACCTTAAACCGACTGAAACGACGATGGAATAAAAAAAATATCATAAAAATGTAATCGATATTTCTAACATGTCAAATTACCAAGAAAAATATCAATCAAAATTTCTATGGTAATTTTTAAGGAAAAATCCGACCAACAATTTCAAAGCCACCCACACTCAACTCCCTATATTTTCCTCTATTTTCCCTTCAATCACCCATACCTTACTTTCTTGTAAAACCTCTACCCAGTTGCACAAATCTATCCACCACAATCCACCGACGCCGGCACAATAACTTTTCCAGGACCTGAGCTTTCCTCCCTTTATTTATTCAGCTTCCTTACACCAAGTAAACAGATCAAGCCCACCTATTTATGTTTTGTTTGTAGTATTGGCTATTTGCTTGTATATTTAAATGTTTTACTTGCTGTATAATTCAAACCTTTAGTGTATTAATGTAGAGTTTGTATTTTAGGGTTTGTTTGAGATTTGATTAAAATGAATTTAATTTGTCACTTGATGAAATTGAGTATGATTTTGCAACTTAGGTCTATTATAATTTAAAAAAAATGATGACTAATTTAATGAGTACCATTTTTTTTCTATTTAGGGTTAAGTCGAAAATATGTGGAAAATTAAATTTGTGTAGAATTGATAATAAATATAGGTGTTAATTGAGGTTAAATAAACTTAAATTAATGCAATGATAGGTAATTATGTGGGTCCCAATTAAATTTTAGTCGACTATTTTTTTTGACAATTTTGAAAAAACTAAATTAACGTGTACTTGATAACAATAAGGGTATTACTTGATAAATAATGGGTAATTAGTTGGGTACCAATTGTTTTTTTTTCCATTTTTATGATTAAGTTAAAAATTTAAGGACAAATTGAAATTTGTGTGGAATTGATAATAATTAAAGATATTAGTTTAGTTTTATTAAGTTTGAGTTGAAAAAATAATTTTGTGTCCCAACTAATTTTATTCAATTTATGGTTTTGTTGGAAATTATATATATAAAAAATTAATATGTAATCGATTGTAATTATGGTATCAATTAATGTTATTTATTCTTGAATTGAATAAATAATGGGTAGTTAGTTCGGTAACAATCATTTGTTTTGAGATTTTATTGAATTATGAATTATATTTTTCAAAATCAAATAAATAGTTGCATTTGTTATCAATATGTTTTATTATCATTTTAGTATTTGCAAGTTATCATTTCAAAATTTTACTTCACATAATGGTTTTCTATTTGATCTCTCTTATATGTTTGGGTAATTATATTAGGGTGGTAATCTTTGTTAATCTAAAAAAAACATTGTTATCGATTTATTATATAAGTTTCATAAATATTGTTATCAATATATTAAAATTTTCAAAACTAGGAAAATTGAGTTACTTTAAAATTTATATAGTAGATTCATGGCGAGGAAAGCTTAGGGTTACTACATAAATAATATCAAATTCTAGTTACTAATTTTTTAAAATCATGAAAACTAATTCATGTATGAAGTCAATTAAGGAGAACTGTTTGTGAATTGAGAGTAGTGAGGCACTTTTATAGTAGAATATTAGAAAATCATAGAGCGAATACGTAAGTTTAAAAAACCAATATTCAATGTGTTATTGTAATTAATTGTTATGTTAATGTTATATTTTTCTAAGCCTTTATTCTTTTTATTTTATTTCCTAACTTCTATGTAATATTCAAATCATATATAAGTTAACTAATGGTTGTACTAGATTGCGTGATTTTGATACGATGCTCATGTAAGAACAATGAAGAAGGTCAGGTCAAAAGAGATAAAAAAAAATATGGATAAGGTATAAAACAAAGTATTTCATAGATAATAATAAAGCAATGCATATTCAATTATGGAATCAAAAAGGTTTACAACATGCTCAAGGCTTGATAAACAAAAACAAAATAAGAAACTCATTGTTGATGAGAAGCACAATGAAAGAGTGCTTATATTTACCCACCATGCAAAATACCTAGTAAGAGTTCATTATCATATTTATTTTTTTCCCGAGGTGTTTTAATTATGTGTTTATCATTGATACTATTTACAAACTATTTAATTTTCTAGGAAAAAACCTTGGTAGATTCGATTTTTTATGAAGTTATATGAGAAAACTCATATAAAAAAAGGATAAGGCAAAAAGGTGAGAAATTCTATCAATAAAAGAGCGAACACATTTGCTGTAAGTGTTTTGATAGTTATCATTAATTTTAGATTATTTATTTGCATCAATAATATAAAATATAATTGAAAATTGAAACTTGATTTTTTTTTGTATATAAGAGAGATATAATGTTAACATGATTGAGAAATTTGATAAAGACACTTTCACCCATCCTTCTTATGATGTTTAAGTGTGGTTTAAGGCTGTTATTAGTTATTGACCTGTGAGAAATTAAGTTTATTGTTTGCTTATAGAATCAACCCAAGAATTGAAGGAGGGTCGTGTTGTTTCAACTTTAGACACACCACATGTCACATAATATATTCATCATCAAAAGTTGATTAGATTATGTAAAAAATATATATTTCAGGAACAAGTGATTGTTGAGTTGGAGAAGATGAGTGTACAACTCCTAGAACAAAATAGGATGCATTAGGGTTAATTAAGTGCAAGCATGGTTGCACATTTTTCTTCCTCTCTAAGACCTTTCACTGTAACATATTTTCCTCCTTTTCCACCTTTACCTTCAGCACCTCCGATGTGATGTACTAATTTAGTATATTTTAAATGCATGAAGGATAGTCATTGAAATATAATTATGTTATAGCTAAGTAATTAAGATTTCTTGTAATTGGATAAATTGATGAATGTTAATCATATTTGGCGTTAAATTATATACTATAAGATTTGCTGAAATTTTGTTTCATTACAATTTTAGGTTTAAATTAATAAGTTTTACAAATTTTGAGTCAATAAGGTTGATAGTTTTGTTGAATAAAATAAATCACAAAACAAACAAAAAAACTTGAAAATTGCAAATAGAATCTCTGATGAAAAGAATATTTCATGAGAATATATTTTGGAAATCTCACTAGAATATCTATAGACATTGAAGTTAGAAAAATAAATTGTGACATATTTGCCAATGGTTTCCAATTTTGTTTTGTCACTTAATCCGTTGGCATTTTAAACACCAATGAATTTTCAATGGAAAATAGGGTGGCAAAAATTGATTTTAGGTTTTAGGTGTGAATATTTCATCAACGGTTCCATTGATGTTTAAAATATCAACAAAATAGACAATGAAAAAAAAAACCTTGAGTTAGTTTAAAATTCTAATGAGTTAGGTTTTGACGGTAGTATTCTATTGCCATGTATAAAGCTAATTTTTTATTTATACGTAGATGGAATTTTTTGTCAATATTTTTCTAATTTGTTTTGTAGTGGCACCCCAAAGACAATCGAGGTCTAAATCATATATCCCACTACAAATATATTTTTTTTAGCATTTATTTTTTATACATAACAACACCAAATTATTATTTTCAAGTATTTTTATGACTAATTTTTCAGTAAAAAAATTGTACATTACAAATCAAATCCTAAAAAGAATTAATGATTTATTGTGCTTATAGACACATCTCCCTATTCATTGGAGTAATGTAATTATATTTTTACCATTGAAAACAAAATTGGCTTTCCTTCCAATTGGGTGTACAGTGTCCTTTCAAAAAGGTGAATTACTACTTGCAAAATTGATCAAAAGGGTGAATTACTACTTGCAAAATTGATTAAGGACATATTGGTCTGGAAACCTTTTTTTATTATATTATAATGACTATTTTACCCTTTAAAGAAAAAATATTAAGCTTTTATAAAGGGGATTTTTAGTCTTATGAAAATAGTTAAGTTACGATCATACCCCTTAGAAGAAAAATAAAATGAACATCCATAGAGTGTTCTTCATTTTTTTTCCATTTTAAAAATAAGTAAAATCACCATATTACCCTTGGAATTTGAAAAAACTAAAGGTATCTTAGTCTTTTTATTCTGATTATGCTATGTTTTTTAAGTTGGTTAGTGATTGTAAGGTAATTTTACATTATTAAAAAAAAAATTGCTAACATGTGCGTTCATGATGGCCTCTACACCATTCAGGTGATGTGTGAGGTCCTTTTCAATTATCAAAATCTTGCTTCCACAATGACATTGAGAGTGGTGAGTCGTTCTCTTTTCAACGATAGGGCACGAGCTTATGGAGGAGGTTCGATTAGGTTGTTGTGATTTGTTTTCTTTCCATTCTCTTTTCTCTCTCATTCTATAGAAACTCACACCTAGCCTTCTAAAAAACAATTGTCCTCTTATTTGTGATTTTATCAATTTTGACCCTCTTTATTTTGATTATTGTTTATTTGGCTTTTAATCCTTTTTAAAGTTTTTTTTTTCTTTATCTGATTTCCTCCCTGTACTTTCGATTACTATATTTATGTGTTTTATACTTGTATTGATTTTTTTTTGCAATTTCATCCCTTCCAATTTTATTGTATTTGTTTTCTTGATCCAATGATGGTCCTCAATCTTTTGATTTGATTTTTATATCAATATCCTTTTGTTGATTATCTTTTTTTTTTTTGTTAATTTTGTTCCTCAATATTTAATTTCATTTGATTTTTTTATGCAGTTTTGGTTCTAATTCTTTCAATTTTTTTTTTTTTAGTGGAGCACATGATTATTTTCTTTCATTTTGTTTTTATACCATATTTTCTATCTAGCGGTGCATAAGGCTAACCTATGTTCACATCACGTAACATCCAATTATTGGCCAAGTATTGGTGTATGATTGGACACAATCAAACATTAAAGCCAAGCTGGCCATTATGCTTACCCACATGGCTTAACAATCATGCAAGGTAGACATTCACGTCAGTTCTACAATCACACATGTTCTGTACTTCTGCTACACATGTCTGCGGGTAGTGCAGCAATAATGGTGCTTCAATGCAAGCAATTTACACTCTTTCAACTGACTTTATTTTTATATAACTGGAGTGTCCGACCAGCTTATACACACCGCGACTAATCTTTAAATCCATTGAACATTCTGCAAGCTCAGTGAACAGGTAAAATATCGCGGAGGTAACAGGCATACACAAAAAAAAATCACACCGGGTGCAAAGGAAGGGAACAGGTCCCTTCCCTGCTAGGCCACGACCTAAAGTGCTCAACTGACTTTTTTTACTAGGTTGTAAAGTGGTGCACAACAGCATGATCGTAGCTTCAAACATCAGTGCAACCAAGAATTTAGTCAAAATCTAATCTCAGCGGATGAACATTTGAGGAGCAACGCGTATGCTCAGTCATATAAGCTCAGACAAACAAAGCTCAATTTTCAACAATGACAGTATGCAATACCTCCATAAACTAGAACTTTAACAAACCTCATTAACAGGTAACTCGTGGATTGAATCAAGAAATAAATCATACCAAGTACTCAGCATCATTGTTGTTTATCTACATCACAAATAGCACATAAATATCAACTAAGATTTTCAAGTCTCGACAAACTATCTGAGAGCACAGGTAGTGCAATATATCAACAATGAATACTAGAAAGAAACATCTCGACAAACTATCTACACCTATCAAAAGAACTCCTGTTAAAGAGAGACAAGGTACCTCAGCTACCGCCCATCAGCAGAAGTGAAGGATTCTGCGAAACCAGCCGGTCTTGCTGGGATACTACACTTGCTGTCTTCCAAGTCCACATGGCTTAAGTCCTTCCCCTCCGCTTCCTGCCAGCCCTTCACCATCTGGTTAAGAGGGAGGTTGTAATCGATGCCACAATATTCTTCAGTATCGTCATCCAAAGGGTTTCCATTTCTCAACAAGTGGGCCCAGTACATTCACAGCATGTCCCATATCTGGTCTTTGCTTGGGCTCCCTTGCCGTGCAATGTCCAGCCAGTTCAGCAACAATGAAGATACTCTCGAACGTTTCATCCTTCGCGTCAAGGGCAGGGTCAATAGCAGCCCTGAGTTTTGGCTTATCTGATCTGATCTGCCAGAACCATGCAGCCAAGAACTGGCTTTCCTCTGGCCTATCCTCGTCGAGTGCCATCAACCCAGTCAATAGCTCCATTAACACAACCCCGAAACTAAAGACATCAGCCTTGGTTGTGATTTTTCCAGTCACTAAAACAACCAGCATGTGGAAGGCAGAGTCACTACGATCGTTGCATACATCATAGAGAATACAAGAAATTAAACATGCAAGGTAAAGCAGGATAGCATGTTCCAGCTTGGGTGTGAAATCTCACCCACAATTAAAATTAACCCTACAGTTTCCTCTCTTTTTCTTCAAACAAATTCCAGCCAGCCATAAGTCTCACATGTTATTAAAAAAACAAAAGAAAACATAAGGACCAAATTTTATGTCTTTGAATCAAAAAGGTATTTCCAGATTAGGTGACCTAACAAACCAGAATCATTCAACAAAATACCACATACACCATTCAACAGAAAACCCTGTAATGCAATAAGGAGTTAGTTAGCTATAAGTTGTCAATACAATAAGCATTTCAGAAAATAAAATCTTCTCAATCAATAACGCACTGCTTCAAGTATCATAGAGTATATTTTACTAAATCCATAAAAGAAAATAGAATGCTTACCAGCATATTCAGGTGCCAAGTATCCAAAGGTCCCAGCAAGCCTGGTCACTAAAGATTTCTGTCCATCAGGAGCAAGTTTCACCAATCCAAAATCTGAAACTTTAGCTCTGAAATCATCTCCGAGTAAGATGTTTGAAGATTTAAGATCTCTATGTATGAAGCTCCGGTGAGCTAGGCTATGAAGATACTCCATTCCTCTAGCAACATCCAATGCAATATTCAACCTCCGCTTCCAAGAAAGAGGCTCCAACTTCAGGCTCTTCCAAAGAAAAAGATGCCTGCTTAGAGCTCCTTGAGGCATGTATTCATAAACAAGGATTCTTTCACAGCCTTCAATCGAGTAACCCAAAAGTGATACCAAATGCCGGTGTCTTACCTTTGAAAGAACTGCAATCTCAGCCTGGAATTCATCCAAGCCTTTGCTGCTAATCACGCCAGCTTCCATTCTTTTTACAGCTATTTTTGTTCCATCATCAAGTTCTCCTTTATAAACCACCCCAAAACCACCTCGACCAAGCTCATTCACAGAGGCAAAATTCTTAGTCACATTTCGAAGAACTTGAACTGATATAACCAGATTTCCTGCTTCAATGACATGAGACTCCCCAATGGAACTACTCGTTCTGCTCGCAGAACCATTCCCTGTTATTGTAGAAGCGCTTCCATTGGTGTCATGGGCAATCACAACCTTAACCGTGCTGTCTGAATCTGATGGATCTCTTGGATGAATGACGAGGGAACTTAGAGCCTGGAAGGTATCTTTCCTCTTCTTGTAACAATAGATGGACAGAGGAATTACCAGAATAGCAATAACTGCAACACTTGCAACAGGGGCTATAACTGCAACTAAAGCAGACATTTTGGGTTTTGTTGTTCCAGAAGAATTCATGGGACTGGAATCTATGCCTTTGTTTGGTGATGGGGAATTGCTGGGCGGAGTATCTGAACTCCCGGATGATGGATTGTTGCCGGGAAAGGGAGTTGGACTGGACGGACTACCACCATTAAACAAAGGATTGCCTGAAACGACAACATTCACTGTGCCACTGAATTTTGGTAATGGAGGTGCAATGTTGTTGGCACTAAGATCCAGTGTTTTCAAAGAGGTCAAGCCAGTCCAGTTATCTGGAATCGGACCGATTATATTGTTTCCCGCGAGTTTAACTTGGAAAAGAGAACCTAGCTTTGCAACTGAAGGACTCAACGTGCCACTAAGATTATGATTAGGCAGAGCAATGGAATTAACCTTATTATCGGGATCACATGACAATCCCAGCCATAGACACGGGTTATTACCAGTCCATGAAGAAACTAGTCTGGAAGGGTAATTCATCGAACCAAGAAACTCTAGAAGTGCCATAACTTCTGCTGCACAAGGGGACACCTGGCGTGGATTGACAAAATGCATTTGAAGTATAAGATACTTCAGTTGCTTTAAACTTAGGAATCGGACCCATTAACTGATTATTGTTCAAATCTAAATGCTGCAGTGACATTTTTGCCAGGCTATCAGGAACGAAGCCAACAAGTTGATTGCTGTTCAGATTGAGATCCCTGCAAAACAGTCAAATTACCGATGCTCTCTGGAATTGTACCTGTGAACTGGTTCCCATGAAGCCATAGAACATTAACCGAGTCCATTGTTGTAACCACATCAATAGTGCCACTCAACCCACCTCCATTCTGATCATTTAACCACAGATTCTGTAAAGACATGCCTCCTTTGAAGCTTACAGGGATCTCACCAGATAAATTATTGCCTGAAAGTTTCAAGCTCTGTAGAGATGGCAAGCTCCCTAGAAAAACAGGTAAGGGACCGGCCAAATTACAAAACATACAAGAAAGACTGGTCAATTGTGCAGAATCTTGCAAACCCTCAGGGAATGACCACCCTGTGCTGGCATTGAAATTATTGCTATCCAATGCCAAGAATTGCAAGCTCACCAAATCATCAAAACAATTTGAAGGAATCGAATCGAACTGATTGAAATCCAAATAAACAGACTGTAGCTCCGATAACCCACCGAGGGATGGTAGATGCTCCGGCAAATTGGTTCCTTTGAAGGCCTAACCTTTGTAGTTTTGTAAGCTCGTTGAGGTTTTGAGGCAAGGTGCCTTTCAAGCTCATATTCTGAACCTGGATTTGAGTGACCCTTGAACCAGAACAGAAAACATGTTTCCAAGATTTACCACAAGGGTCGTCACCATCAGCAGGCCACTCCAAAAGTCCAGGGTTCTCTAACCCTTCTCTGAATGCTTTGAGAATTGCAAAGTCATTGGAGTCAGTGACACTAAAAACCACTGTAACAAGAGAACAGAGCGATAAAACAAGGTTTATGCGGTGGGTTCTCATTGTAGATCTGTCAAATTGCAATCTTTTGATTCAGGAAACAACCACTGCAACCAGCGAGAAATAAAAAAGAAGCTTCATTTCAGCATCAAAGACTGGTGCTTGGATAGCCCATCTCAAGTCTTGCATGAAAAATAAAGTGACAAAAAACAGAATTTCAGTATTTGGACTGCATGACAGTCTACAATGGAACTGAAGGGGGGGAAATGCTAAAAAAGGTAAAGAAACAAATCAAACTTCAAGGCCAACAACGGACCATTAAAGGTGGATCTGTGAAGAATGAAGAGAATTATTCAACAAAGAGAGAGAGAGAGAGAGAGAGAAGTAGAGATGCTTGTTTTAGAATCTTCATGTGGCCTGATTTCAACTAAAAAATAGTATATTCTTATTTTTTATATATATTTGTATATCATTTTAATATAAAAAAAAACGAAAATTATCTTAATATATCAAGAAAAAAACAATCTCTTCATGGACACAAACATCCCAAAATGATTTTATTTATCTAGCACGAGAAGAGGATAAGGGCGTCAGGCAAATTGCAAAACGTTTTAGATTTTTACTGCTACAGACAAACGCAGCGTTTCGTTCCACGTGTGTTTTTTAGATTTTTATAAATATTAAATCAAAGCTAATTCCAAAAGTTACATTTAGTAAACTTATAAACTTGATCTAATTTTATTAATTCTACCGGAGTAAGTCTAATTTTATTGGTCTTTAAGTTTTTAATTTGATTTTGCACATTAGATGCATGTTGAGTTCTAAAATCATATGAGTTCTAAAATCATATGATTTTACTAGTTAACTCATTAACAACAATGCTAGAAACAATATTTCTTGTCCAAAATTAGTTGTTGATTACGAGGGATATTTGATAATGTGTAATAACAGTTTTTTTTTAAAATATTTTTAATTAGAAAATATATTAAAATAATATTTTTTTATTTTTTTAAAAAATATTTTTAATATTATTATATCAAAATAATTTAAAATATATATAAAAAATGATTTTTAAACAGAAGAAATTAAACTTTTTAAAAACACGGTTTCAAAAACATTCTCAAGTCTAAAGTTCAAAACCATCAATATACAAGCCCAACGAGACTCCATCGGTTGAATCCTAAAGCTGCACCGACCCAATACACTGCAGCAGTGCAGCTAGCTAACCTGCACGGATCCACACTTTCAAAACCCTGAATTAGGGTTTCTCCCCCCATCTTCCTCACAGACACACACACACAAAAAACAAAGGGGAATAAGGAAAAACATTCTTTGTAAACTCAAGGTGAAGGCGCAATGGTTTGCCTCTGATAAGCTCATCTCTTCTGTGATTGATCAATAATAGTTTAGTTTGTTTTGACTTGACCTGACCTGATCTGATTTGTGTAGCCGCAAGGAGATTACATAGAGCTGCACAGGAAGAGGCATGGATACCGCCTCGATCATTTCGAGCGTAAGCGCAAGAAGGAGGCGCGTGAAGTCCACAAACATTCTGAGAGAGCCCAGAAGGTCTTCTTTGACGTTTGCACCTTTTTTCTTTCTTGAATTTTCTGTTTCATGTTTGATTTTAATGTGCCTGTTTTTGTTTTTTTTGTGGTTGGACGGGAACAGGCTTTGGGTATTAAAGGAAAGATGATCGCCAAGAAAAATTATGCTGAAAAGGCTCTCATGAAGAAAACGTTAGTCTTTTCTTAATCATAGTGATCAAATTGTTGGTAATTAAGTTTTGATTATACAAAACTAGTATGTTTCGTTTATGTTCTTAGACATGAAGGTTAGTGGCAGCTTATTGGTGATGACGTGCTGTTCTTTTAACATTGAAATTTATTTTTAACTGTGAATAGGAGAAATCAATTAGTGTCTTACGCTGTGTTTCATTTCTCATCGGATGGCTGTTTAGCAGTTTTGCTTGGCTGGTTAGGATTTACAGAGATTATGTCTTTGTATAATTACTTGGTGGTGCGAAAGGCGAAAAGTAATGTGGTTATCTATTGGTGTTTGCTGTAATTTCCCCTTCGGCCAGGGAATATGATTTGTAAGCTAGGAATCGGTTTTAAAGTTGTTGATTTTATGTTTCAGAGTACTTCTCTCTCGTTAGCCTTTCTTTTGGTGTTAAAAAAAATTTGTGTAAGTTTTGGTCGGAATACATGCCAAAGAGATGCATCCTCACAATTATATTTTCTTGCAAAATTGGGTTTTGCATATATTAGCTTGTGGTTATGCAGCATTGGGATGTCAACATTGTCTAGTTACTTTTACATATTCTCTTCATGAAGCAAGCAGTTATTGCCTGTTATGCATGTGGATAATTCTGTATCATGTCAACAGATTGGCTATGCATGAGGAGTCAACATCTAGGCGCAAGGTGGATGATGATGTTCATGATGGAGCTGTTCCTGCCTATCTGCTGGATCGTGAAAACACTACACGAGCAAAGGTAATGCTTTTGGCTGCTATGACTATAAATCATCTCCCTTATTCTTAAATATTCTGAAATAAAATATCTGACATGGCGCTATATGTAGATTCTTAGCAACAGTATAAAACAAAAGAGGAAAGAGAAGGCTGGAAAATGGGAGGTCCCTCTACCTAAGGTAAGACGAGTTCAAGTTTTCCTTTAGCATCTCCATCATGTGCCTGTGTCTTATTCTCCATTATGAGTTATTGCCTGGATATGCTGATTGCCCAATACTTTGAATGATTATTAGTGTCTCACTTGGACATCCTTTTCTTTCTGTAGGTGAGGCCTGTTGCGGAGGATGAGATGTTTAAAGTTATTAGATCTGGCAAACGGAAGAGTAAGCACTTTGCCAATTTTTCTCAGTTCATCAAGAAGCACTTGTTAAATTTTTATTAGACAAGTCACTTATACTCCTGAATTTGGATCACATTCAGTTCAGCTTATGGTCAGTCAGCTTATGGTCAGTTAGGAATGTGGGTTGAACACAGTTGGCTTGTTGATAAAAATAATTTGTTACCTGAATTAAGGTAACATACAATTCAGAGTGTGATCAGTTTAGGAAACTGGGGTAATGAACTATCAGTTCACAGATTTAAAAGAATAAGTATAGAAATCCTGACTTTGTACCCCACATTGTAATCCTTTTTTACCCATCCACGAGGCTTGTGTCTATGTGCATGTAAAAAGATGAATATTTTCACGCACATTCAAGGTTTTGTATTATTATGTTAAAACAGCCGAGAGATGCTAGCTTAGAAATGACCCTAATGTTTCTGGCTTTCTCTTGCAGCCAAGCAGTGGAAGAGAATGGTTACTAAGGCCACATTTGTAGGACCAGGTTTTACAAGAAAACCTCCCAAGTATGAGCGTTTTATTCGCCCTTCAGGGTTGCGATTCACTAAGGCTCACGTGACACACCCTGAGCTCAAGTGCACCTTCAACCTTGAGATCATTGGAGTAAAGAAAAACCCTAATGGTCCTACTTACACATCTCTTGGTGTGATTACCAAGGGAACTATCATTGAGGTAAATATCTCTTCCCTATCTCTCCCTCAAATACCAATTTATATCTGTGAGCCTGTTATATAGCGCTACACTCGTGTGGTGTTGCCTGATCACTTATTTCTCATCATTTCAAATTTCAGGTAAATGTCAGTGAATTAGGTCTTGTCACACCAGCTGGTAAAGTTGTTTGGGGTAAGTCTGGCTGGCCAAACTTGTTTTCCCTACGGATATTGTTTCAACTATAATCTAATCATACAATTGCTTTGCTAATTTGGCTCTTTTATGGGGTTGATGCAGGGAAATATGCTCAAGTAACAAACAACCCAGAGAATGACGGTTGTATAAACGCAGTTCTACTTGTTTAGGAGATCAATAATAAAATAGAAAGAACTGTCTTTGAAGGAAACTTCGAACTTTTGTTTTCCTGACACCCAAACACATTGTAGTGTAGTTGATCCCCCATTTTGTCCTTCTACGTTGAGTTGAGCGTTGTTTTCAACATGGAATTCATACCCCCCGTGGTATTCCAATTGTTTTATCAGATTACTGAGTATTACCATTCTTGGTTTATTATATTTGATTTCTTTTTGGTTTGGTTTGGTTTTTCGCCATCACTTAGTACGGCCATTGTTTTGAACGTTGAAACAGAATCAGAAGTCTTCACTGTTCTCGAATACAATTTGACTACCGCAGCCATGTTCAAAAAGGTATTTTGCTCGTTGGACAGGTGTCATTTGGGTATGAGACCACGATACATTACATATTTTTATACAAGTTAACGAAAATATTTTTTTTTAAAAAAAAACAAATCTCAATCAACACAAGATCAAATATTTTTTTTTAAAACAAAGATTTGTTATATTGTGCAAAAAATACTTTTTTCTTCATGTTCTTTTAATAAATTAAATTAGGTTTGAGGATTTTTAATTTGAGAATTATCTAACATGTGCTTTTAACTAAACTGTACTTTATAAAGTCAAAACGAGTTTGGTGTAGAGGCAAGTGAGAGGCTTACATGTTCTATAACATAACGTGACTTAGTATTTTTTTTTATCTATTTTTTTTTACTATATATAGAATTATTAGAAACCTTGGAAAACATATAATTATATAACCTTTATTTTTCTTAACTAAATTTTACTTTATAAGTGAAAAGGTTCACTTTTATAATATATATAATTATTATGATATTATCTTGTAAACTTGATGAAATTTAATAAAGTTTTTACATTTAGTTTATTATTGGAATCTAATTTATAGTAATAATAATAATTTATAATTAATTAATTAAGAATATAAAATTAGTATGTTAGTGTTTGTTACAATTATCTATAATAATACCTTATGTTATGTACTAAGTGGTAAATGATGTAAATTAGATAATTGATGTATTATTTTTTAAAAATATATAATACAAGTCAATTTAATAAATAATGAGCACATAACAACATTATATACATGATCTCTAAATATAAGAGATCATAAATGATTTTTATATTTAACCAAACTAATCACTAATGACTTATCACTTCACACACACACACATATCACATCTACTATTAATATTTTAAATATAATGTAGAAAAACAATTATTGGATAAATGAAATCTTTACATCAAATTATAAATTATAATGTAAGTTTATGAGATGGTGTAACAAACTTAATTTTTTTTAAGATTAAATAATCTAAATAAGTTCAAGTACAAATTATTTAATATGTGGAAAATATTCTAATCTAATCAAATACATACTAAATATGAATAATGGTTATACATGTATAAAATTAGATTGCATAAAAAAATATATATAAAAAAACTAATTTAGCTCGATCCATTATCATCCTTAAAATATATTATGGAGTACACATACAATATAAAGTCAATTTGAGACGACTCTCTAGCTTTTCTTTCATTGTTACAAACCAAATAATAATAATGAAACACTTATCCAAAAAGCTCATTTTTTATATTTTATCATTTTTAATAAATCCAACACTTTTTTTGTCCTCTTATTTTTTCCACTACATGAAGGTTTCTTTAGCATATTAGGTTCATATACATCCTCTCCACTTTTTAAATCATTTATCTAATAACATTTTGTAGTGACCTATAAAGTTAAACTAATAAATGAAATGAGATGTTCAAATAGAATTTAACAACATTGTGTATATGCGTGTGCATTGAGTTTGAATTTAAAACTATATAAAAAATTTAAAAATAAAAGACATTTAATTTTAGCATGATCTTTAGGGTTGTGAGATATCTTATCATGATTTTATGAAATTTAGGATTGTGATTATGAGATATTCTAGCATAATCTTTATGATCTTTAGAATTGTAGGATATCCTAATAAAATATTCATGATTGACTTGCCTAACATCCACTTTTCAAGCTAATAATAAAGGAATGAACCATAAGCTTGTCACTTAGCTATAAGAAATAAAAATAAAGTGAAAGCCTTAGTAAAAACTGTTAGCATTCTAATCATGTGTAGAAATGTGACAAGCTTCAATGTCATTATTATTTTCTTCTTGAATAAAGTGATAATCCATTTCAATATGCTTTATTTTTGCATAAAAAATTGGCTTAGATGATAAGGAAAAAGATACAATATTATCAATCCATAAACAATGTATTGTGTTAAGAGTGATATGAAGTTCTTGAAGAAGATTATGAATTGAATAAAGTTTTTATAATTGTGAGTGCCATCAATATTCCACTTTAATGTTAGAGTATGCCACAACTTGATTTTTTAGTTATCCAAGAAATAAGATAGGGGCCAAGATACACGTCATTACAGTGGTTGACTTGTGATCATTTAGGTTGCATACCTATTCATAATCATTATATCCATTCAATTATAAAAATTCTATAGTATAGTGTAAGCCATGGTCAAAAAGTTTTTTTAATATCAAATAACTTGTATAACAATGATAAAATGATCAATAATAAGTGAATAGATAAATCAACAAAACTAAAAAATTGACACAACTACATAATATACAATGTCTAGTTAAGTTAAAATACAGTATTAAAAAAGACACCAATAATATGAAAATAGTCACATGCTATTTCACAGATCACCATTAAATTTTGATATTTTCTTGCTTATAGTGTAAGGTGTAGAAAATGTATATGCTATATGAGAGTAATGAAAGAGATCACTAATATTATTCCTTGATGGAGAAAAAGGTTATTAACATTGTATGAAGTTTGGATACCTAAGAAATAGAAAAGACCGCTTCAATATTTAACTACAAAATCCTTACCAAGTTTATTGATTAATCTAGTGATGACACTCATGTTATTACTTATAACATCAATATCGTCTATATAAATAAACATAAATATGCAAAAAGGTTACTTATACATATAAAATAAAAAGTGATTAATATTTGAGCCATTGAAATTGAGTTTTAAAAGAGCTAATGATTGTTAATAAATAAACACGTAGTGCTTGTTGAAGGTCTTAGAGACATGTATAGATCTTATTAACATAATTCAAATTCTTATAGTCCTTAAACCCTTTAGGATGCTTCATAGAAACTTCTTCATTAATATAACCATGAAGAAAATGTATTAGACATATCAAGTTACTATATAAACCAATAAAAGTGAGTTACTAAAACTATAGTTAAATAAATTATGGATGGTTTAACAATAGGGCTAAATATCTCAATGTAGTCTACACTATATTACTGTTAAACCCTTTGAATACAAGGTGATATTTAAATTTATCAATGCTCCCTATTTGAATGTTGCTTGATCTTATATACCTATTTCTTGTGAACAACTCGTTTAGTTAAAAGATTGGTACATCATATTTCACTTGTGTAACATTGTGCTAATATTGGTTCTTAGTTATTTTCTTATATAACTGAGGTTTAAAAGGTATTTATATGGAAAAAAAATTTTTGGTATAATAAAGTTTGGTAATCATAATAAAGTTTTTTTGGTTTAATGCAATTTTGTATGAAATCTAGTGGTTATAGCTTGAATATGTTGTTGTGAGGAAGTGAAGGCATGTATGGACGTATTTGTTAAAGATTCTTCTTTATATAAGATAACAAAAAAAAATGAGTTAGTAGATGGAAAAGCTAAAAAAATAGTAAGGAGATTGAAATATAAAGATGGATGTACCATCTTATATATGAGTGAGGTAAGATATATGGTATAAAAAAAAGAAAAAAAAAATACTTTAAAGGGAGTGGTGTTGTTGCAGTTAAAGAAACTACTTTTATTCGACTAGATTGATAAGATATTTATCTTGTAGTACACTTGGTTTCATCAAACATGAGATGTTGAGATATACACACTCGATTGTTAAGAAGATCAAGACATTTATAACCTTTGTGCTTAGAACTAAAATCTAGATAATACATAGAGTTTGTTGTGAAATGAGAGCTTATAAGCAACATATGGTCTAAGCAAAGGAGAATTTGCACATCCAAAAATCCTAAGAATTATGTAATCAAAATGGATGATTAGATAATTTGAAGAAATGAGACTCATTATTCAAAACAAGAGAAGACAATCTATTTATGAGATTGACTAAGGTAAGATAAACATCAACCTAATATTTAAAAGAAAGCTTGTGATTGAACCAACAATGTGATAGTTATTTCAGTTATATGTTAGTATTTGTTTCTAAAATCCTATTTTTATATGAAGTATATGGATACGTAATTTTATATACAATACCATATTCTTCAAAAAAAAATTGAATGTTGAAAAATGTATTCTCTTTCCATTACCACTTTAAAACTTTTGTATTTTACAAAGAGAAAAGGTTTTCAATTAAGCATTTAAAACAAAGAGAAATTTAGATCTTTAACAAAGATGATATAGCCAAGTAAATCTAGAAAAATCATCTATAAAAAAATATCATAAAATTTATAACTACCAATGACTCAAAATAGATTCTCATACATCTAAATGTATTAAAGTAAATGGAAAACTTGACACTATACTTGAGTTAGAGAAATGAATTATTATTTTGTAAATGAGGGCAATGAATTTTACCTTTATATTTTACTTATTAAGATGAAGTTGTTTGATAAAAAAGATGAAATGCAACTAAGTTAGGTCCTTTTATAGTAAGATCTTTTATGTCTACATATCAATGATATAGAAATTAAAATTAACAAGGATGAAATAAAATTAATTATCTTTGTAGAATTGATGAATAGATAAGATACTATGGAAAACTCATTGGATAATGTAAAATTTTTATTGACAAAAGAATAATAGTTTGAATTTTAAAGCAAATAGGAATCGATATTATGTTTTACAAACTACCACCACTCGCTATAAAAATATATGTTTCTTGACATGGTTGTTGAAGGCTCAGATTTCCTAATGTACTATGGTTGTTTTACTGTAGCTGTATGGATGTGTGCTGATTTTGCTGCTAGATAAGTTAGAGGATGTCTTTTCAAGTATGAAACATTTATCTTATAGTCGCAATCAAGTGCTTGATGATTTGTCTTTCTATAAATTTAACAAGCAACATGATTAGTGAAAAAGAGATGAGATGAAGACACAAAAGGTTTAGCGGTAAAAGAATTATTATGAACAACATTATGTTGTGGAGTATGAAAAGTGGAGTCTTGGCCTTTTAGAAATGTTCCCTTCCTCTACACCAGGGTTTCACCATGTACGCCTGTCATCCCCACAGTGTCTTACTTGCTCACTTGACTTGCAGGATGTTCGGTGGGTCAGGGAATTAATTGAGATGCGTGTAAACTAGTCCGGATATCCCGGGTATAAAAAAAATAAATTGAGAAATAACTATAAAATTTCATTGCCTCGGCTAGGAGGTGACATCTCTTTGCAAAAAAAATCAAAATGTATATATTGATGTTGATCTAACAGTAGAATCCTCGAGCATCGAGGATCTTGATTCTTGACATGCAAGGCAAAGAACAAAACAACGATGGGATCAAGTTTTAATGTAGCCCACAAACTCAACTGGGACATGGCAAAGCCAGCCACTCATGTCTGTGTGAACTTGAATAACTCTTCACATTTGTCTTTAACGTCAGCCTACACTTCTAAGCTGTGATTGAGAAGCAAAGAAAAACCTTTTTGGAAATGCATTTGGTTGGCTCACAATCATCATCAAATGTACACCTTGGTTTTTCTTTATTGCTGTCGGGGTTTCAAATTGTTTATTAATATATGGTAATCTGAGTTATTTTTTTAATATATTTCTGATTAATTTTAAAATTAAACAAAAATAATAAGGCACCCTACAACTAAATATATTAAATTTGATGATTATTTTTTTTAAAAAATAAATTATCCGGTGTGATTCAATAAAATCTAGATTGAATCGTGATACTTTCAAAATTTGCTTTGTGTTTTTTTAGTTGGTTTTTTAAAATGATATTGTCCTAATGTTTCTTTTTACTCTTTGAAAAAAAATGTTTAAAATTTAACTCCAATCTACTTGTCTAATTTTCAATCTAATACCACAGAGTCAGAGATCCGACTTGAGTTTTGAATTTATTTGGTTTTTTGATAACAATTATTTGTTTTTTTTTAAAAATACATCAAAATAATATATATTTTTTAAAAATTTATTTTTCACCTTTAATACATCAAAATAATCTAAAATAAATAAAAAAATATTTTGAAACAAAAAATAAACATGCTATTAATTATTAAAGCAAACTATATATAATGGCGATGAAGCTAATTTGAAGGGTACAAAGTACAAACCCATCAACCTTCCATGCACCCTCACACATGAATCCAAAACTCAATATCACTCCATGGAAGGATATCCTTTGATCCAGAATATTCGTGTGAGGTAACAGATAATTCGCGCAAGAATCTACCCTGCCCAATCGCATCCTGCCACCTCAGTATCCCATGTGAAGAATCCACGTCATCACCCGCCGAAATCTTCCCTGTCTCTAAGATCATACATGTCCACCCACGTGTTTCACTTCCAGAACCTTGTAAGAAAATAAAAGGAAAAATTACAATTCAGTATCACAGCTGTATAATGTTCTCGTTTGACCATCCATCTTCGAAAATCTAACAATTTTATCCTTTTATTAGAATAAAGAAAATATTCCTGTCACTATCAAAATTTGCCCTCCTTCTATACTCCTCCCATGATGAGGTCTCATTTTTATCACGTGAGCTATAAATTTCAATGTGAATTTAAATTTTTAAATCATAAGGGAAAAAAGATATTAAGAAATAATAACTCTTTCACATGATAATTAGAAATCTATAAAAAAGAATACAAAAAATTAGATCCTTTCTTTTATATAATCAGTATTCATCCATATATGTGGAAAAAAAAATCTCGTTTATTTTCCCCCAACAAACGACTTAGAACCATCTAGATTGAATTAAACGATTTTAATAAAATCATATATTTAGAATCATATTAAATGTTATAAATTGAATTTTAAATATATAAAAATTATTTAAATAAGAGGCTAAACCCTGTAATTTACAATTCTAAAAAGAAAAAAAATTAATGCTAAAATTAGTTTTTCAAAAATATTCACTTATCAATTTGTTTCCAAGACTTTTGAAGAAATAATATAAAGTAAAGAATGCAATATATGAAATAAAATAAAATAAAATAAAATGAATTTAATTCTATCTTTTAAATATATAAATTAAAATTATTTAGTAATTTAAATTAAATTGAAAAATATAATTGAATTTAATAATTGCAGTAAAAAGCTAGTTCCAATCAGCCAATAATATTAATTCATAACAAACGAGCCTTAAGAAGAGTGCAATTGAAATAGTATATTTAATTGTGAGACTGAAATGTATTGTTACTAAATTAAAACATCCATAACTCTTAGCCGTTGAGAACCTTTGAAAAACACAAAGAAACCCTCTCCTTCCTCGTTTCTCTGCAGATTCACGCCTCGTCACTGTTTCCCTTTCACGAAAACCTTTCTGCAACAAAAGAGAAAAGAAAAGAAAAAAGACCCAAAATCTAAGAAATTAAGAAACCCTAATAGTACAAATCGAACAATGGAAGCAACCTCATCACCAACAAGAACCAACAGCAACAACACTGCTTTCTCATTATTCTCACGAGGATGGAAAGAGGTCCGTGACTCAGCTGACGCCGATCTCCAACTCATGAGAGCACGAGCCAACTCATTCAAGAATTTAGCCAACTCATTCGATCGTGAAATCGAAAACTTCTTCAATTCAACTTCAATCGCATCTTTTTCTGTACCTACACCGCTCAAATCCTCTACTTCACCTAAAGAAATCGACTTTGTGAAGAAGTTGCAGCCAAAATTTTCCGAAATCCGGAGAGTTTATTCCGCGCCGGAGATAAGTAAGAAGGTTTTAGAGAGGTGGGGACCTAGAGCGAAGTCAGGGATTGATTTGTCGGCGATAAAGAATGCAATTGTGGCTGAGGGGGAGGATGAGGAGAGGGGTGGACTTGTGGGGTTTGATAGGAGGAGGAAATTGGGGTTTAGGGAGTTCTGGGGGGAGGGGAAGGAGGAAGGGGGAGGGCAATTCGGGGAATGGGAACCAATACTTGCTTTGAAAAGAAGATTGAAGGAATTTGAGAAGAAAAGTGAGTTTGGTGAGATATTTGGTGGGTTTAAGAATAGTGAGTTTGTGGAGAAACTGAAGTCTAGCTTGGTATGTTTTCTTTTATGACTGCTACTTTGTTTTTAATTGTGGTTTGTTTTTTTCAACTGTTTAGATGAGAAATTCATGAATTTTGAGTTTTAAAACTTTACTGAGACTTTGGAATTTAGGGATTTAGTTTGGAGTGTCGGATAAAGTTTTTATTTTGGATGAAGGGTTTTATTGGTCTCCTTGTTGGTTTTTGTTAGATCGATAAAGCTAGAAGACTATATATGATACCACTCAATGTTTATTGGTTTTTTATTTTGATCACTCTAAGATGTTTAAACAACAAATTTGAAGGTCTCTTAATGGAAATTAGCACAAGTAGAAATTTTTGCTACAACATTTGAAGCAGGCGAGGGGGGCTGTAAAGGCCTTGTGTTAAGGCAGGGAATTTTATTGGTATGACCGATCTTTTAATTGATGTTAAAAGGCCTGATGCTGTGGCGTTCTTAATATCTTTATTATGAAGGTTAACAATTAACCATAGGATCCTAATTTCATCATGTAAATTTTTAAGTTCATGTTCAGTGCTGCTGTCAGTTCTTCTATGAAATGCTATGTTAACATGCGTTATACTATTTAGTTTGCTGTACTTGATCAAGTTCAGGGTGTTCATCTTCAGGATATTTTCTCTTAGTGTGGAGGTGCAGTTCCCAATTAGAAGGAATTCATGTAAACATGTCTGACATGAATAACGTAGTCAAGGTCTGGGTGACATAGATGCAGGGCTTGCTTTCTAATCTCAAGGAAATGTGTTAATCCCTCATGGACACATTCCTTCCACTGAATGCAAGTAGATTGACATTTGAGTGCAAATAAACACCAAAACATTCTCCCTTGGTTTGATGTTTGATACTTAAGCTCAGTAAAATTTTGCAGTTACTGTACAATATCAGTCCATATTTTGCTTTCTGCTGTATTCATTTGATGATCATATACCGTACTCATTCTCTTAGCTATCTGTCTCTGTTTTTTCAGAAAACAATCCGCAAGGAGTCTCAGGAGTCAAAGGTTAGATGCCTACCTGTACAGTCTATCACATTAAATCTTCTTGCTGACATGTTTTCCAGAAAGTGAGACATTCAAGTTTTGCATTCATTAGACTAAAGCTCAAGTCGTGATGAATTGTGCAAGTCCAATAGCATCTTAAAATCAGTGTCCTACCTGAGGTTTGTGTCCTTGGGCTTGGAAGCAATTGATGACTCTGGATGCTGAGAACCACTTAAACCCATCGTAAAATGACTCAGACAGCTTAGAATCATATTAGCAATTTAAGAAAATAAACAGAGGAAAAGACAGTTTTAGTGGTAGCCTTATTGTCCTCACTCTAACCAGGAGGAATGAGCTTAGTATGAATGCTGCTACAACATTCTTGTGGAAAATTATCTATAATATGTTTACTTGTTTGAAATTCATTTTTTTAATCTGTTGTTTAATATTTGTAAATATGAAAAATATTTCAGGTTGATATGCTCTTGCCTTAGTATATGATTTTGAAGTTTCTGTGCTATTAGCTGGAGGTATACTACACTTAGACTTCCTTTTCTATTTTCTGAAAAATAAAAGCAAATAGATACAAAGGTACAAAAGGATTGCTTCTCATGGTGATCTCTTGATTTGAAATTGTAAGAGCATACTAAGTCTGTTGTTCAAGCTTATCCATTTTGTTTTGTAGACCGTAGACTGCCCAGACTCCACTTTGAGCCTGTTTAGAAAGATAGAACCTTGCTAAGCCTGGCCACTTCTGAAATTAGAACTGATAAGACATTATCAGGTCAAGAAACACCCCTAATCTTGAACCATCGAGCAAAGCAGGCTCTGTTATTTACAGTGCACACAAGCTGGTTGGCCTCTTAATGTTCATGCGCGAAAAATTAAATATAATTACTTATTGTTATTATTACTATCTTTTGAGATCTTTTCTTGAATAATAAGTAATATGCCAAATGTTTGCTTGTGTTTGCCTGATGCAGGAAGTACAACCTCTGGATGTAACTGAGCTTTTGGCATATTTAGTCAGGCAATCTGAGCCTTTCTTGGATCAAATTGGTGTTAGAAAAGGTAAGCAACTTGAGTTTTATTTATTTTAGTCTGAACTTCCACTTTAGGTGCAAAGGCATTATTATATGCATGCTTACTCTCTTGTGAATGTAATATTTTTGCCAATACTGCTACATTAGCTGGACTATTCTTGAATGTCGTTCTAATGTGTATCTGAAGAGATCTTTATATTCTGGTAGTGGGAATGACCGTAACTCATTTCATGCTCTTATGTGTGGAAAATTTATGAAGTGGTATCGTTTTTCTGACGGTAATGAAAAATCAAAAGGAGGCTCTTAATTGAAAAATCCTCATCGGATTAAGATTTTTCATACCAATGTTATTATTTGACTTAGTTGGATAAAATTGGATGTTGTTATGGATACAATTTTGATATGATGAGTCTGATTTGAGTGCATTGTTGATGCTAAATTATAATTCTTGATGCTTAAAAAAGTTGGGAATGTTGTCTTGCGTGAAAAAAATTGAGTAATAGGTTCCAGGTCCATATTTTTGTTGGAGGGTAGAATTTCTGGGAGGAAAGTAATGAATGGAAGGGGTGGATTGTGTTCCTTCTGAAGTTTTTCTTAAAAATACACCAGGCCAGGTTGTGATTTTTATACTTGTGTTGGAGTTTTCACAATTATGGGAAAATTGAACCCCTGCCTCATGCCCTCTCATAATTCTCTCTATGATGTGTATTCACTACTGGGAACACCAGATATGGAAGGTTACATAATCCATTTGCATCTCTTGAAGAAAAAATGCTTCTAAATCCATTTGTAAATGGTGACTGCTGAAAACAACTACTGTTATAAATGTTGTTGATATTATCTTCCTTTGGGAAACTGATATAGTATCACATCTTTCAAATATTTGTTGTTGTGATATTGATACCTTTCATCTATCTGGAAACACATGCTTACTGTATTTTAGTTGACCTGTATACAGTTTGAGTTTTGTAGTGTTCTTTTTGTGATTCAGATGTTTGTGACAAGATAGTGGGGGGCTTATGCAGAAAACACAAGAACCAGTTTTTGTTGCCCTCATTGTCTTCAGGAAAATCCACCCTCCTTGATGAGAATGCAAATGATGAACTGGATTTAAGAATAGCGAGTGTTCTTCAAAGCACAGGGCATTGTTATGATGGAGGCTTTTGGACTGACTTATCAAAGCATCACCCATCTGATGGGAAGAGGCATGTTGCCATTGTCACAACTGCTAGCCTTCCATGGATGACTGGAACAGCTGTTAATCCACTTTTTCGAGCAGCATATTTAGCAAAGTCTGAAAGGCAAAATGTTACCCTGCTGGTTCCATGGCTTTGTAAATCCGAACAAGAACTAGTTTATCCCAATAATCTCACTTTTACTTCACCAGAAGAGCAGGAGAATTATATACGTAACTGGCTTGAGGAAAGGGTTGGCTTTAAAGCTGATTTTAAGATCTCCTTTTATCCAGGAAAGGTAGCTGATTGATAATCAAAACATGCATCATTTTGTTCATATTATCAAAGAATAAAACACAATGACATTTTTCTTCTCGATATTCTGTAGTTCTCAAAAGAAAGGAGAAGCATAATACCTGCTGGGGATACCTCCCAGTTCGTTCCGTCAAAGGATGCTGACATTGCCATACTGGAAGAACCAGAACACCTGAATTGGTATCACCACGGAAAGCGCTGGACTGATAAGTTCAATCATGTTGTTGGAGTTGTGCACACAAATTATCTAGAATACATCAAGAGGGAGAAGAATGGGGCTCTCCAAGCTTTCCTTGTCAAACACATAAACAACTTGGTCACAAGAGCATACTGCCACAAGGTAAATTGACTAATTTCTTGGATTTGCTGATCATTAGATATTAAAGGTGGATTCACTATTTATTTTTTTTGCTATTGTAGTCAACCATATGATGAGCTGACTTTTGGAATTTTTATCCTATCACTTGGATTAAATTGTTTCATGTTCACCTTTTCAGGTTCTTCGCCTTTCTGCTGCCACCCAGGATTTACCGAAGTCTGTTATTTGCAATGTTCATGGTGTGAATCCAAAATTTTTGAAAATTGGGGAAAAAGTTGCAGCTGAAAGGGAACTTGGGCAGCAAGCCTTCTCAAAAGGAGCATATTTCTTAGGCAAGATGGTATGGGCCAAGGGATATAAGGAATTGATAGATTTGCTGGCAAAACACAAGAATGAGCTGGATGGCTTCAAATTAGATGTATTCGGAAACGGAGAGGATGCAAATGAAGTTCAGAATACAGTGAAAAGATTGGATTTGAATCTCAACTTTCTTAAGGGAAGAGACCATGCTGATGATTCTCTCCATGGGTAAGGATTTGATAGAAGCTGTCTTCTGGTTTTTATCATATAATGCAAACTCTGAATTGGAATTTGGAAGTAAGGAGAGTATCTAGATGATCTCTTCAATTTTTAATGAATAACTCAAGAAATATAACTGCCACAAAAAGCCCTCCTGTGTGATGATCAGGTAGAGCTTCTTTTCTGAGCTAGCCTACTGAAAACTTTCCTGCTGTGCGATCAGTAATAACTCCATCAAAAAATGAAGCATGTCTTTGTGCCTGCTTAAACTATTTGTGTATTTTTTGCTAAACATTCCTCTTTTCTTGAAGAGACTGAGTTTTCGTAAATCCTTGTGGCTGGGTTTTCACCATCTGTAGTCTTTTAACATTTCTTTCTCTTCTTGAAGGTACAAAGTTTTCATAAATCCTAGTATCAGTGATGTGCTCTGCACAGCCACTGCTGAGGCACTTGCAATGGGAAAGTTTGTTGTATGTGCCGACCACCCATCTAATGAGTACTTCAGGTCATTTCCCAATTGTTTGACATACAAGACATCTGAGGACTTTGTTGCAAGAGTTAAGGAAGCATTAGCAAATGAACCTCAGCCTCTTACTCCTGAGCAAAGATACAACCTCTCATGGGAGGCTGCCACACAGAGATTTATGCAGTATTCGGAGCTTGATAAAATCTTGGATTCTGAAAAAGATGTTGTAAATTTGAGCAAAAGTAATGGAAAGAGCATCTCAAAAGCAGTTTCAATGCCTAACCTGTCTGAGATGGTTGATGGAGGGTTGGCGTTTGCTCACTACTGCCTCACGGGGAACGAGTTTCTTAGACTCTGTACTGGAGCGATACCTGGGACACGGGACTATGACAAACAGCATTGTAAAGACCTCCATCTCTTGCCTCCTCAAGTAGAAAATCCCATCTATGGGTGGTAAGTAGATAATACTGTTGGTATCTCAAATCTCCTGTATAATATTCACACAATGTATGTATGTAGGAACCGTTAAACTTGCTAGTATAAAGGATTTTTTCATTCATTATTGATGTATTTATGCCCGAAGCATACTTATTTCCACAGCCACCTCCAAATTTTGTTTTTACTTGTCAATAGATTAAAATGATGACAAAAAATATTTTAATTCACAGAGCAAGTAAACTGCGCTTTCATGTAAGAAGGCATCAATGACAAATCTGACTTGAGTTGGAAGTGCATTTGTGGGCTATTCTGCTGTTTAATTTCTCACGTTTCTTTTGCTTATTCATGTCCCTATTATAGGAATTAGCTATTGGATATTCTTTTTAAAAGATCAGCTAGCTAAACTTTTTTGTAACCATTACCTAGGCACTGCTTGTTTGGTTTGAATGTTGCGGCAGAAGCATTTTTGTTGTTGCTAGCTAGGGTTTGTTGATGTTTATTGCTCATCTCAGAAGCAAGGTTGCGTCATGGGTGGCTGGCGATCTTAAACATTTCCATGAGAATTGACATTGATGATTTGGTTTTCTGAAAAGGGTTAAATGGTTGAGAAAATATCCTGATGAAAATGCAGTTTATTCATTGTAAGATGAAGGGAGAGTTAGCTTACGATAAATTGAACTCATCAGGATATTTTTGTTGAAAAAGAAAACAGAAGTTACCTTCATAGCCGTGAACTAAACTTTCGAACACTTTGATATAAAAAGTAAATATTGAGGATAATTTAACACCGCTACAATTTCCGTTGTCATCTCGTAGGTTTACATAAGGTAGTGTCTACTTCTGCTGATTCAAACTGATCGCTTGTCTAATGTATGGACTCTCAAGGCTGATTGATCTAAACCCTCTCTCCATCTTCACCTCTACCACCATTGGTCTCTCTCTCTCTCACTCTCTCTCGGAGCGTCAACAACCAGCTCCCAGCGAGCACCAACATCACCCCCTTAGAACCAGAGGTTTTTTCTCCATGCCAGAAGCTCCACCATGACCTCCAACAGCAACAACAAGGTCCGATGATGAAGGCAACAACAACAACAGCGCAGACCAACCTAACTTCAGGCGCTTCTCCCAGCCACCACATGCCACTATTTTGTACGCCACCACCACAAGGAGAACCACCTCGACCTCCTCTACCCCGTGGTAGTAGCAAGTGAGCCTCTCGTTATTGTCGGTCAACCTCCTTGTTACTATTCACACTATGTGAACAGTGTTGCATTGGTTTGTATTATTTTTTTTTCCCCTTTTTCTCTACTTTGGCTTTTGGGCTGGACCTGTTCTCGGCCCAACCTAAGTCTAGTAGAGTTGGGTCTTTTGCCCACCTTGACTAGGGGTTGACCCATTTACTTGGATCGATTCAGTCCATTATTTTTTTTTAAATATAAAATCTCATTTAAAAAGAAAACAAAAAATGTGTTGTTTTCGTGCATACGGCTGAATTTCAAGGTTTTCCAAGCATATGTTTTTGTGTAAAAAAAATATATGTTGCATTATTCATATATTTTGAAGGAAAATTGGATATTGTAACTAGTTTATGATTATCTATTGGAATTTGGCAAAAATATATAAAGAAAATTAATAATTATTTTGTTTTAGTTATTGGGGTGTAAAATTACATTGTAAAGTACACTCGTGAATAGTAAAAAAAAGAAGTTTTTTTTATGCAGTGTAAATATTTCTACACTTTATAATGGTTAGGTTTTCAACTTCTAATAAAGTAGAGACTCCGTCACGAAGAGAGATCTACTTCAAGTCTTAGAAAATACAAATGAATAAAAAATTACTTAGAAAAAACAATCAAGCAACAATGTAGCTTGCTTTAGGTAGGGTGAATTAAGGGTGATGCGTCTTCCCTTTACACAACAAGTCCCCTTACCCAAACTCTTGCAGACCAATAAGTTTTTTAGTGACCTTAATACTAGGTGGTGACTCCTAAGATTTATAGTCATAATTTTACGACTATAAAACACATCCATTTCACCGTGCGCCGTTCTCCCCTTCCGGGGATGGTGAGTTGTGAAGCGAGAAAAAAACATCATCGCGAAAGCCTCTATAAGACTTCTCCATATAGGTACAAGAGAATCTATATTCAAGCTTAAATGTCAAAACTCTCCATACAATATCTTTTTCTCTCTCTTTATGTATCTACATTTTATTAAGAATTGTTTTTTGACTTAGATATAATCATGCTCACTCATCTTAAAACAACTCACCTAAATTTTTTATTATCTTCACACTTCCCTTAGGACAACACACCTAAAAAATATGCTATCTTTATCAACTCATGCATACTATAGAGGATTGACATTGAAAAATCTTAATTCACTCTCATAATTTTTATTAGCTTTCACCTTCTATTTGAATCAAAACACCTCCATAAGTAAAAAAGTAAAGTCCTTTAAAATCTTGTAAAATTTCAAAGGCATGAGGAGAAAACTAATAGGGAAAGATAAATAAGCCCAATTAGGGCCAATAAGGAGAGAAGAAGAAAGAAAGAGAAGATAAAGAATATAGAGGCCTAAATCAAGTCTAATGAGGTTCATCCCAGCCTCGAAATCTAACTAAGAAAAATCAAACATATTTAATAGTCATGGAAAAGCCCATAATCATTTGAAGATGTTTTAGACTATGATGAATTTTGTATTAAATAATGTTTTAGAAGCTCCTTATAGGTTATTTAAAGCTTCTTCGAGTTAGCTTATGAAAAACATATAAACCTAGTTTTTTGGTTATTCTAAAACCCACAAATTAGTGGCGAAAAGATATATGATTAATTTGATTTAAAGAATCCATAAAATAATGGGAAAACTTGCAGACAATATTACTAAATATTCTCTCTACAATATTCTAACAATAGAATTTACATGATTCCAAACAAAAAACTAAATATTTGTAAAACCAAAGTTTTGAAATGTGTGTTTGTATTAGACTTATGAGCAATGATATGATATAAGAAAGTTTTCAAGGAAAACCTAGAGTTAAAATCTATAAAAATGCAAAAATATGAATTCAAAGTCTTAGAATGTATATTAATAGTACATATGTGTGTTGGATTCATGAGTGCTTTAGATAAATCAACCTCTATCAAAAGTCTCATATAAATAACCATATTTCTTACTCGTATAGGTGATCTCTAACACTCATTTCATCATATAAATAAAGGAGAAAATAATAATTTTCCTAGTACTAATGAGAATGTCATATGACTTAGTTTCCTATTTGAATGTATATTTTAGGATCTTCAATCAACTAGGTATGTTTATCATCATTACAACTTTTTCATATTTTAAAGGTTTTAAGTTCATTATCCTAATTAAATTATGCACAAGCTCTCTCGTTAAATCTTTGGTTAGTACATCTATAATATTTCTATTAAACTTTACATAGTTAATAGAAATAATTCCATTTGAGAGCATGTTTTTAATGGTATTATATTTATTATGTATATGTCTAGATTTTCTATTATACATAATACTTTGTAACTTTCCAATTGGTTACTAACTATCATAATGGACATAAATAACTAACACTGGTTTTGATCAATATGGCTTTAAATTTTTTTTTCTGAATTCATTTGGTTTCCTCTCCAATTTTATCAAAACCAATGAACATTGATTTCATCATGGATCTAATAATACATGTTTGTTTAAAGGGATTCTCATAATATAATTGCTCCAACAAATATAAATACATATCCACTTGTGGATTTTGAGTCCTTAGTGTTAGATATTCAATTAGCATAATTATACATGAGATATCTCATCAAAATATCTAAAAAATATTAAGAAATAATTTGAAAAAAAACTTTTAAAATATAAAAACAAGTCACTTAGTATAATTGTCGTTTCTATTTGTTGAAAGAGAGTTTGTTGAAAGAAATCAAAGGGGGTTTGACTAGCCCAAATTAAAGGTGATGTAATTATTATATAAAAAAAAACCTTTAATAAAGAAGTGATTTAATGTAATCCATGAGACAATACAATTTGGATTATTCATATATATCCTCAATTTGGAATTTATTTTATATTTGGTCATCACTATTTTTGCTACTATTTGTTTTTATTTTAATGCTTTTCGAAGTCTACTATTTTTTTCAATTTCATCTATAGGCATTTTATTTCTTTTCATTGTTCTTTTTTCTTCTCTATTTGATTTTGAAAAAAAAAATTGTCATTATTTTATTTAAGTTTGTATCTAATTTTTGTCCTCATTTCTTATTGTTATTTTAATCCTTTTGTTTTCATTTATTTTGTTTTTCAATTTAATTTCTTATTGTACAATATTTGTTCTTCATTGTTGATAGTTATTTGTTTTTATTTTTTTATAACTGAGAATGCTGCTTTTTTTTTTCTTAACTACCTTTTACGGGGTAATTCTAATCTCATGACTCGGGCCACCGTTTTTGAAGTTTGGTCTAGTTTAAGTTTTTTGCAAAATTATTTTTTTATATTTTTTTAATCATTCAATAATGAGGTATTGAGTCTTGAGTTTCATAATTTATTTAGCCTTCCTTTTGTTTCACATCCTCAGTCATGAGTTAATCATATTAACTCAAGTCGACTTTGTTTTTTCAACTTTTTAAAAAAAATTATTTTTAATGTTATCATTTAACATAAAATTATTAACCCTCAAGCTTTATGATTTTTTTCTCTTACCTTTTTGTGGGGTTATACTTGGGGTGGGTTAGTTTAACATATGTAGACTCAAGCTTTTTTATCATATTTTTTTGTATGTTTTGTTTTTAATTTTAATTTTTTAATTTAGATCTTATACGACGCTTTGCAAGTTAGTAGTGGTAACTTCGAGTTAACTCAATTTTTTTTTAACATCGTTTTTTAAAACATATTTTTATATCATTTGATATTAATTATTGAATCTTGTTTTTTCAAAGATATCCTGATTTTATATGATAAATTATATGTTAATTAAGTTATTATCATCAAAACATCCTTTTATATGTTATTTAAAAAAAAAAAAACTCAATCAGCTGTATATTTCGTATCACCAGTCTAAAGCATGTCATTCTATCCCTTTGTTAGAAATTAACTGAAATATTCTTGACCACATTATGATGCCTGCTTATATGCATCATTCAAGATATCTCGTCGAGATTGCTTGGCCAAACTGAGTTAGTCTTGCTCCAATGGTAGTAGTACTTTTTTCGTCTGCAACTTTTTTCATCTCCTTGTTATTTTATATTTATTTTCCTTTTTGAACCAAATAAATTAGGTAAACAAGGACATCAAATTAACAAACTAACCAACGGTTTGTTGCCGCTCTATACCCAGATTAACATTGTATTTTAAATGTGTTTTTTAAAAAATTAAATTAAATTTTTTTTTGTGTTTCTAAACTATTTTCATGTAATGATGTCAAAAATAAATTTTAAAAAATAAAAAAAATATTATTTTGATGCAATTTTATACAAAAAAAACACTTTAAGAAAATAACGTCAATCACACTATCAAATAGGCACTAAAATCCTAACAAGAAATCGGTCTTTGACTAGACCATAAGTTATAATTTATTTGATATCTTACAAAAAAGAAAAAAAAAATCCTTTTTACCTTAAATCATAAAATCAAAAGTTGTTTTCCCATAAATAACTTATAATAAAAATAAGTTAAAATCATTTTAATTTAGAAGCACTTTGATAAAAACTCAAAACAACTGTTTTTAATAGAATAGATGTCATTTAAGTTAAAAATTGAAAATCTAACTCTTAACTTCATGAAAACTTTGTTTTAATTTAGTAGCAGACTTTTAATTTAAATAAAAAGTTTATTCTAACCAAACATTTTTAGATTATGTATTAGCGCAATCATATATTAAGTGTTGTTTTTGGTGTTAACATTTCCTCGTAATATTTGTGTTTCTCTAATGTATTAAAAGCACATTAACATATACACAAACAAAATTTATGCATATTTAGTTTATGATTTATGATAATATATAATGAAATTAAATAATGTTGCATATGCTTCTTCTTTATTATGTCTATTTTGCCTTGGGTCCTAATTATGGAAAACTAGGATGTAACATCCACCACCACGTGTGTGCAGCATTTGTTACATTTTATAAATTAAGAAAAATCTAGTAAATATTTATTTCTATTTGTTCACATTATATATATATATATATATATATATATATATATATATATATATATATATTCTCTAATCGTCTCATCTCATTAAGGAATTTATGTACATTTTTTTATTAATAATTTTAATCTTCCATGTTTTTTAAATTATAAATTGTACCCAACATATGATGAGGTGAGAGATTTCCACACATTGGTCAGTTGAAATATCTTTTTTTTTAAAATTTAATATTTGCACAATAAAAAATAATTCTTGTCATAAAAAAAAACTTACTCCACGGAAATATTGAAATAAGAAAATCTTGATCTCCATCCGTGATAAAGGCCCTGCCTAAAACAATGGGAGCAATCAATATTTGATGGGCCGAGATAGAGATATCAATTTACAACAATTAAATAAAAGCCCATCTCAATGGCTACTTCCAGATTTAATTGATGTCGTACGACCACAAGACAGGGTCGGAAAGTTAATTTTGTATTTCTTAAATGTATATTGAAGAAAAAAATATAATTTTTCAAAAGAAAACATGCAACGTCAAAATTAAATATTTATTAAAAAATGAAATATTTTTCAGCATGTGTACGACTATTTTACTTACAAACTTTGCTTTTTATATATATGAGGCATTATTTTTATTATATTATGAGGAAAAACATTTAATACGTGTTTTTTTAAACTAGAAAAGGATTTTTTTTTCTATTGAATATAAAAAATAAAACCTGAAAAATTTAGGAATTAAACATGCTACAGTTCCTTAAATATCAATGATATTTGATACAATTATAAGAAATTTTATATTATTATTATTATTGTAACTTATGAAAAAAGAAAAATAAAATTGTTAAAAGTGTGCAATGTTATTCATGAAGGTGTTGAAATGTAAAAAAGATATATACTTTTTCATGGCTAGTTTTACCATGATTTTTCCATGTTGACCCTAGTTCACCTGAGTCTTTGTTTTATTTATTTTTTAATTAATTTGTTTTGATTTCCTCCTTCAACATTATATTGATTATAAATTATGATTTATAATTTGTTTTAGTTTTTCTTACAAGATTATCTCAGTTTCATGACCCGATTGGACTTAATTGTCAAAGCTATGTATTTCTTGTAAAATAACTCTTATGTTCAATTAGGGGATCCTCTAATGATTAATTTGGTCAACAAAGAGAAAAATAGATAGAATCATATAAGAAATAGAGAGAAATTTATTAAAGCTATAAAAAAGGTGTGTTCTTCCACCTATGACCATTGAAGATAACTTGGTTTATCAGACAATAAATATAGAGTAGTAGTTGAATAATCTATATTATAAAAAGTTGGGGAGGTTAGGGTAAGAAAATTACATCACCAATGTTTATCTATTTTCTTGACTAATAAAAATAGCAAATGCTATGCATATAAGAAATAAAAATGAAATGGTCATATGGGTAGTTAAGATCATATTCTTTCCACCAATATATGATATTATGATATACTTTAAAGGCTTTCATAGGTAACAAACTATAATAAAATATTATTTTCTATGAGAACTCTCATGACCTATGATCTACAATGGGTATCCCTAAATAGATTGGTTAAGGTCAACAACTATATACATTCAGGCATGGTAAAAGCACAAAAAATATTATATCTATTTAAAGTTTTTGTAGTGATGTCATTTCCAAGGGATTAAAATAAAACCAAGTTAATTTCATTTTAATTACTCATTTTCTAAAAGTCTTTTCACTATGAACAACATGGAAACTCAAGAAAAAAGAAGTTATTAACCTCCCTAACATTGCAACACCAACTCCCACATAGATCACCGGATAAATGTTTAGAGAATAAAAACATTAGCTGAAATAGTTTTGACCACTCAAGATAACTTTGACCATTCTCTAGTTATTATATATCAGGAACTCATAACATGATCCACGCGTGATAAACAACATTTATCATAGTGTATTGAATAAAATGACATGTAGAGAAATTAATAGGAATACCATCACATTTCTACCATGCTATAAAACCACCACTTGCTAAACTTTCTTAGACAAGGTCCTTAAAATATGATCTTTATAAATCAAAAGGCAAAGCAATAGCAAACCATGGCCATAACTACAAGAATCACCATCGCCACAACTTTCCTTTAATATATTAATTAATCAACCATAAGCAAAAAAACATAACAAGTGATAAAATTAAAGAGAAATTTTTGTTTGATCACTAGATAGGATATTTCTTGTAATGTTATAAAATATATAAAGTATTAAATACTTATCCCCCCCTAAGAGCTTTGCCACCATGAAGATGAGTCTGAACAATTATGATAGACTCACAAACTTTATAAAGCAAGTAGAAATGTTAGAAGTAGTTTTGAGTTGCTCATATAAAACAATAGCGCTATATGTAAAATCTTTCCCATCATATTTCAAGAATTTATATGATCTTATTACTATAGTTAGGACTTGTTTACATTATAACCTTATTCAACTTATATAGTAAGATTATTGTATATTTTTGCACAAGTGTACCTCCTAAAAAAAGGTTTAGATAAGCTTTTTTCCATCTCTAAATAAGAAAGTGAAAGAATCAAGACTTATATAAAGAGATTTATTAATAAGATGTTTAAGGTAAACAATTTGCTTGATTTTATCACGTGGAGGCTTTAATTAATGAACTGAAAGAAATTATATTCTTTTATAAATAAGAATTCTCTTTGAAGTCAAGGCAGCCATAAAAGTCTAAATTAGTGTAAAAGAAGTAACTGCAAATGTAAAAATCTTGCTTCATAAACGTAGAGAGGAATTTCGAAAGCACAAACACCCTTTGGTAGCTTTTAAAAATTAAAAGTAACCATAAAGTTTAGTATGAAGGGGGCTAGTATATTTAAAATTGATAAACATTTCTTTGAAAAGCATAGGACAAAAATACTAACAACTATTAATGAAAAAGACTTTGTTTAATACCTATTTCAAATAAAAGAAGACATTAATAAGTGCAATCTCAAGTTCTTTTTTATAATGATAAAGAACACGATACATAGGACTATTATGCTCTTTATAAGAAAGATAAAAAGACTTATTGCTAAGGGATATGTATATTAATTCATTACAAAAGGGGCAAAATATGAGAAGCGTGGAGAATATGGAGCATAAGGTATTATTAGAGACTAATATAATTATAGGAGGAATCTTTGCGATAGGATATTCCAATACAAGTTAAAAAGCTTATGGAAATAAAGTGTTGTTCTTTTCATGAATCAAAAACTACTAGCATAAGCCTATCATTTTGACTCTATAATATTCAAATGGAGTGGCTTTTCCCCCATAAGGATACATTTGTGATTATAACAATCAACTTTAATCGCAAAGTGTCAAGGTATTAATTGATGATGAAAGTGTTATGCTAATATTCTCTCTAAATATACGATAATAATAATAATAATAAGTGTTAATCTATCTAAGTTGAAGTTAATAGAGAACACGATACAATAATGTAGACCTTTTAAATTGGAATATAAATAAAAGGTGCGCTAATAAAAAGTGTATTAGACCTACCAATTATCATTGGTATTTATCCCAAGTGTTGCTCTCTACAATACTTTTTATGTTAATTAAAATTAATTTGGATAACCATATCATACTTGGATGACCTCTCCTCTTCAAGATAAATGTGATGATTAGTACCAAGTATCTAGTATTAAAGCTCCAAATGGGAAAAAAAAAATTATGACTAATAGAGAGAATCAAGTAGTTTCTAGGAGATTCACCTCCATATACTTAAAAAAAATATATGTTTTTTGCATACGAGTAAGCATTACTTAAAAAACAATATTGAACTGTAAACATAAGCCATTAAATATTTAAAAAAAGTTTATCTCCATCCACAGGAAAGTGTTATCACCAAAATTGGGTCTACTTTGGACCCAAAGATGTCTTTTCATCATTTAAATGTCTATCAATCAATCTCTCCAATTTGATAGAAAATAATAATGGAGAATGATAAAGGTCATCTCAAATTAGATAAACAAACTATTAGAGGTTGGGTACATTCATAAGGTGATATACCCAAAATTGTTAATTAACGTGGTTATGGTAAAAAGTCTAAAAAAATAATGGTGTATATGTGTGGACTTAATTAACATCGATAAAGATTATCCAAATATATTTTTCTCCTACCTAGAATAGATTGACTAGTTGACTTCACAACTAGTTTTAAATATTTGAACTTATTTGGATGCCAATTATTATATATTATTACCAAATACACATATATCTTGATGTTGAGGACAAAATTACATTTATCATTGACCGAGAATTTTTTTGTTATCGGGCCATACTTTTCATTCTAAAAAATATTATAACCATTTAACAATAAATAGTGAATAAAATACTCAAAGGTCAATTAGGTAGAAACATATAGGCTTGTGTTGATGATATGCTAGTTAAAAACCTAACTCTTAAGAAACTACTTTAAGACTTGTAAAAGGTCTCCTTCATTCTACATATTACCAAATTAAGTTAAACCCTTCCAAGAATACATTTTCTATAAAGAGAGGAAACATTTTAAGGTTATTATTTACCAATAAAATAATAAAATCTAATCCTAAAAAATATAGATAATTTTAGACATGACCTCTTCCTAATATATGAGAGGAATATCCAAATGCTAATAGGAAGATTTGTCACAATGAATAACTTAATCTCTCATATAAAATAATGTCTCGTACATTTCTTTAAAACTTCAAATGATATATCTAGTTCTGAATAACCTTTTAAAAGTTGAAGTCTAATTTTTCCTTTTTAAAAGTCTCATTTCAACCAAGGAAATAAGATGATATCTTTTTTCATCTAGTGGTGTTAAATCTGGTGGCTAGTATAATGTTGATACCAAAAAAAAAGATGTGGAAGCTAGAATATTATACTAGTAGGGCTCTTTAAGACATAAAAAACAACCATTTGAAAATTATGAAAATATTTCTTATCTTGGTTAGTGTTGCGAGAAAAGTGAAACCAAATGAACATATTGATGCAAGACTCAAGTACTAAAGACCATTTGAGAATAACTTAGTGTTAATAGAAAAGTTGTTGACACGTTGTTCTTTGTTTTTTCTTCCCTTGGTTTATCTAGAACTTGTTCATGAGGGCTCACTGGTTATTTTTCTCTTGTAATATCTTATACCCTAGGAGAAATATCTCATGTAAGATGATGTAATTCTTCTTTTTCTTTTTTAATATATTTAACCATTTTTCAAAAAAAAAGTGAAGTCTAACTTCTAAGCACGCCAAATGATTATATTTATATTGATTAACCAACTTTTCAGACAAGTTGTTTTTTTTTATAAACTTGATATGTTAGGACAAATAGGCAAACAAACTATTAAGTTGAGGGAATTTAGACTCGAATATAAACTTGGATATGTCATAAAGACAAATCTCTAATAGACTTTATTGAGAAATGCTACTTTTATAATATCAACAATAATAAAACAATACATAGAGATAGAATCCGAGTTGAGCTCAAATCCATAAGAATTACACATGGATAAATCATCTAACATAAATGGGAAGTGAAATTGGGATTATGCTAACGAGGATTAAGGGGTAGACCTTTGATCATAGGCTTCATTTTGAATTATTTTCCCTTAACAATGTAGGATAATAAGAAGCACTAGTAGTTGGATAATTGATTGAAAGGTACCCCAAAGATTGTTTTGTAGAAAATTCAACTTCATCACCAACCCCTGATATTTTTAGCTATGTAGAATAGAAATAAATATGAATATATGATCTCCATCATCTAAAAGTGGTGAAAAAGTAATTCTTCTAACTTTCTTGATTTTGGAGCATAGTGGGTGGGTTGATTTTCATGATTGAATTATATATATATATATCCATGAAACATGTGACAAAGTATCTAGCTAGCTTGATTTGAATATTAATTTCATGGATGGTGTACATAGAAAGACAATTGGGGAGAGACAGAAAGATACATAGGATGATGATGACAATGAACCGGATTATACAATAAACAAGATTGTCTATACTTTCTCAGGCACCAACTCCTCCAGCAATTAGGGACTATCCATTCTCTGATCACAGAAGCTATCCCTAAGCAAATCAACACTTATCATCACAGAATCTGAGACTCATAAAAAAATACAAAAGCAAACAAGCAATTTTTTAATTAAAAAACGGGGTTATAACTGTAGAATAGACTATTAATTAATTAATAAAATTCGATGGTGATTGGGAGCCCCTCAGGAAATAGAGGGAGTGCGTGATCTGTCCCTTGCTACGTGCAAAAAGTTAAATGTTAGGCTTTCCATCTTTTTCATTAGATAACAACGCTCCTAAGTCTTAACAAAGAGAAAACCTCTTCAACATGTCACAATTCATGTCTTTTTATGAGGACAAGGCAGCCTGCCTTTACATTGTAGATTTTTTTTTCATGGGATGAGATGATATGTTTTGAAAAATATATTTTGTGATTTTATGTAAGCAAATAAAATCTTTATTATTTCAGGTTTTTATAGGGAATACATGATCTGACTTGAATTCGAGACCTACTGTACAGATTATAAGTTTTCTATCATCACATCATGCCCTTGAAAAACTTTACAATGTAGATCGCGGGAACGTCAACACAAAAAAAAGTGGTTGTAGTAGCTAAAATAGTTGCATGACTGGTAAGGTAAGTTAGATTTTTAAAATATATATATATATATAATTAAGATAGATTCCTCTAATACTCGATGGGTCATCGAGCCATTGGGCGTGGAGCATACCTTATCAACTTTAATAATGGAGAAAGAAAGGTCAAAGAAAAGAATACAGGCGAGCTTGTTCTGCCTAACAAGCCACTTGTTGATTCATCTGTGGATTCAGCATGGCCACGTTTCCTATATAAAGAAGTTCGTAAACCACCTAATCAAAACATATTTTCTAGCCATCACTGTTTCCAGATGATGCGTGAGTTTGATATTATAGTGCTTTTTGCTGTTACAATATACAAGAAAAGTCAAAAAAGCATTTATGAAGAAACTATCATTCATTCACAAAGAGTTCGATCATGAATCAATAAATAATATTAATATATGATATATATTAGTGAGCTTTGTATATTCCTACATGAAAAAATATATTTAATTAAATCTAAATCAATAATTGAATAAAAAAAATATAAATCAATAGCTAAATGGACAAATTAACCATCCATCCTCATCACATTTGTCATGTATCATTGTCTTATTTATTAGGTTTGTCGATGGACCATGGTTGATTCAATACTCCGTTGTATATTTCTGTGTCATTTTCCATTTCGTGACGATGTCATTTCCTTGTCAGCTTCACTAGCGAGCTGAGGTCACCTTACGGTCTCAACAATTCCTTAATTACATACCCGTAATCAGAAAACTCATTTAATTTTTGTAAAAGAAATTTCCCTACAAAGTACAACCCAATGGTATAAAGTATTTAATCTCACAATATTATATATGTAAAAATTAAATTAAATGAACAAATAAATGTAGGATTGAATTGGTCACTAGTTTCATATCAGCATACAAAACAAATGATATAAATGCAACCAGTGCACTGCCTCAAACCTCCAACGACTTTTATCGTGTTATATTTATTGTGGAAGAGCAATAGCAAGTGACTTTTGTATATGTGTTTTTCTCTATTAACGTGGGTGTCCGGGTAATTTGCACGTATCTTGACAATCTTACAGGTTCTATAAATCTCTAATGATTATTATATTAATAATAATCACAAGATTCGAATATGAGACCACGAGGAAACAAACCTTTTAGTTTCAAGTTTGTACCACAGATCCAATTATATATATATATATATATATATTAACGTAGTTGTTCAGAATAACTTATGCACTTCGACTAATCCCACAAATTTCTAAATTAATAATTATATAAACTTTCAATAATTATTATATTAGTAAATATAAGACACGAACCTGAAATTTCCAAGACAATAAACTTATAAGGGACAAGCTAGTACTTCTGTCCCCATGCTGTATGGTTAACTATATATATATATACCAGGGTATTCGGGCCAGCTTACACGCGTCATAACTAATCCCCGGACTCATTGAACATCCTGCAAATCCAGTGAGCATGTAAGGCACCACGTGGTGACAGGCGTGCATGTTAGGACTTGAACCCTGATGCAGAGGAAGGAAACAAGTCCCTTCAACCGCTAGGCCAAAACCCCACTTGCATGGTTAACTATATATTTGTTTGGACGGCTGGTGGCTTGGCTCCAACTCCAAGTGCGCAATGCAACCCGCTAGCTTCGTGGTCCAGTCTCTGGTTATGGCCAGCAGTCACGTGGCCTTGCCGCGGCATAAATGCATGCTGCAGCGCGCACGTCCTCGCCTGTTAGACAACTTTGGATTCATCTGGTCTCTAAACCCGCCCAGTATCACACGAGCGACTGCTGAAAAATTAACTAGCTGTATAATGTTTTGCTCAAAGGATCCTTTTCTTAATTTTGATGTGTTTGCTTATGTTACTAAAAATTATAAGTGTTCATCTTTGTAGAGAGATGCTTTGAACGTTAAGGACAATAGCGGATGACTCAATGCATTCCTCCATTAAATTGACTCAGCATCGAAATTAAGCTTTAGATAATAGGTTTTGGCTTTGAATTTCTCTTGGTAAAATACGATTGAATTTACTCTATACATAAACTCTTTCAATAAATTTTTGATCAAGAGATCCATAATATCTTCCTTTAAAATTACAAAGTCAAATGAAAATAATTATATTTGATAACATGTTTTAATGATATTATATCTACAACATATATATCTAGACTTAACATTATACAAAATACTTTATGTCCTTCAAGTTGCAGACTAACTATCATAATGGATGTAAATTGTTGGCACTTGTTTTGTCCACTATAGAATATCATCTAACAAGTTTCAATGTCACTCGGATTTTTCTCCAGCTCTGTCAAAAATAATAAACACTAGTTTCATTGTAGATCCTGCAATATAAATTTACTTAAGAGGATCTCAACGACAAAACTACTCCATCAAGTGTGAATACAAACAACTAGTGAATTTCAAACTCTTAGTGTTGAATATACAATTTACATCACTATACCCTTTTAATATCTCTATGTAACTAGTATATTATAACATATAGTCCTGGTGTACCTTAGATATTTGAGTACTTTGTATATAACTATTCAATTATCATAAGATTTTAACACCACCAATTTGTTTAATTGTTCTTCTAAATACCAAATCTAGGCTAGATTAGTGGGGAAATAGAGCTTAAATCATAGGGGAAAACACTAAAAACTATGGTGAGGAAGACTAGTAAAATGTAGAAAAAATGATGTTCATAAAACTCTTTTTCTTATCCTTTTTTTTTAAAACCAAAAATAATAATAAAATGATTCTAATAATTACCATAATTAATTCCTTCCATTATCAACTTTGATTGTCATCATAAAAAAGAATTAAACACGGTAGTCCTAGTTTTAAGTAGGATGTTTTTAGTAGAAAAAACATATTTGAAAACTTTTCAAGTTATTGAAGAAACTTATCAAACTATGTTTATGGTTCAAACATATTAATAGGATGGAAACAAATTATGTGTCAAATAATTATTTTATAAGAAATCTAAATTCAAGTCTAATAAAAGTTAGTGAAATAAAACAAATAGCTAAAACCTAGAGCACGAGCACATACATAAGCCTGAGTCTAGTCAAGTTGAACCAAGTGTGCATATATAGGGTAAACCCATAGTAATTTAATAAGGTTCATTTAGGACTTTTCAACTTTCCACCAAATGAACTACAAGAAATCTCTCTTTTTTTCTATTTGGGATAAGTGGTCTTAAGTTTTGACAAAATATATTAAATTAGGGTTTTTTAAGATCAATTTTTCATTTATCTATAATTTATTATGATCTTGTAAATGAGCTTTTGTTGAAGAACAGTTTTCCCAAAATAGTTTAACATTAAAAGTGATTTGACCTTAGATATTCTCATTAATGATATTTTATTTAAAACAAATTCCCAACAACTTTTTACATTAGAATTAGTGTCATTGTATTTTTATACATTTTTGTTCACATTTATTTTTTTCCTTGCACAATTGTCTTGTGAATGGGTTGATGGATATCATATATCTTTGTTATTGGTTGATATTTTAAACCATAAAGTTTGTCTTTCAAAAAACCTTGTGTTTATTGGTCTTGAGTTTTCCTCTCATATGACTTCAATATTGGTCGTCTCTCATCTGATACCTTTAAGGTTTAGGCCTTGGATGTTGTTGTGGGACATTCTTCCTCGCATTTTTATTAATAAATATAAATTTAAATAAAATTTTATAAAACAAAAATATTTAGTTATTCCAATATTTTTTCTACTACAATTATTCCAATACAAGGTTTTTTTAACTTGGTGTTTTTTAAAGCAAGGTATTTCTTGTCTTTTCCATTAATATTTTTTCTTACAAATTATCTTATAATTATTTATTTTTGAATTAAGGGCTTACTTGTCCATGACTTATGTTTCTCTTTCTTAGAATATTTTTATTGCTTCTTCATTTTTGGAATTCATATGAGAAGCAATTTTTAGGTATCCTTTTAATATCAGGTCTTTATCTGTTAGGCATTGTACCTTTTGATAACCACAACATATTCTTAGGAGTGCTATTTATGAGATAAATGGCTTTTTTTTCTATTGAAAAGCTCACAAGTAGAAAAATAATTATACATGGTAGATTGATTAACATACTTGATTTTTTTTTCTACACGATTGACACTTAAACCATTTTTATTTAGACTTTTATTTTCTCTCTCCTAAACATCTAAATTATCTTTACCCTCAGTAAACTTGGCTAAAATTGAAAGTCAAAACTTCAACTTCTTTTCTAAGAGAATCATTTCCATTTTTCAAATTCTATAAAGATAAGGAACAACTAGCAATACCACATCATAATTTTTTTATTTGTGTTAATATATCATATTTTTCAAGTAAATAATTATTTCATTTTCAAATTTTCATGCATCATTTCCAAGTTTTTATTACTTTTTCTAAACATCTTGTTCTTTTTATATAAGTCTTCCCATAAGGTAATTAAATCATCAAAAATCATATCAATATATTTATCTTGTTCAATGAGGTATGAGCTAGATAAGTCTATATTATCTTCTCCATATTCTATGGTCATAGGAAAACTAAGTTCATCGATGTCCATGATCTTTAACTCTAAGATGGGTAAGTCTTATAACAAGAGCACAAACTCTGATACCAATTGTTATTCTAGGATTGAAAAAACACAAACTAAAAATAAGTGAATTAGGTATACAAAGTAAAACTATAAATTAAATTTTTTTTATCTAATAACATGCAATTATAAATATTGAACCAACTGAATAAGCTATAAATAATATAAATATGATCATTAAAATGTAAGAGTTTAGAGAGGTTACACTAAGACTTATAGAGGTTTGGCAAACTCTTTACTCCTCTCCTAGAACTTTCATTCAAAAGTTTTCACTATCACATTACATTGTTCTTGATTTATACTCTTTATTAAAAAATGTTTTTCCTTCTCTTGCATTTGCTAACTTAAACATCATAAGGTGTGTTTTTTTTTCTCAATAAGGGAACTTATTTTGTTGATCAGTCACTAGCGTGGGGATTGTAGTCATGAAAAACATATATAACAGTATGGGGTTTCATGACTTTTATCAACATTTATATGTGTGTGTGTATGTTTCATACTTGGAAATATACATGAACACATGTAGGACTAAAATTGTTGTAGTCATGCATTAGTAATTATTTGATCCAAATTTTCCATTATTCTTTACAAAACATTATTTATGCACTAATATCATTTGACTAGATATCTCATAATAATTTATCTTATAGGGAAAATATTCTCTTTCTTGATAAAAAAAAACATTTAACTAGTTTGAGAATTAGTCTATCATATCTCGATATCTTATTAACTCTTCAACTTTATTTAAGTTAAATATATGAGAAGGAATAAAACTATTCTCCCTATATTTTAAATTTATCATCTTCTTTTTTTATACATCTTTCCCTCTCTATTTGCTTAAAATGTTTTACTTTAGCCCTTTTTATCTTTTGAGTTTTAGCTCCATCCCTAATTCAAATCAATGCTTTTGTAATTTTTTATAGGGCTTTATTTATAAATTAGCAAACTCTTTAAATCAGAAACATTGCTACTACTATTAGAATTAGTATATTATCCAATAAAAATAATGTAAATATAGAAATACATATAATAAAAGAAAAATATGATTAAAATATAAAACTATATTTTTTTTGCCACATTACAATCATAAGTAACCACGTGTCAAAGCTTTTTAACTATTTACACATAAACACATAACCAAAACTACTATTTATACTTGTCTTATTATCATACGAGTATGAGTTCAGAACTTAAACTCAATTCAACCTAATTTGAGTATTCATTTTGATTACCGATTACCTAAAGCACTCATTTATTTTTGTTCCCAAAGAACATAAAATATATTTTATAATAAGACCTAATTGCTTTTGATCTTGAGGTGTATAACATACACATACGCACACATCACATTATCAAAATACAATACACACACAAACACACATTTAAATGGAATTAGATAACAAATAATGAAGTAATTTGATGGTAAACATGAACATTTACTTAGATATTAGGTATGGATTTGCTTGAAAATCTAATACAAATTGCTCATCAAAAGGAAGGATCTTTTTATTGAGAATATCAACATGTTTTTTTGGGTTATTTTATTGGAAAGATTTAATTTTTAAAAAAAAACTTACAATAATAATAAAAGAATAATCCTTAAGGGAAAAAAAATAAAACTCATGGCAGTTTATGAACTCAATTATCAAGTTTGTGATGGTTATTTCATTTAAAATGAATATTAGAAAGTATTAAAGACTCGTCTTTTCACTTTTTTAAAATAATTGATAAAACTAAGAATAAAAATAAAGATATTTACACCAAGTAGATGTTGAAAGATGAATAATGATAATTTGATTTGGATGAAATTTGTAACTATATAAGGAGGTTGTTGCTATTAATGGTGATTTTTATTATTGTTGCTGATGGTGCTTTATTATAGGTGTTGTTATTGATTTCTAAATATGATTTACTTTATTATAGGTATAATATAGTCAATTGAGAGTGTGAGAAAAAAAACCATGAACTCTCTTTACAAATACAATTAAAAACATGAATGCGACTTTTTCAAACTTTAAGGAAATAAATAAATTCAGGTTGGGTTTAAGTAAATAAGTATCCACTATTTGTTAAAAAGAAAAATCAACCTAACCCTCTTATAGTTTAACTATTTTTCCACTTTGCCTCTATTATTTTGAGAATTACAATATTTAAAATTGAATGAGAATACAAATCAACCTTTATATACAATATAATCAAAAACACCATTTCATCTTCTTGCTCGTTAAATTGAGTGAAAAATCTCAATTTTTAATGCCTAAAAATTCATAACCCAAATCAAAATCTAATGCCCAAATCATACAACATGATTTCTCACCCTTTGTTTCTTAAGATGATGAATCAAGTCAATCTTTAGTAGAACACCATTATTTTTTATAATGACAGAATATTTGGTCTTGATGTATGATTGCAAAAGTCTTTATTGTTTATCCAAAGCCTTGATGTGTATGAATTCTAGCTAATAATCTTATTAAGCCTTGAGATGGTTTTTGATATATATAGTTTTAATAATTTCTACTTTTTTATTATAGTATTTGGTTGTTTTATGACTTTGGGAGGGTTTTTATAAGTGACAAGATTATTTTGAGTAGATAACCATCAAAGCCAAAGTATGTGACTTGAAAACTAGAGAAGAGCTTTATGACATTTTTCTCATGAAAGAACATTTATATTGTTTTTTACGAGTGGAATTTAGGATGATAAGTAAATCATATAGTAAACTAATTCTTTTTCTTTCATAACTATATAAAACTCTACAAATACAAACCATTCATCTATGCATATCTCCCAATATATAAAACTCTACAAAAATAAAAGATTAAAAAATAATATAATTTAATAAATAAAAATATCTCACCAGTTTCTCCTCACATAAAAAAAAACAAGTCAATTAATACTCAACATAATCCACAATTCATCAAAATTCACAATTTATAATCAAACAAAATTATAATTAACATAACATTGTAATTTAATTTAATGTAAAATCTATAACATTAAAGCATAGTCTACATCAAAATCATCCCACCTCATGAAAAGGATTGTAGTGCTATTGGAGGTGTCAATATCAAAATTGTCCCCGCCCGCGAAAGAGCGTAGAATACTTGTGAAAAAGTACGTGCTAGTTATAAATTACAGGTATAGCATGCAACTAAATAAACTGTAATATTATTTTTTTATTCTCTGGAATTTCGAGGGCATTCCCATGAATTAGAGAATCACTTTCACGCAGAAGATCCTGTGCTCTGCTATGTTCAGCGTGACAGTCACGTTACTGGAGGATCATCTGTGACTCCCGTGCACAAGCTTGTACTCGCCAAAATGTCAACATCTTTGACAGCACCCTTTCTATCCCTTTCACATGGACCGTGTTTGACACGCTCCGCACCCCTGCGTGGTTATATCTCAAGACGTTTTGATGATTTCACAATGGATTTTTCTGTGAAGGATGCTGATACTGCGTGCGTATCACGTCATCATGCAATCACGTACTCACACCCATCCCAAGAAGCAATCATCCGTGCACGTCTTCTCCAACACATCGAATCTCCACCGTTGTTATTTTTGAACCTTGTAAACAAAGATTATTTTGTAATAAAAATTCGACCGTTGATCCTCATTCGGGAAGCGTATTGGTACTGTTTTATGTTGTTGTGTTATAAAAATATTTTTAGTTTAAAAATACAAAAGAAAATATTTTTAATTTTTATTTTAAATTATTTTTTCTCTTTTGACTTTTCAGGTAATAAAATTGAAATTTTAGCCCAAATTCTTGCAACCTGTTGCTGCATTTTCATCTCGATTATTTTCTTCAAATAAAGTTCTTATTTATCACTCCAGAATTTCAACATAATTACTAGTGATTAATGACACCATTGCATCGGGGTTTTTCCATAGAGATATTAGAAAATTGTACTTTTTCAAAAAAAATATTTAAATAATTTTTATTTTCTGTGTAAGCAATTTAAAATCATTATAAACCACTAAAAAAACCAGTTTAATAATTTCTAAGACTAAGAACATTTTTTAAGAAAATTGCTCCAACACCTCATCAATATTTATTCTGGAGCTCTACATTTCCAAGAACAAACACGTATATGGCGGGAAAATGACTCAAAAGTGCCGACAATTGGCACGCATAATAGCTTCGTAAGGCGGTGGGAAAAGGAATCTGTTGGAGGGCTACACGGTCATTTCACCTGAAAAGACAGCGATGCTGACATGGCAGGACAATTGGTAGGAAGGGACGAATAGGCGAAGTGCTATCAGCGTTGGACAAGTGTCTCCCGCTCAAACCATGATAAAAGCCGACAAGGACAAGCTTGAAGATCAGATAAATAGCAATTGCGATAAAAGATAAAGGCAAAGCGGTGGTTGCCCCCAGAGACCCAGCCTCCGCTCCTATTGGCTCCTTTTATAAAACGTGGGTCCCTTCACTTCTTGGAAGTTTTATTGAGTGGCGGGGGCCATGACGAAGAAAAAGAGGAGTTTTTCTTTTTTAAAAAAACAAAAAAAAACAAGGGGGGGCGAATCTTTATAGAAGCCCCCAAAAAGTATCCGGAAGAAGAAAAATAGAGAAATTAAATTTTAGTTCTTTTTGTTTAAAAATATATTAAAGTAATTTTTATTTTGTTTTAAAAAAATTATTTTTGAAATTAATATATAAAAATGATCTAAAAATATTATTTTTTTTAGTTTAAAAAATAAAAATTTAGTTCTAATCAAAAGCGGTTTTAGATGGGTTGGTTTGCTTAACGCGTGTACAGTGAGGGCTGGGAAGCAGGGTCCATTCCTGATTTTTTTTTAGCTATAGTCCAAACCTAACTCCTTTTTTAATTATTATTAAAAGGAAGGTGGGGTCCAGTGTGCAAAATTAACAAAAGTGTTTTTTAAAGGGTGTGGTACGTGGAATCTAAGCTGTGGGACCTTGTTGGCGGGCCTAACTCTAGCATTTAGTGCGTCATCATGATGTATGTGGGCCAGGTTTTGGGCTCATTTGAGAATTCTGGAATTTGGCGGGGTTTGGAAATTTTGAAAGGTGGAATTCAATTATTCTCAAATTGCAAGCAGCACCCCCGCCATCACGAAGGTCTCCTCTATTTCAGTGCATTTCACGGCATCATTTTTAATTTAAACATTTATTTTATATTTTTTTAAGAGATGAAAAACTTGAGAAATAAATTGTGTTTTTTTTATGGGTTGTGATTTTAGGTCTAAGTTCGTGGGAGATGACTATCTAAACAAAATATGTGTTGTTTAAAATAAAGTTTCGGATAATCTTCTTTTGATTTTAACAATTTAAACTATTTTTCTAGTCAAGATCATTGATAGCTTATACTTAATGTCGGGTATCTAAGTATTTTTTTAGAAAGATAAAATACAATTATATTTTAGAGAGATAAACTTTGAAAATATATATGTTAAAAATGCTGAAAATAAAGAGATTGTAACCCTTGATTTTGAAGGATTAATTGTGTATATATAGGTCACAAGTCTTGTATTTTTATGGAAATGAAAGGCTAAAGTATAATTTCATATTATTGATATTTTTTGAAGTTGTATTCTACTTAAATTAATACATATTAGATCAGTAAAAAATACCAAGAGTATAACACCTGGGTTTTCTAGGAAAAACACATGCTTAAATTTAAGAATTACAAAGGATTTTTTTATATATATATACATGTACTCAAAATGAGATTGTGGCAGAATTTCTTCTATAAATAAAGCACTCCAAGTTACCAACTTATAAAATAAAAATCTCTACAAATTTCAAACCACGATCCAATTATAATAGATCATCATCATATCAACCATTTATTAATCGAATTCAGGCCATCCAATATCACATTCAAATAATCATATGACACATTAGTTATACATTGATAAGAATTTACACAATATTCTAGCATACATAAACAATAAATAAATATAATAGAACATTTAAATTCATAAGTCTACAACCAAAGGTTAAGCAAATATATTTTACATTCCTAAAAATATTATATTACAAGCCAAAATGAACAATAATATACTTAGTCTTTAAAGTCAGATCAAAAGTGATTAGAAAATCTATTTCTAGCGAGTATGAGATGATCATAAGAAAACCAATATAGATAAATAATATAATTTAATTAACACTAATTCATTGGGCATAAATAATTATATTATATTTTTCTCCAAGCTAATAAGTAAAATATTTTATCTTTTATTTATTTATCATCCTTGCTTTATTTCATTCCAGTTTATTTACATTGAACTTCATGTTAAGCCAGCTAATCAATGTCATACCACAACCAAATTGTTGTCATTCGATTTCATCCAATGACTACTTAATCAAATTTTCTAATGCATGTCGATGTCAATGAGCTTATTTTCATCATTAATCTTCCCATCTCTTGGGAATGGCTAATCAAGTCCATTTTCACTTATACCTTACATATTAATATGTCAATACTAATGAACCTCATTGACATCATTAGTATTTAAAACCAAAAATAACTAATCAAATTTAAGAAATGTTAATACCAATATAATCTATTGGTATAAATGGTCTCTCAAATCGGTAGTGACTAATCAAGTTGAATAAATATCGATTTTAATGTAACCTCTTGGTATCATTATCCTTCTGTACCCAAAATAGATAATCAAGTTTCTTAGTATTGTTATTTGTTCACTCTGTCAATCAATTCCAACCAAAACCAAATGTTATCATTAGTTTTCATCTTAATGACTACTAAATCAAATTTTCTAATGCATGTCAATGTCAGTGAACTCAGTGACATCATTAGTCTTTTTATTTTCTGTAAATGATTAATCAAGTCTATTTTTCACTTATAACTTTTATATTAATATATTAATACTAATTAGTATCACTAGTCTCTTAAATTTGAAATGACTAATCAAATTTAAGAAATGTCAATACCAATGTAACCCATAATTATAAATAGTCTCTTAAATCATAATGAATAATCAAGTTTAATAAATGTCGATATCAATATAAACTATGCAAACACTTGAATTTTTAAAGAATTAAATCCAATAAAATGATAAAGAACAATGTTATTTTTATGAACAAAAGCCTCTACTATCTCTAATGAACAACATGAGACAAAATAAAGGTGCACTCCCAACAAGACAAGATAGAAACCTAAGAAATAAAAGGCCATTTCTTGTAAGACTTTTATCAAATATCCAATGTGCAAACTACCTAGGTAAGAAAACCAAGTCAACTTTCATATAATATTAAATACAAACAAAAAGACCAAACTTAAAAACCTTCTCATCAAGGCAAAAGTGGTAGCCAAACTATTCTAAAACACATGTGATTTAAATATATAAAAAATACAAAATGAATGCAACATGGTTTTCATCCAAAAGGAGCACACACAAATGATATATAGAGATTAATACCCTACACTTCAAAAATGAGAACTCTAAAAAAAAACATAAAAAAGCACATGAAATTAATATGCAAGAAAAAAACAGTAAGCTAGCCTGTAGAAGAAAATATTAGAAAAACTAATGAAGCTTACTTTGGTAAGCAAGAATTAAAAGTTATGAGAAAACAAACTAAAGAACAAAAACATGGAGATAAAAATGTTAAGCATCCTCTAAACAAACCAAAAAAAGCTCAATACTCGAAGCTAATCAACAAAAAAAAAACATGAAAATGGAAAACAAATAATGAAAAAAATTGCAAACAAAAAGAGAAAAATATATGTAAAAACCACTAATAACAAATAAAGAGATCTAAAAATGTATGATAAGATCAAACCTAAATTATATACTCTCTAACACAAACCCCATAAATAACACTATATACCCTTACATATTTATACCAACCCAATTCCAATGAAGATAAAATCAATAAGAAAATTATAGTAACCATATTATTTTTATTTTCAAAGCAATAACATCCCAATCAACCCAACATGAACACTAACATGAAAAATATATATAAACATGCAATTATATCAAGAATGATAAAGCAAATAAAACTAGAAGAAAAGGAGACACTTATCTTACAACATCCCAAGAAAACACAAAAATAAGGAAGAGAGAAAACTCATAAAAACACTCAAACAACTTGATCAAAAGCAACCAAACATCTAATTTATATATACTAGCCCCACCATTCTATTGAGCAAAATAAACCTTGTACATCATAAAGGGAGTGTGTATTTAATGTATAATAATGACACATTAATATTAATCAATGAAGGATAATGCCCATATAAAAATAAAGATGAGAGATTGGAAGAAAATGGTGTGTTTATTTTTGCTTCTGATTCTGTGTTTGTTATGGGGTACAACCCTTCACAGTAAAAAAACATGAGAGAAAAAGCAACAAATTCATGTTTTTAATGATGTGTTTTTTACCTTTACTAGTAGGCCCCATTACTACAAACAAATGTAGCAACAACAAACATACACAAAGTGCTTGTTTAGAAGTGTGGTTGCAGTTGTTTTTTAAAGTGTTTTTTGTTCAGAAATACATTAAAATAATTTTATTTTATTTTTTAAAATAATTTTTGGCGTCAGCACACAAAAATGATCTAACCCCCAATAATAATAATAATAATAATAATAATAATAATAATCTAAAGTAAAAAATCAAAATAAAAAATTTTCAATTTTTTTTCAAAAGCGCTTTTAAAATGCAGTGTCAAACACCCTAAAAGAAAGATAAAAAATGTGTGAATCCTTATTGAAATCACTAGCCATCTATAGTGTTTTAATGAGCAATTAGTTTGTTTTTTAAAAACCGATAGTAAATGAAGTAAAAACCGTAAAGACATCAAAATTAAATATAAGTGAATATGGTAACAATAATTAATATAAAACCATGAGAATGAGTGATAAGGAATGCCCCCCTCATTTAATATTATACAAGATTTGTGTTGTATAAGTTTTATAATGTCAAAGTGAGATAATGTTTTTCTTTAATTTTTCTTATCAATATAAATTATTTTCTTGAGAATATGGTGCAAGTAATGAATTTTGCATTAGATTTTAAGTATTTCCCTTTTCATTCATGACTCATCAAGTGGGCAAACTTCTCCTTTTGTTTTGGTTACTTTTACTTTCTCATATATAGGTGGAGGTAGCCTTCAATAATCAATCTTTTTAGTATATCTTTTTATTAAGTGCATGAAACTCCTTAATTTTATGCATATGGTCACAATGGAAAGGTAAAATTTATTAGGGTTCCTTATGTTCATGATGTTTTTCATGGAGGAAGGATATTACATAAATCATTTCCCTTTGATAACTACTAGTACCTTAGTATATTTGGTGATTAGATGTATGGTTAAAAGCTTAAGGAATGCTAGATGATCATAAATGTGTTTTTAGTTCTTAGTTTGGATGCTCTAATGGGAGAATGAAAGCAATGCAAAGATTTTGTTATTTAGAAATGAAGAGGTCTATATTTGGTGACACTTTCTTCTTTTACTAACATAAGATTCTTCATTACTAGTTTTTTTATAAAGAGATTTATTTTAAGGAAAATATTTATCATTCCTATAATAAGTAGTGACTTCACTAATGTTTTAGTGGTAATGAATTATAGTACATTCTTCATGTTAAGCATCTCCTCGCTAAATCTTTAGAGATAAACCTTAATGCTTTCATCAATTAATTGTTGAAGGTTATATAAGTGTCACCTCCATCACTTTTTTTCATCATTTTTTTCTTTATTAAGGGTAAAACTCACTATTACTTGAGGTGAGAAATCATACTACATGAAGTTTTGGTCTTTCTTTTGTATTGTTGTCGACATTACTATTGTATAGAGTTGTAATATGATTTCTATATTGAATGAAAATGGTGTGAAAAGTGGACAATTAGTGTGGTGGATGATTTAGTAGAAAAAAGGTGTGGAGAGGTGAAGAAAAAAAAAAGGAAAGGCTAATTGGTGAGAGTTTTATTATTTCTTTTTCATGAACAATGTTACTATTAGTGATGTTAATGGCTTTGTGAAAGCTACCATTAATGGGTATTAGAGTCAATAGGTGTGCTTGATCGATGTTGATGAAAGGTTGAAAATGGAAAAGAGATGGCTATTATGGTTTTTATTTTATTTTTTGTACTTTTTTTTCATATAAATTCTTTTCTACATATCCTCTCTGTTTATATTTATATAAAAATCTGTCTTTATTTTATTTCTCTTTATTGCCCTTCTATTTCTCAAAACTTTCTTTCTATTATTAAAATGTTAGAACAACAGTGACAAATCTTACAATCCATGAAATAAATAACTTAACCATAACCTAGATGAGAATGGTTTCATTGAGAACTTACTAACCTCCAAAAGAAAAAGAAAAACATTGTTATTCCTTAACATCAAAATAAAATAGTCTTATTAAAAGATAACCACCCTAAAATAAAATAAAATAAAATAGTATCAATAAAAGGTTGATTAACTTCTAAATCAAAATAAAATGGTCTCATCAAAAGGTGACCAACCTCAATTATAAACAAAATAAAATAGTATCAAAAAGAGGTCACCACCTTCAATATCAAAATAAAATGGTACAATTAAGAGATGAACATGCTACACAAGAAACAAAATGATATGTCAAAAGATGACTACCCTCAATATCAAAACAAAATAATCTCGTTAAGAGACAACCACCTTGAGCTGAAGACAAAATGATAAAGTTTATCAAGGAGACTACCCTTCAACATGAAAATAAAATGGTATGGTTGAAAGGTGAACACCCTTAATAGGAAATAAAATGATATAATCCCAATAAAAAATTTACTTTCAATATCAAAATAAAAAAGCATTGTTGAGGGAAACCGCTCTTAGTATATAATAAATGAGTCAAAATTATTGGGTGACCAACCTCAACATAAAATTTAAATAGGTTAACTCAAGAAGTGACCTTTTTTTGAAGAATAATATTTTTATAGTGTGACTTGCTCAAAATGATAGAGATTGTAGAAAGTTGACAATGACACACCTTTTTTTTAGCATGCTATCCTAAAACAACTTAGCTATTATTAAAAAAAACAATAAAAATTTCAAAATATCCATTCTAAGGTAGAATAAAAAGGAACGGAAAAACTACCAAGAGATATATAAAGCGATCATAAAAGATAAAAATAATAAATTATCATAACACAACAACTTAAAAACAATGCATCAAATGAAGGCCACTTGAAACATATAATGATAAGTAAAATCTTATACACATCTAATGCAAGTCAGAATAAAGGCACAACAACTAAAAGGACTGCATACCTATTAGGGGAAAAATATAAAATAAGGAATAATAAATAATACCCATAAAAATATGTGCATGAAAAGATAACAATAGAGATCTCACGGTTTTAATGGCTTTTGACAACTAAACAAGCTTTTACTAGATCAAGAATATATTTTAACTTGAAAATATACCATTTACCAATATCATAACAAATATAAGTTAGTCAACTATTGAATTTTGAGTTGGTTTAAAATTCCTTTGACTCACTTTATTTACAATGTGATGTGATAACAAAAAGGAAGCAAAAACAACATAGGATGGTCTTGTTTGTTTCTTTTATAGGGTTTCATGTAAAAATTATAAATGGTTACAATGTGATGTGATATCAAGTAGAGGCGCATGGCATACATCTCCAAGGCATGGCCTTAATTGCTAGTAAAACACAATTAAATTGTAAAATAGCTAGTACAATATCTAGAAAGTTATTCTATGCAAAAGTTTAGAGAAAACAACATCTAGGATCTTGAATTATGATACGATAGAAAGCCATCTATTGAAAATTAATAATACAAGTTATATAAAAAAAGCCGACACAAACCTTTTATTTTATTAAGTCATTTTTAAAAAGACATGTTGTAACATACACAAGTTCATGGTGTTTTGGGATTGTTCCTGGCTTTCTGAAGTTGTTCACGAGGTTTTTTTTTGAAATTTTAGGTGTTTATGTGTTTATTCAAATTATTTTTATTTTTATTTATTATTGCTTAAAATGTTGTGTAACTTGTTAATTGTAATGAAAAATAATAAAACAAATGTGAGTCTGTTTGATTTTATTTATGTTATTTTAGTAAGAAAATAATATAAAACTTAATAAAAAATGTGTTTTACTTGCCACGGCCAAAGCTTTTTGGAAAAATTAATCTAGATTTAATAACAAATGTATTAAATTCTTGAGAATTTGGCCTATATTAAATAAATTGCAAACTTAATTCAAGAGAATTAATGGTGTAAAATTAGATGATAAATGTTGGACATACAAGTAGGCTAATATTTAAACATCTTAAAACAACCAAAAAATTCTTAGAGTTATTTTGAGCGATAACCAATTTTTTTTTAAATCAGAATATTTTTACGGCTTGTAAATTGTGGAAAATTCATTCTCTTTCTAGGATAGATAATCCTTTTAAGGAATCTACATGAATCTTTTATCTAATATTTTATTTGGGTTCACGAGCCCATAATAAAAAAATTTAAAATAAATTTATTCACATGAAGAAATGTTGCCCATCAAAACATTAATCACATCAAAATAGACAATACAACTTACTTCAGGTAAGACATTCTAGGGGTGCTAATATTTTTCTTTTATGCAACTAGTCCTCTATCTTTGAATCTCTGACCAGACCAGTACAACCGAGTTTTTGTAGCGATCCTCAACAACTAGGTGTTTACTCCTCTTTCCTGACGAGACTACCTCCTGGGATGTTGCGCGGCAACGTGCAATAATTAATAAAATCTTTAACCCCATTATAATAATATATTTTTGCAACCATTATTCATTACTTATACAAAACCTGAATAGAATATTGAGAACAACATGTATTAATTAATAATATAAACTAAAAAAATTATAGGTACCAACTAATTAGCTATTGTTGGTTGAATTTATACTTATTCAATCTAGTTTAGTAGTACCCTTTAATCATTAATAAATTTGTCAAAAAAACTCTAATTCCTCCATATTTGCTGAAATTTTAAACTAAAAAATAAATTTGACAAAATATGAAATTTATCCATTAGAAAACCTTTAATTTCTTTCATTATAAAATACCTAAGTTATAAAATACCTAGATAATTTTGAAGTAGTGTATTAGAGATTAAATTTCAACAAATTTTTAACGTGAAAAATGAATTAACTTTGCTTTTGATTTGACCTGAAATATAATTTTAACTATTATTTTAAATAAAATTCCAATAGTCTCGAAGAAGTAAACCCCAATTGCTTTCAAGGTGTTAAAAATATATTTTTTCTTCTTTGATTTTCAAATCTATTAAATAATTATAATTATACTATACTAATTTGGAGGTGTGCTAATAAGTGTTAAGAAATCATCTTACCTAAAAGTTTAAGCTGTTAGGTAAGGTCCTAAAATATAATTTATATTATTCTCTAACACATCATCTCAAGTGAAAGCTATTTGGGCTTGAAACTTACACACAAGCTCACAATATCATGTGCTTAATTTTTATCAAATAGAATTAGAATGGTGAGATTCGAACTCGTGACCGTTAGGTCAACAAAACTCTGATATCATGTTATGAAATCATCTCCTCCAAAAGTTTAAGATGTTAAATAAGGTTTTAAAATATAATCTATATTATTCTCTAATAATAAAATCGCATGGAGAAGTGAATATAAAAGCTGATTAAAGAAAAAAGGAGCATGAATGTGTGTTTGTATGTGTTCGATCGTATGACTTGGAGTTTTGCTTAACCTTTCCTCTTTTATTATCATACACCTTGTGAAGGTTTGGAGACTGAATCCTAATTGTGTATTAAACTCACAAGTCGGACGACGGAAAAAGGGTGGTGTATTGAACTATTGTGCTAAGTAAATCTGGTAGCTAGCAGTGGGGTTAGGCTATGTATTTGATATATTATCATTAGTTGACAAATAGAATATTTAATGTATTCTTTGAAATTGTGTATGCTTTATATAAACCTAATCGAATTATGCAAAACAATATATATATATATATATATATATCTGTGTGTGTGTGAGATATTTCAACAAATTGCACCTATTATTATAATAACTACTCACAGGTGGGAGTTCACATAATTTTTCAAACAAAATCATAGTCAACATGATGTCTATAATCAATTGTTAGACAGGCCACCGAATTTATTTAATGTAATGTTCAATAATTACTGTTCATAGAGAACGCTTGCACGTCCTTCAATCACCATCCCTGGCTAGCCAATTCGGGGAAGAAATCTCTTCTATAAATAGTCATTAATTCAACCTCTTTTTTCCCACTCCCATGAGATAATCAAGGCTAGTTTGCCTGGCTGAAGATTATTTGATGAAATAAATTATGAAAAGAATATTAGACAACCGTAAGGTATTGTAAAAGATTTATTTTAAGTTAATATATAGTAGTTCAACAAACACCAAGATAACAATAATAACTTTTTAAAGAAAGTTGTAACATAAAATAGATTAACAATTTTTTTTTTATAGAAAGTAGATTTATTTTAGATTGATGTGTAGGATGATGTGATGATAGTCTAAATTATCGAGTAAAGTTTTTAAAAATAAATAAAAAAAGGGTATTTTAATAATAAAAATAGATTAAACATCACTTTAAGAGTTTAAATCATTTAATGAAACCCGCTAATAAAAGTGTAATATATTAGATGAGATCTCAAATTATATATATATATATATCGGGGCTTCACGATGCCAAGAAAATATTCTCTCACTCAGTTGATGGTTAATTTGAAAATATAAAATAAAACTTACATTGACCTAGTTAAAATTGAAAGGTGTCCTATCATTTTGTTTTTATATCAAATTTATGCCTTCTTATGTCCTCTTTTTATTGGTATTTTTTTCTTTGGACTCTTTTTTAAAATCAAATATTTTTTCCAATCTAATCCTTTGATATTGGGTTAATTAGAAATTATACTTCGTATTTGTTTTCTGATGTGGTAATATGGATTTTTTTGACTAGAGTCATAAATTTGAAAGGTTAAATTAAGTTAACATTAATTTTTTTTTAAAAATCCTTTTTTTTATATTGATATTCCTTTTTAGTTTTATTCTTTAACATTAGGTTTGTTGAAAATTAGGCTTTGTTCTTTTCTTCGTTTTTCTTCTATTACTTTATCATAATCTTATGACCTAGATTATTAGTCTGGTAGGTTAGCTTGGTTGACTCAAAAAATTTTGAGTCTTTTTTTCAAGATTAAATATCATTTGATTTCATCCTTCATCATTTGATTTTGCTTGAGATTTGAGCTATATAATTTTTTTATTAGGTTATCTTGGTCGCATGATTTGGTTGACAAGATTGGAAAGACTTATCCGTCTTTGCTAGTGTTATTTTTGGATTCTTTTTCATGATATATTTTTTTTATTTAACATTTCTACATTTACATTGATAGGGGATATTTGAACATCATAATTACTTATTTATGTATTTATTTTTTAAACACGATAGGAAACACAAGAATATTTTGTTTTCACGCTGAGAAAATTTCCACACAAATCTAGGATAAGATCTATGCACGGGTCTTTTGAATTCTTACAGAAGAGATGGGATCAAAAGTAGGTCATGGTATAGAGCCTTTGTACCATGCGTCGGGAGATGACACCGATACTCCCCATGTATTAAGAAAATATCTGTTTTTTATTTTTCATATTTGATTTTTTGAATTCAAAAATTGCACATAAGCTCACGTCACCTTATATTTAATTTCAATCAAATAAAATAAGAGTGGTAAGATTCAAATTCATAACTGTTTGATCAATAAAATTCTGATATCATATTAAATAATCATCTCATAAAAAAATTAAATTTTTAAATGAGATCCTAAAATATAATTTATATTATTTTTTAACACTATAAAAATAAAAGGAAGATCACTAGAATATATAAAGAAGATCAGTAGTGTTAAGGAACCATTTCACCTAAAAACTTAAGCTCATAGGTGAGGTCCCAGAATATGATTTATATTATTCTCTAAACCCACCTCAAGTGAAAGTCATTTGGACTTGAAACTTGCACATAGGCCCACTCTACCCTGTGCTTGATTTTTATCAAATAGAATGAGGGTGATGAGATTCGAACACGTGACCGCTGGGTCAACAAGACTCTAATACCATGTTAAGGAACCATCTCACTTAAAAACTTAAACTCATAGATGAGTTCCAAAATATAATTTATATTATTCTCTAACAAGTAAAACATATATATATATATATATATATATAAGAAGCAGCCTCCCTTTCTGGTAGATAGCAAGACTGGGGTCTAGTTTGAAAACAGCTGCCCCCCCTGTCGCTCTCTCTCTCTCTCCCCGCGTGGTCAACAAGCTTAACCAGTTGGACCAATTATAATAGCAAAAAAAAACTTTAGGATTTATTTTTCTATTAATAGAAAACAGCTTATAAATGTTCTGGTTATAGAAGTCGTGCTAGCTGGAAGTATTGGAGCTCAGATTTGGAAGTGTATACCGACATGCAAATTCCACGCATAGTTATTGAAAAAATTGGGAACACTCAATTACATTAACATTCATGACTGTTGTTTTGGATAGATTAGGTGGCTCATCGGTGACGACCGTACAGTGCTCTGGCCTGCCCTGCGGGTCTCTCAAATTGGCATCTTCATAAAAGCTTGAAAATATCCCCAGCTGCAATTCTTGTTTTAAGTGACACCATGGGAGCAGAGAATCAGCCATGCGAGAGAGAAGAAACAAGCTATATGAATCTGCGTTGTCAGTACCGTTAAAAAAACCGAGACAAAACGATGTTGTTTTTATCTCGGTTTTAATTCCGGTCTGTTCTGAAAATACCGGTTAAATACCGGCCGGAACATCTCGGTACCGTTCCGGGTGTGCTGTTTTCGGCTTTAAAATCCTCCTTATTTTGATTAACTTATGGTTGTGTTTCTAATTTTAAGATTATGTTTGTTTGTCTTTGTGTTTGTATTGTATAATTTAAAGTTAATTTATCTTGAATTTAATTATGTTTGTTAAATTAATATTTTAATTTTTTTTCATATATATATATATATATATATAATTAATTATACATTAACAATAGAACCTTGAAACGACACGCTAAAACACTTCAAAACCAAAAATATTCAGTACCAATAGAAAAACCGGAACGACAATCAGAATTGTATTGACAATCTTGATATGAATGGCTCCAGCTTGTATTAGCTAATATGCATATTAGCATTCTTTTTGTTGCCTAGCTATCCACACCACTGCTACCTTTTTCATTTCTGATGAAACACACACATATATTGACAGAAAAAAATATTTTAAATCTTAACCTAAATTTCCAAAAAGATTGTCTACTGTATCAAGTTTAGATATCCGTCGGTGGCATTTGCCTGTACAGAAAATTGAAAACAATTAGAGGTTGATATTTCTATTTGGATTTTGGCCCTTTCAATGAGATAGTTTACCGGATAATAGTGAAGCTTGATAAGAAGGGTCCCACTTATCACCTCCCACATCTAAATTATTTAGTAGTTCATAAAGTACCAATGATGATAATATTAAGTGGAACTAATACTTTATATTAATGTTGATGTCCGGACAATTTGTATATATTTCGATTAATATCATGGATTCTAAAGTTAATGATTATATAAATTTTCAGTGACTATCATATTAGTAACCACAGGCTTGGATTTAAAATCATAAAAAAAACAAGTTTTTTAATCTCAATCTCTTATTGCTGAGTCACTTATTATATGGTTTCAAATATTTTTGGTGTGGTTATTAGTACGCAATAATTAATTGGAAAATATTTATGCATATACATGAATGGATCGACTTTCACCTTTGTAATGTTTTACGCTTCTTATTGATGCACACACAATAAATTTTATTCATTGATTTAAAAAAAAAAAATTGGCAAGAAAAACTACTTTTGAGTCTACTCTAAACAATACTCATTGTATATCGATGGTTCATGTTATGTTGTGGGGCATATAAATTTTTTTTTAATGGAAAACAATATCCAAGTGTATCTACATGTTCTATAATAATAATAATAAAAACTTTGAAATCAAAATATGATGTAAATTCGATAATATGTATTTAAATATTGATGTGGTAACACAATGTATAATGTCTTTCTTTTTTCTTTTTTAAATATTGACAAGGTGATATATTAGAATGATCAAGGTTAATTTATCAAATTTTGAACACAGGTCAAAAAATCATGATAATTCTATAGATAGAAATTAAAATAAATTATGAATGTCAACTTCTAATTAACATAATATTGAATGAAAAAACTTGAAAAAATATATTAGATGAAAACAATACCCAAGTCAACTTGGGATAACCCGTCAAACCTATGACTTAAGTTATAAGATCGAGATAATCTTATATAAGACAAATAAAAAATATTATGAAGACCAAATTCCAACCAACCAAATATTGAAAGATCAAATATTACAAGATAAAATGAATTAAAAAATATGATAACTCAAGTTAACCTATTAAATCATGACCCGGATAATGAGACTGATGTAACTTTATAAAAAAGAAATAAAAAGAATTTGCAAACTTTCATTTCAATATGAGAGATCATGATAACTCCATAGAATTTAACTTTTCAATAACGTATTGAATGTTAAAGGTTGAAAGTTAAAAATAAATAAATTAAATATATGAGATGAGGATAACCCCATAGAAAAAAAATCAAACATATATATATATATATATATATATATATATATATATATATATATATATATATATATATATATATATATATATATAAAGCTTGATTCGTAAATAATCTAATATTAAATGATAAATTGAAAAACAAAATGAGTTGTTGGAGGTGATATTGAAAAACAAATTCAATTAAAACAAATCCAAAAACATAGATCATGTGAACTTGTTAAACTCATAACTCAAATAATGAAATCATGATAATCCTATAGAAAGAAAATATAAAAAAAATGCAAAGCCTAATTAAAAAAAAATCCAATTAACAAAGCATCTTAAAAAATAGACAGAGTCAACCCTGGATTAACTTTTCAAACCTATGACATGGACTATGAAATTGAGATAATCCCATAATTTTGTTTACAAAAAGTACAATTTATAAGAATAAAATATCGGGTTGTAAGGGTAAAACTAAAAAATAATAATGATACTATTATAAATAGTATTTTATGAGTATGAGTATATTAATTTTGTTAAAATTTTAAAAACAAAATAAATCAAAACTCCAAAAAATTAGAAATATGTTTCATAAAAAATTAGTGTGTAACCACTACCATCTTCTAACCACTATAACTAATGACTACCCCAACAACCATCACTACCTCACAACAATACTACTAACCTATGTCACTATCACCATTGATGTAGCTAATTACCAACATTAAAGGGTATGAAAAAACCTTAGTGTATTTTTCTTTTTTAATATACAACTATAGAATTGTACATCGACACCCCCTAAAGTTTTTATGAAATAAAATTTTAAAAGAGTTTGTGAAATTATCTAGACCTATTAGAAGCAAGGTTTTATTTTTTTTTATTTCTATGAATTTTCCAGATTAACTCAGTTTTGTTTTTCTATTTTTTTTGTTTCACGCATCCTTTAACATTGAATTAATTGAAAATTGAGTTTTCATAACTACTTTTTTATTTTTTTATATAAGGTTATTATGATCTCATGATCTAAGTTGTGAGTTTGATAGATTGACCCGAGTGTCTGTTCAACTTTTTGTCCTTTTTTAATTGAATTTTTTTATTGGGCTTCATATATTTTTTTAATGGCTTTCTATGAGGTTATTTTGATCTCATAATCCAAGTCATGAGTTTGGTAGGTTAACTTGAGTTTACTCGAATTATTTTTTGAGACTTTTTTAATTGAATATTTTTTTTTCTCAATTTCACCATTCAACAATTCAATCTTCTTTTATTTTTCTATTTTTTTAATATTAGATTGTTTGAAAAATTGAGCTTTGTAAGTTTTTTCCAATTTTCTTTCTGCGAAGTTATCCTGGTCTGATAAATTTAGTTTTGTTTCCCTTGATTTCAACCTTCAATATTGGATTTGTTGGGAACAAAGATTTGTAATTTTTTTTATTTGAGTTTAATTAAGTTATTTCAGTCTCATGATCTAAGTCAGAAGTTTCCCAAGTTAGCTATATTTGTCTTGAATTGTTTTTCATCCTTTATTTATTTATTTATTTATTTTATGTTATCTTTGAACATGATTGATGAAAATTAGACTTTACATATATTTTTATTTTCTTTTTATAAGGTTATTCCGATCTCATGATCTAGGTTGCTGGTTTGGCAGGTTAATCAGAGTTGTCGGGTAAAGTTATTTTTTTAATTTAATATATATTTTTTTTCATTTCATCCTTAAATATTATGTTCATTAGGAGTTCACTTTCATATTTTATTTTGATTTCTTTTCTATAGTGTTAACATGAGCTCACGATTAAGATAAAAAAAATTTAACAAGTTAACTTGAGTCAATCTAATATATTGTTGTATTAATATTTTAAATTTTAAAAAATATATCTTTCAATATGCATTGTATTTTGAGTTTACAATTAAATTTTTTTTTAATAGAAAATATATAAAAAAAGATTTAAATCACATATAAAAAGAAGCCCATACACCACAATCTAGTTGCAGAAAATATTTGAGAGAGAGAAAAGTTTATTTTTATTTATTTTTTAATTAATATGAAAATTCAAACTAGTTTTCACACTCTTGGACTCAATATACAGGTGGTGGCACATAAATTAGAGGATTGCTCTGCTAGTCTGATGTGATGTGATATGGAGCACTTGCATTTTGAAAATGGACTTACGGCACCACACAGGGGACACACTAACATTAGTACGGACATGTGTACTAGGTTAAGAGATCATCTCCAACAAAACATAAATCGTAAGCGAAAGATGCCGTTCTGACAGAACACAGCGACATGAACTAAGAAATTATAGAATTAACAACAATCATATTCACACACACACACACACACACAGATAAAGAGATGTTGTGGATATGATAAAATAGGTTTTGTTTGGGTTTTAAATATATCGGAAGTCACAATCATTTATGATTACCTTTGCACTTCGATTCCAGTATCGAAACTTCCTGGGCATTATATTTTCTTAATCAAAATCATAAATACAGCAACACTATAGTACTGGAACATGATCTGTGCGCGCTATATCCAGCAGAAGTTGCTGATGGATATATATCAGCACTTGAAAACGACATCGGAAGGTCACAGGTTTGGTTGCATCCATAAACCGAAATAAAAAAAAAACTTGAAATTAATTCTTCTTATATTTTGAGGTTCGAGTCATGTGATTGCTAATATGATAATTATTAAAAATTTATATAATCATTCACTACAAAGACCTATTAGATTAGTCGAGATACGTGTAAACTGTGCAAACTAACCAAATATCAACTATCGGTTTGGAGTTTAATACTATATAGAAGAAACTAATGCGGGAATAAATAAAAGGATAAAGCTGAACTTTCAAATGACCAAGTCAACAATCTATAATTCTATTATTTAAAAAATGCAGTGGACAATAATTGGGGTAACGTTATTAGGAATTGATATTATTTTTTTGCAGTGAAGTGACATTAGAGGGTGCCTTCAATGAAACTCTGTCAAGCAATTTATTTCTTTTTCTCCAATGCCCAGTCCTCTATTTGAATGGTTGACGAGTTCTCGTAATTTTCATGAAGAAACATGGGAAGACATTCAATGCAACAATTTCTGCATCAGTTTCTTCAATTCACACCGGACATATATATATATATATTATAATTCAATGTTCAAATTCAAAAATAAAATAATTTATAATTGTTCAATTTAATCTAAAAAAAATATGATAATGATTTTTCTGAATAAAATTATGAACATGTAAAATATTACAAGAATATCATTATCAATCTTGCAAGGTCATTAGATTCTCTGATTGCTCTGAAATTTTAACATAATATATATAAATATGTCAAGAGACTCCTTGTAAAATTTAATCTCATTCTAACAATCGGATTAAAAAATATGATTGATATTGTAAAATTATTCATTATTTAAAAACAACACTATTTGGCAGAAACAGAATGAGCAGAATGAAACCAAAACATTTTGGACGGTATTAGGGCGAAAAATATCGAATGAGCTGGAATTTAAACCGAGATAAAAACAATATTATTTTATTTTATTTTATTTTTTTAACTAGTATCAAAATATTTCAGCTAAAACAATACGAAACTGTACTTCGGAGGAAGTAAATATTATCATCTCCATAGTAATTACCTCTCAGCATCAACAAACGTTGGATGGACCTGATCTAACATATGGTTGACTGTCAGCCTGAAGACATTCAACAGCAGAGTTATTGCAATGTTTTTCTGTGGAGAATTCTAGGATAACTTTGAAATTTAATACTATAGCACGAACCCCCATTTACATCATAATAAACACTGTAATGTATATATTAATTGCCTTTTTTTCCCCTACTATAATAATAATAATAATAATAATAATAATAATAATAATAATAATAATCAAATCACATTACTAGTGAAATATATTAATTGCCCTGAAACCACGTATCGTTTACCTGACGAGCATCATGAATGTGCTGTGCAGCAGTCCTATTCATACCTCGAAGCTCATTCTTGACGATCGTTGATTCTGATGGTGATAGAACTGTTTTCTGATCTACATCACGCCTATATACCACAGCAAAAGGTTGTTGCTGAGAATTAATTCTTCTTTACCCAAAAGAAGGAAAAGTGAAAACAGTGAGAGAAGCTGTGGCTAGGCAGGGCCCATATATTTTGTCTCTCCATTGATGCAAATGCATGCACTTGAACTGATACAGTACTGAGTTTTGCATCTTAATTTCTTACATTTTTAATACCATATTCTAAATTTTTATACACACATATTTACTTATACAGAAACAGTAATAATAAATGTATTTAATACAGGGTGGAAGCTGCTATAATTAATGTGTATAGGTACATGGATTTTTGAAAATTGGAGGTGCTGTGGTGATTGGCTCTGTGTTCCTGAGTGATTCAATTGCTTTATCTCCTTACTCTGCCATCCAACCACAAAAATGATACAGGAAAAACGAAAACGAAAATAAAAGAAGAAGAAGGAGAAGAAACAAAAATGTGAAAAAGACAAAGAGATATTTGTTATTGAATTGAACAAGAGGGACCACCCTCCACCCACATCCAGCTCTCTCCATCCTCATCTTCATCTTCATCATCATTGCCATCCTTTTCTTTATAATTTTCGTTTTTTTACTCAGTTTTTGGGTTTTGAAAGGAGAGATTCCCAGTTTTTGCTGACACCCTTTGATGAAATCTCAATTATTATTGTTTTTTATTTTCTTTCAGTTTATATAGAACACACCTGCTACATCCATGTAAACCCCCTCTCTCTCACAAACACATGCCCGGACACTAAAAGAGAAAGAAAAAAAGAAAAGAGCTTCGCGGTGGCTCATCAAAGTTTGCCTGAGGCATCAAATGATTTGAAAGGGAAAGGTCAAATCACAGAAGTTCCCTGGTTTAGATCTATTCGCAGGTACCTCACTCAAAAAAGCCATAAAAGAGAAAGAGAAGGAAGGTGTCTGAAGTCTAGTCCTCAAGTGCAGGACTGATAGATAACAACTTCTCATGATATATACTTACACGCTCCCACTACCAATCAACAAAAAAATACCACTAGCGCAAGAACTAGCTGGTCAAAGTAATTTCCTTTTCAGCCCAATTTGTTTTTTTCTGAAATCTTTTGGTAATAAAATGGGGGGTCAAAAATATTTTTATGCATGGATAAATGAGTGAATAAAAAAGGGCATCTTTTTCTCAGCCTTTTTAACCCCATCTTTCTCTTGACATCTCTTTTTCCTTTTCAAAGGGGGAAGTTGCAGAAATTGGAGTCTGAGTCTGACAAGGTCTTTCCTCTTAAGTAGTGAACGCACTGTTCAATCCATAGATAGATCATACAAGAGACAGGTGGGTGTTTTTCATGTATATATAGCACACATATTTCTCCTCCCTTTCATTTTCTCATGTATTTTAGCTCCAATCTCTCTCCTTCTTTCACAATTCATGGGTTTCAAGTAGTGATTGTAAGTGAAAAATTGTTCTTTCCTCTTGAAGTTCAGATGATCATGAAGCACGTGCACACTCCGATTTCCACAGCAGGTTCCAATTATAAAAAAAACTAATACTATATTCAACTATTGCTTCTCTCTCTCTCTTTCTCTATCAATCTCTGCACTTATCGCCCCCTCTCTTTCTTAGAATCTGTATATAAACAACACCTTTTCTTTTCTTGTTCTTCTTCAAGATGTTGAAATTCGAGCTCTATAGAAGATGAAAACCTATAAAGATTAACGACCAAGAATTCTTTTCAAATCTTGATTTGATCGCACTGTTCACAAATGAATTTGCATAACGATCTCCCCTTAATTCTAAACCTTCTGAATTCATTCCTCATGCATCCTTTTCTTGATTCACAGGCTTCGAGTAGCAAGAGATGATCATAACTACACTTTCTGTAAAGCTCCCATTTATTTGATAAACACTTGGTCTTTGATGGGCTGATCAGAAATTCCACTCTCATAAAGAAGGCAGGTAACATAAGGAACTCATTGAATTATATGCTGGGTATTACTGTGTCTGCATGTATGGAGAAAGATTAGGGGTAGTGTGTGTGTATTTATGTCTGTGTGTGTCTTTAGATTTGATGCTTGGATGTGAAGGGTAATAACTAACGTGGTCTCTTTCCTAGTGTAGATACAAAGGCTGCACATAGTTTTTCGAGAAAGAAAACCAATCCGATGGCGACATACTTTCATGGGAATCCCGATTTCCAAGCAGCTGCAGCATCAGCAGAAGGTCTTCAAACTCTTGTTCTTATGAACCCTACTTATGTCCAATATTCCAACATCCCTCCACCACCACCTTCAAACAACCTTGTATTTCTCAACGCCGCTGCTTCCAATAGCCTCTCCGCTACACCCCACCTCTCGTGCCACGCGCCATCCAACACCCAGCAATTCGTTGGCATCCCTTTGGACCCTAACTCCCATGACTCTTCCACTTTGCATGGACTTATGCCGCGCATCCATTACAATCTTTACAATCCAATTGACCCTCCGCCGACCGCGCGTGACACGCCACGCGCTCAGCAAGGGCTGTCTTTGAGCCTCTCCTCTCAGCAGCAGGGCTGTTTTGGATCTCAGGTTCAGTCCGTGTCCGGTGAAGATATAAGGGTGTCTGGTGGGTCGGTGTCATCAGGCTCGGGTGTGACAAATGGGGTTCTTGGTATGCAAGGGGTGTTGCTGAGCTCGAAGTACTTGAAGGCTGCTCAAGAGCTACTGGATGAGGTTGTTAGCGTGAATAATAATGATATTAAGAGTGAACTTTCAAAGAAGAGTAATGGGATTAGTAGTAACACTAGTAACAAAGTGGCTGGAGGATCATTAGCCGGAGAAGGGTCTGGTGGAGGAGAACCAAGCGGGAAGCGTGGACCGGAGCTTTCCACCGCCGAGAGGCAGGAAATTCAGATGAAGAAGGCTAAACTTATTAGCATGCTTGATGAGGTACGCAGTTTATACCTGCAGCTATGTGTTGTTTTCAATTTGTGCTGGTTAGGTTTCGATGCGTTGGCTTTGAAAATGAGGTTTTGTTAAAGAAACTGATGATAGTTTCTTGGAATATTCAACTAGTGTTTTCAAGTTTCACATTGTTTTGGACCCTTTAATTAATGTCTTCAATTTTCACATGGTAGGAACAACGGGAGGGTCTAGGCTTTCAATTCAAGAATATCTATATATTAAGGCAGATAAATGTAATACTTTTACTCATTTTTGTTTTTAATTATCTGTAGGTGGAGCAAAGGTACAGGCAGTATCATCACCAGATGCAGATAGTGATTTCCTCGTTTGAGCAAGCCGCTGGAATCGGTTCTGCAAAGACATATACATCCCTTGCGCTGAAAACAATCTCGAAGCAGTTTAGGTGCTTGAAAGATGCAATTACAGGTCAAATCAAAGCGTCAAACAAAAGCTTGGGTGAAGAGGATTGCTTGGGAGAGAAGATTGAAGGTTCAAGGCTCAAATTTGTCGATCATCACCTCAGGCAACAGCGTGCACTTCAGCAGTTGGGAATGATCCAGCACAATGCTTGGAGACCCCAGAGAGGATTGCCTGAAAGATCAGTTTCAGTTCTCCGAGCTTGGCTCTTCGAACACTTTCTCCACCCGTGAGCATTTTTCTGCCCTTTCCTATCCATGACCAATTCCTCGTAGATAATCGTATAGTTTACATGATTCATGTCTGATTTGTGAACCTTTCGTGTTTCAGCTATCCCAAGGATTCCGACAAGCTCATGCTCGCAAAGCAAACAGGACTCACGAGGAGCCAGGTACGAACCATCTCCTGCATTTTTTTAAGCATTAATTTCGATCGCAGCTGTGGAAATTCTTATGTTGTGTGTCTGCGTGCAGGTGTCTAATTGGTTCATAAACGCACGAGTTCGACTTTGGAAGCCGATGGTGGAAGAAATGTACACGGAGGAAATTAAGGAACAGGAACAGGATGGATCAGAGGACAAAACAAGCAAGAGTGATCACAATGAAGATTCTGCCTCTAGGTCAGCTCTTCAAGAGAGAGGTTCAGCCGGCGAAAATCAAACTAGAAGTTTCAAGTCCCTGGACAATTCACCAGATGCTCCTTCTGCGATCTCAGTTCCCGCAGCTTCAGCATCTCCTGTCGGAGGAAATGTCCGAAACCAGTCTGGGTTTTCCTTTATAGGATCATCACAATTAGAAGGGATCACACAGAGGAGCCCGAAGAAACCAAGAAGCAATGATTTCATACAGTCCTCAACTAGCGTGCCATCCATAAACATGGACATCAAGCCTGGTCACGAGGCAAATAATGAACAGGTTTCTTTGAAATTCGGCAGTGATCAGAGGCAGAGTAGAGATGGCTACTCATTCATGGGAGGTCAAACCAACTTCATTGGAGGTTTCGGGCAATACCCAATTGGTGAAATCGGGAGGTTTGATGGAGAGCAGTTTACACCAAGGTTTTCTGGCAATGGTGTTTCTCTCAGTCTGGGGCTACCACACTGTGAAAACCTCTCCTTATCAGGCACTCACCAAACTTTTCTTCCTAACCATGACATTCAATTGGGAAGAAGAGTTGAAATTGGTGAGCCAAATGAGTTTGGATCCATTAACACGTCCGCGCCTCACTCCTCAACAGCATATGAGAGCATCGACATTCAGAACGGAAAGAGGTTTATAGCGCAACTGTTGCCGGACTTTGTAGCCTGATAAAATTAGGAAAAAGAGGTGGAGGCTTCAGGATCTCTTTTCACTATTTGTTGCTGTTCCATCTATAACTAGGGGACAATGAAAATGCATGGTAGTGTAAGGACAGAAGAAACTTACTTTAGTAATAGGTTTATACTTGGCACAGAACCATTGAGTTCGTAGACAGCTTAGGATTTAATATTATTATATAGTTTATATATATATATATATATATATATATTGTATATTATTTTTGTAAGTTTTCAATATGGATAGACGGATTGGTGTCATAAGAATTAGTTATTGGGTTATACCAAAATAGTATATTGATTGTGAGCAATCATATGTCATTGTGTATTTCATCAAATAAAGAGAATTATGTATGAACTGTTACTGATCTCAATTGATTGCTAGCTAACTATGCACAAGATGTGAAACTTAAGAATGGGATGCTGCGCGCAGAAATATTTTTCCTTATAATCAACAGGTTAACATCATCTTGAAACGATAAATTGCAAGAAAACCACTTTTATACCTTCTTCTAGTGCTGTCAGGTGAAAGCTTTCCGAAGCATAAACATCATAGGTCCCATCCATACAAAGTTTTCAAAGATAAGTCAGGAATGGTTGCAAAATATGATTTTCTGATGCATGAATTCTGGGAAATTTGATAGATAGCTAGATGAGGAACCCCAAAAGGTACTCTGCTAGAGAAAAGTCAGGAAAACAAAATTAGGTGGAAAAATAAAGTCAAAAGGAGCAAGACCGCATGCAAAAATTACCAATCCAAACGGTCCAAGACCATTCATTACTCCATAGAAGAAGAAAAGTAACGAAACTATCTATTGTTTATTAGGTAGAGTTAGATAAGGCAATGGGGTATGCTGCACATTTTTCTTTGTTTATAAGGATTGCTTCTTTGCCAAGGAAACTGAAATCTTCAACTGCTACCCCATTAATTATTTGACCAACATGGATAAGGTTTTCTCATATCACGAATTATATTCTTTTAGCCTTTCCCTGTACTACTGGGGGAATAGGCGAATACATAGGCTTTAGCGTATACTACTTGGTTATTATTTCTGCACTCATCACAAAACGTCGAAGAAATAATTCCAAATATAAGGTTCGTTAAACTTCTTTTCATGGCAGAAAAGTAAACATGTAAATCAACTTAATGAAAGTGTCTAGTTATGTTTATATATGTACAGAATTGGATCGTAAAATGTCCATGTAGTATCTCTTACGCTTACTGCGCTTCTCCAAGACATTCCCTGCAGACTTCATCTCCCGCCCCTCATGTATGGTAAACAAGATTGAAAACGCTAGAGTAAGTTCTTCAATTACAAAGTAATTATCTCGTAAATGATAAAAAAAACATATGAAAATTGTTAAATAGTAATATAAATCATATTCTGTGACCTCACGTAACGGCTTAAGTTTTTAGATGGGATGGTTCCTTGACATGATACTAGAGCTTTATTGACCTAGCGGTTCACGAGTTCGAATCTCACCACCCTTATTATATTTGATAAAAATCAAGTACAAGATAGTGTGCGTCTGTACAAGTTTCAAACCTAAAAGTCTTTCACTTGAGTATGTGTTAAAAAATAATATAAATCATATTATAAAATATCTAACAAATTAAGTTTTAAAATGAAATAGTTTCTCAACAAAAATTAGCATGAGCAAATTGGGAACATATGACAGCACAAGCCCAGAAGGTTTTCTGAGAGTTTAATTACAAGTGGCATTCACAATCAAACAATAGACGATAAGCTAAAAGCTAGTGCACCTCTCGTGTAGGGGTCTGATCATTTTAGTGAAACTTTATAAACCAAACCCTAATCTTTGCAAAGGATAGAAAAATGAATTCTCAAAAAAAAATATGTTTGGGAAGTAATATTTCAACATATAACTTTTAAGTAAAAATTATTTGAATTTAAAACTCGGATAAATTTAAAAAAATATCTTATTAGCGGTCATGATCTATTAGTTACTGTTTAGTCAAGAATATTTTAATATTATATTAAAGATACATTTTAATATAAAAATTTAAGTTAGATAATGATTTATGATATTATTTATATTATTTTATAGCTAACCATGATGTATCTAACCCTAACAAAAACATGAAAAACAAATAATCAAAGTGTGCCCAGTGCGTCTTCTAACCTTCTGTTCGCAACCTTGGACCTGTAAAACCAAACCTCAAATGCCTCAGTGAAGTCTGGATATCGAATAAAATCATTTCCATTCAGTCAAAATCTATGTCTGGACTTCTGATGGCAGCTCAAGAACCATTGAAACAAATGTGGATCGAAGGACTGTCATAGCTCACTATCAATCGTAAGTACGTACTGGAACATCCTCGGCATTAGTTGTGTCAGAAACAATTAATGCTTTGGTAATCCTCACAAATGGATGCCAAATCTCCACCAAGTGAAGCCGTATAGCAGGAGGAAGAATACCAATGCCATATCCTATTGCTTCTATACATAACCTTTGCTGCCATCTCTACAACCTTCGACGTTTTCTCAGTAATTATGGCTTCTGATCTTGCTTGCTCAACAACCTGAACTAGCTCATCTGATGCATCTACCCAACTATTGACAAATTCTTCCATGATTACCAGCTTATTTAACATCTGGCAAGCCCATGACAGATCTGGTAGATATGATTGAAACGACTGCATTTTGTCTTTCTCGTAAGATGATTCCACAGACTCACATAACAAAGCTTCTAACATGCATATTGTTAAATCTGACGAACAATCCCTTCACGAATTATGTTTAGGATCTCCTCCTCCTCAGCTTCTTCCCAAGGCATTGCTGTCAGGTAGTTCAACACGCAGTAACAATTTGCAAGACTCTGCAGCCGCATGCATGCAGAATGCCAAGGGCAGTCTTCACACCATGCCGCAAGCTTCCCAAGGAACCATCAATAACAATATATAGAAGTTGAAGGAAATTGAAATGGTGATCAAATTCTGATTCTTGGGAGTAAACTTCAACACAGTTCGATCCATGAGCCAATGATCTGGGTAGTCGGCCAGTTGTCAGAAAGGCATAAAGCATACCAAGGTATTAAAATGACGCCAAAACCAATTATCCCCGCCTTCTTGTGTTTGGAGATGGACAACATCATCTCTGGTTGAGCGATCACCAATCCTACTTGGCTCTTTCGTGTAGATAAATATTGAATCAACAGAAATCATAAACAGAGTTAAATTCATTGTATAACTATAAAGAATCAGAAATAGCTGAGGGAATGAAACATAGCCATGATTGAAACAAAACAATTACAATAATCCAGCATGATTACAGAAATTATTGAGCTATGGCAAGATCTGTTCACGGAACCATACAACATTAGTGTGGTTCAATCAGATTGTCACTGCAAGGAGGGATGGCCCACCTCTCAAAAGAAAATCACATAGCATTGGATTTCGCCACTTATACATTCTCATTTCACTGAATTTCATCACTTGATGATCATCCGAAGTGAAGATCTCTCTCAGCTAAGGAGGGAATAAGTATTATGAGTTTTTTTTTTTCTTCTTCTCAAGAACAAAAACTAAACAGGATCAAGAATTGACATGCATATTCAAATGAAGAAAATCAATATAATTGACAAGTAAGCAAACTTACTGGTGATTCCATCCATCAAAGCAGTCAGCACTATAAGCATTTTGTTTGCTCATTATGGCTCCTGTAAACGAATGAGAAAAAATTGCAAGTGTATAGTTGTATCAACACATGAATATTGAAAACAGTAGGATTAGAAATAGAAGGGTATTCAGGTGTTATTAGATTTTTCAAAAAAATTATAACAGGTTACAAACAACATTTTACATAATTCTTTTTGTACAATGCATATAAATATTTTTCTTCTGAGGCTGGAAGATCTATGAAGTATGGGCCAACCTAGAAAGCTCCATATTTACTACTTCCTGGATAAAATAGAAACAGGTGGAGTTAAGAATATTATTATCTAGAGCAGGTATAAAGGCTTTTGGTTTGACTACTTTCTATTAAAAGGCTTTCATGAAAGAAGCAAATCCAGCCGCAGTCTAGTCCAACTTGGCGAGCCGCAAAGGTATTTATATGGTATTTTTAAATCTCAATTAAAGAATTTTAGAAAGGAAAGTGCCATGCTATCAGTGTAATTTTCCCACCAAATATTTCGACAAAACAACTCTTTTGTAGTGTTTATTAATTAGTTCTGTAAAATGTGTCGAATCCCATGATAAAAACTTCTTTAGAAAATGTACAGATTGTGGTCTGAACCTCAGTTTTGCCTTCAAAATTTGGGGTTTTTTATGTGAGCTAGGTTTCGGAACTCATCGTGTAATCGATCGATAACAAACATGGCATGCCTTATGCTTATAATGTTGACGATTTTGAAGACAGCTTGCATCTTCCTTCCAGCAACACTCTTCTTCTTAGGAGAAAAGGGTTAATAATACAAGGAAGCCCTGAAAAAGATATCCTAGACACTTTGCCAGCATCTGGAGTAAGTTAAAGCGTTATTTATCGTATAACCATTGTATAATGTATCAAAATGCATGGAAGCATCAGTGTTTATCCGTTAGATTAGCTAGTGATACACACACACTATTTGAAAAACAAAAGAGAAAACAATATCAAACACTTGTTAGCCCATAAAACCCAAGTCACGAAGCATTTGATCGGAATCATCAAATATAAAAAAAAAAACATGAAGTTCAATTCTTATTAGATCTAATATTCCATGATAAATAAAATAAAATATCAATCAAAAGGATCATAATGAAAAAAAAAATGTTTGAGTTAACTTGAATTAATCCGTCAAACTTACAAACTAGATCATTGAGATCAATATAACTATATGAAAAAACAAAGAAAAAACATGAAGCCTATTCTAAGAAAAATAAAATTAATCAACCTCTTTTAATGACATGGAAAAAGAAACTAAGTAAGAAAATGTGAACATATATCGCAGGTCATTTCACTGGAATGACCAAACATTGAAAAACCATGAAATTTAAATTCAACAAATAAACTGTCACAAAAAGAATTCAAGCACAAAAAAAACTCAAAATAAAAATAGAAACTAAAAAAATAAAAACAGAAAAAGAGTCCATCTCTTGCTTCACCACCCGCACCACCGCATTCCTCATGTACACCTTACCCACTTTCGAACTATGTAAATTGTGATAAATTTTCAGTGCCACATATGCATTTTCTCGCAGCATTAACAGCTACGCAGGAACCTACATCCTACTCTGAAGCAATAAAACACACAGGTTGGCAAAATGCTATGCAACAACAAATTACGGCACTTGAACATAATAACACATGGGAAGTTCAAAATTTACCAGAAGGCAAAAAGGCACTAGGATGCAAATGGGTATACAGAATCAAATATAACTCAGATGGTACAGTCGAGCCCCTCAAAGCTCGCCTCGTGGTGCTTGGAAATCATCAAACTGAAGGCCTTGACTATACAGAAACATTTGCTCCCGTCGCCAAAATGGTAACTGTAAGGGTATTTCTTGCCCTAGCTGCTGCAATAAATTGGTCGGTCCATCAAATGGACGTCCACAACGCATTCCTACATGGTGATCTTTTTGAGGAAGTCTACATGAAATTTCTGCTCGGATTTCAGGTAGGAACGTCCGGGAAAGTATGCAAGCTTCGAAAACCATTATATAGGTTAAAACAGGCACCCAGATGTTGGTTTGCTAAACTTTCATCAGCTCTGACAAAATACAGTTTTACACAATCATACTCTGATTACTCCTTGTTCACCCTGCGCTAAGGAGCAAAACAACTCAGTGTTCTGATTTATGTTGACGATCTCATCATCGCCGGAAGCAATCCAACTGACTTACAAACATTCAAAGATTATCTCAGTGCACGCTTTCACATGAAAGATCTTGGTCCTCTAAAATACTTCTTGGGTATAGAAGTGGCACGTAGGCCTGAAGGATTTGTGCTTTGTCAACGTAAATATGCACTTGATATTATTTCTGAGGCAGGATTACTGGGAGCTCGACTTGCTACAGTTCCAATGGAACCGAATCATCGACTCGCCTTATCTACCAGTGCATATCTCACAGACCTGGAGCAGTGTCGTCGCCTAGTGGGGCGGTTAATTTATTTGTGTTTCACTCGCCCGTAATTATCCTACAGTGTTCATATATTATCTCAATTTACGCAATGTCCACGTGATGAACACATGGAAGCAGCTTTACGCGTCGTCCGCTATCTTAAAAGTAATCCTGGTCAAGGAATACAACTTCGCCAGCAAAATGACCTACAACTACATGGATGGTGTGATGCTGATTGGGCCGGGTGCCCTACAACTCGGCATTCTCTTACTGGATGGATTATTTTTTTAGGGGATTTCCGATTTCATGGAAAACAAAGAAACAACATATTGTTTCTTGCTCTTCTGCAGAAGCTGAATATCGATCCATGGCTATGACCACATGTGAGTTGACATGGCTCAAAGCTCTATTATCCAGTCTCGGCGTGTCTCATACTCGTCCAATGACTCTCCATTGTGATAGCCAGGCGGCTCTTCATATTTCTTAAAATCCAGTATTTCACGAGCGCAACAAACATATTGAGGTCGACTGCCACTTTATCCGTGATACTATTATTGCAGGTGACCTTACTCCTATGTTTGTCTCCTCATCTATGCAGCTTGCTTACATCTTTACGAAAGCTTTGGGAAAACAACAATATGAGTTCTTATTGCGCAAGTTGGGCATTCGAGATCTTCATGCTCAAACTTAAGGGGGGGTATTAAAGTATAAAATAGGAAAGTCTCCAAGTCTCCTATTCCTACGGCAATTAGAAATCTATTACAAAACAACTTCTCAATGTATTCAATATAAAGCTTGTAAACAAGCAAAGAGAAATAAACAAAAATTGTAAACCAATATCTTGTAATTTGCAAGATATAATGAAATACAAAATTCCATTACAGTTTATGATTTTTCCATTTTTTTCTTTAGCAAGGACTTGAAATTTATTTCCACAACCCTTTTTTTATGTTCCAGCAAAGCAGAGGACAACTTCTTTTCAGCTCAATTGGATTACACGTTGTTCGAACTTTTTGTCTAAGTTCCAATCCTTCTAAACTGCGCCCTGTTTCAATTATTTCTCCAAATTCCAGTCCTTGAACATACCGACTTGAACAACGAAAAATAAAAAATAAAACTACAAGGCCTATCTTTTGTCGAAACTTTGAGTACAGGACATACTGAGTTGGAACGGCTAGTCCTACGATATGGGAGAGTTGAACAAGTGGTTATGTATATTATGTCTGGATTTGTTTTTATTTATATAAAAGATGAGAGAGATGTTGAGGACACAATTCGAGGACTTGACCATGTAGAATTTGGTTGCAACGGCCATAGACTTCGTGTTAAATGGGCAAAACAATAAAGTAAAATTAGAATGCCTTCTAAGACCTTATTCACTATCAACTTTGATCCAAATCATACTCTAACATGCTTGTAATATGTATAGAATGTGCTATGAAAAGAAATTATAGTTGTATTAGTAGTAGAATATTGTGGTTGTATTAGTAGTAGAATGACATCCTATTGACAATGATAGCAATCACGTGTTCAATTGTGACTACCAACCAAGTTTTTTAAAATAAAAAGTGTGAGAAAAAACTATGACTTAAATTATAAGTTTATTTCAGAAAACCCACTCAATAAAATTTTTTATAGCAGAGACCGAGAGAGATATGGCAGAGTGTTTTCAACAGAAAATTTTCACATTGTATTCTCGTTGTTGAGGATCAAATTTATACATAATGTATGCTAAATGTAAGGAATTACAGAGGAATTACTATAAGTTAAATATAGAATGATTTTCAATTGCTTTCCTAGAATATTGCTACAATTTTTGTTTGCATTAATATACACGTAATTTATGGCTAGAGTAATGCTGGATCTGTTTTTCCATTAGTTGTCTTAATACACCCCCTCAAAATTAAACTGCCATTAGCAAGGGCAATTTTGCTTCTCAGATGTTCTGTGTGTTGCTTTGAGAGAGGCTTTGTCAACAAATTAGCAAGTTAATCTCGAGTATGGACATATCGAACGTGCATAACTCCACGATGAACTAGATCACGAACAAAGTGAAGATCAATTTGGTATGTTTCATCTTGGAGTGGTGTACCGGATTGTGACTAAGATATTTGGCTCCAAGATTGTCACACAGGATTGAGGGAGCAGTGTTGAGCTTGAACCCAAGAAGAGAGTGTATCCAAATAGTTTCAGAGGCTGCAATGGCAAAAGACCTGTATTCGGCCTTGACTGAAGATCGAGCGACAACATGTTGTTTCTTCGAACTCCAAGAGACTGGATTAGATCCAAGAAAGATAATATATGCCGACATGGATGTGGAATTGTCAAGGTTGCCTGCCCAATCAACATCTGAAAAAGTGGTGAGAGATGGATGTGTATGACTCGTCAGCTGAATAACATGAAAAATAATTTGCTTTAAGTAGCGCAGACGCCATTTTGTTACTGCCCAGTGGGTTTGAGTAGGCTTATGCATGAATTGAGACAATTTGTTTATAGCAAATGAGATGTCTGTGCTGGTAAGAGATAGATACTAGAGGCTGTCAATGACTCGTCGATATTCAGTGCTGTTAAAAGTAGAGTCATCATTGAGTTTTAGAGGTGTGCTGGTTGAGAGAGGGCTACACACTTCAATAACCCAAACATGTTCATAATGGAAAGTAAATCATGAACATACTTGTGCTGGTAAGGAAAATACCACTTGGAATGGGTATTTCCAATGCCTAAGAAATAATGCAATGCTCCCATATTCTTCACTAAAAAATTCAAGCCAAGTTGGTGATAGAATTCACAAAGTCTGAATAATTTCCAGTGATCACTAAATCATCCGTATATACAAGAAAATAACATATAATTGACTTATGTTGAAAGATGAATAATGAAGAATCTCCTTGGGAATTCTTAAGGCCAAAGTGAAGAAGGTGCATTTTCCAGGGCAAAATAGCATGCCCGAGGGGATTGTTTGAGACCATAAATGGCCTTTCGAAGACGACAAACGTGATTAGGTTACTCAAATATTTAAAGCTTGGGAGCTGCAACATATAAACTATTTCACTAAGCTCCCCATGTAGGTAGGCATTATTGATGTCTAATTGGCGTAAGCCCCAACTATTCATTACAACAATTGAAATTATTATACTACATAATATAATTTTACACCATGATAACTAAAATAAAATAATAATTAATTTTTATATTTTGTCCAAATTCCAACAAATAATGATAAACTGGTGTCGATATCCAATTTTCGTTCAAAACATGTGAAAGATGCAACATAAATTTTTTCAACCAAAAATATTCTTGGAAAAAACTTGGAATTCGGTCATATGCATGAAAACAACACATTTTTTAGTTTATATTTAAGAAAAATATTTTTTATGCATATTTTATATTTTTTCCCTTTTTGTGTGGGCTGCCTGCCCAGCCCGATGGGCTGAGAGGCCCATCATTTGGGGCTAGATTGCCAGCCCAGGTGGGCCGAATGACCCATCCATTCTAGGAGGTCAGGCTGGGCCTTGTCCCCGACCCGGCCAACCCATTGTTCTGCACATGAATAGTGGGTGTAAGTCATTCCTTCACTGTTCATTGTTCTTCACATGCATAACAGTGAGACGGGATAGTGAATTAATTCACTCCCTTCACTGTTCACCATTGTGGTGAACAGTGAAATGGTGATTTGTGGAGGGTGACGACCGGAATACCTGTCACTTCTAACTTATAGGGCCAAAATGATTCTTTCTATAGTGGTGGCGTTAGAAATGGTGACATGTGATGGTTGGGAGAGCTGCCAGAAAGGGACTGGTTTTGTGCAGGGGTTGTTGCTGTTTGACACTAGCGCTAGAGAAAAATAATTAAGCTTGTTGGTGGAGCGGCTGGTGTGGAGGAGAAGATGTTAGTGTTGACGGGGATGGAGCTGGGTGATTGGTGGCTACTTCTGGAGGTATGAGAGGGCTACCGACGTGACTGGTTTTAGAAAAAGGGAGATGCTGACCGAGAGAGAGAGAGAGATAGAGAGCTACAACCAGGAACTGCAGTTGCTAGAGGAGAGAGAAAGAGAGAGATGTTGACGGTGATAGAGCTCCTACCAATGATGAGGAAGATGATGGGTGCCTACCGTTGGTGGTTATGCATGTATATATTTTTGTTCTACAAAATTTCCACTATGTCTTCTTTCTCATGCAATATTTCCCCTTTGTCTCCGTGTTTTTTCATGCTCCCCCTACTGCTATTTATAGGTGAAGGAAAGCATCATGCTACAGCATCGTGTAGTGACAAGTTGCCTCTTACAGTGGTAAGCTATAGTTGCGTGCAGTGATGAGTTGCTTCTTACAGTGGCATGCTATAGCTGCGTGCTGATGGGTTGCCTCCTATAGTGTGCCTGCAGTGGTATTGTGCCTACTGTAGTGACGTGCTTGCAGCGGCATAGTTGCATCATGTTTCGGGATCTAGTATAATGATATTTTGGTCCTTCAATTTGTAATTGTTCTAATTGCATTCCCAATTGCCTTCAAACTTTTAATTTGTGCAATTGTATCCCCGCAAAAACTTCAATACCAGCCTTAACTTTGCATTTCTTTTTTATTCTGGTCCTTGGTTTTGTATTTATGCGATTTGACTATTAAATTCTCAATTTCTTTAAGTTTGCCCTTGATTTCAACACAATTGGCTTGAAAAAATTTCAATTCGGTCTTTGAAAATTCCAATCTTCTCAATTGAGCTCAAATTAAGCTCAAGAACTTGATTTTTCATCAATTAAGCCCTTAATAAAATAAAATTAACCAATTTAAAGTATAATTAATTCATTGCACTTAATGAAATCTTTTAATTGGATCCTAAATTAATTTCTAAACATAATTATAATTTAAATTGGTACATGATTAAATCAAATTGGCCTATGAAAAATATAATTATACCTTTTGACTTAACTTTTATGCAAATTTATCCAATAATATATTACTTTAACCTTGAATGTGTACTTTCTTTCATTTTTGGGCACAAAAGAAGTACGATTTGGCTCTCGAAAACGTTCAAAATTTTCACCTTGATTTTTCTACCAATGTCAGCCTCTTTTATTTTATTTTTGTTTTATTTTGGATAAATTTGGGGGAATAACCCAGAATTGACTTATGACATCGGGTATGGAGAGTTTGGTAACACCGTTCAGCTATTTGGGTTTAAAAATTTTGTTCATAGACCAAGTGGTCATTTGATGGTTCTGGGTTTGGGGTTCAGGTACAGAGTTATAAGTGGATCTAGGTCCGGTGGTAGGATAAGAATTGGGTATGGAGGATGGAAGGTCAAAGTTTATGGGTGGGAGGTTGTTTACATCAGAAGACAACACTAGTGGAAATGATAAATTAGAGAAAGTAGAGACGGGAGGGATACCTGGATGTGCAGTGACCATGGTGGGAGCATCAACCAAAAGTATTGGTGGCGAAAGAAGTAGTGCAGTAACGGGGATTGAATTTGAAATAGTGGAGACAATTGAGGTAGTGTGTGAGGATAAAGAGGAATCAGATTCAATCAATGGTGTTTGATCTTCATCAAATAAAATGTGTCGTGAGATATAGACACGCTGAGTGTGTGGATCAAGACACCAATAAGCACTTTGAGTGAGCAAATAGCCTAAGAAAATACGGGGTTTGGATTTTGGTTCCATTTTGTGTTTGTTGTATTGTTTGGTGAGAGGGTTCAATATACACCCAAATTTTTACAGTTTCAAATAATTAGGTTATTGACCAAAAATACTTGATACGGGGATATATTTTGATGTAGTAGCGTGGGTTGTCAATTGATAAGGTATGTGGCTATGTTGAATGCATATGACCAACATGTTAAGGGTAGATTTGCATCATGAAGTAATGGAAGACCAGTTTCCAATAAATGACAGTGTTTTTTATGGTGTGTGTGGAGCGGTAGTGAAATGACTTATGCCATGAAGAGAGAGAAAAGGTTTTAAACTCATCTGTTACCCCCCATTATCTGAGAATATGGTTTGAATTTTGGTTTTGAACTGGTTTTCGATGAGGTTTTTGAATTGCATAAAAAAAATTGCATCCCTGAATTTTGTTTCCATAGGATAAAACCACATGTATTTGGTGTAGTGATATATGAAAATGAGGTAATCCCGAGAGCCATATAAGCCAACACAGTGCACAGGACCCCAAACATCAGTATAGATGAGGTTAAGAGGCGGAGTGCTTGATAGACTAGTACATCTAAATGGTTATTGATGTGCTTTATTAATAGATCATGAAGAACATAGAGATGACTTTTGAGTGGTTGTTAAAGGAAGTGAAAACTGATGAAAAACATTGTGAACAATTTTGGAGGAAGGATGACAAAGACATATGTGCCACCCGGCAAGAGATGTTTTTTCATGCACATTAGTGACCATTGGAAATAGAGTTGCTGCCAATGTATTTGGGAAGATGTAGACACCATTTTCACATGCATCTTTTGCCTAGATTACCCTCAAGTTTGTTTTCTTCAGAAGAAAATAAGATGAGTGAAATTCAGTAAAGACATTATTTTGAGTAGTAAAATGGTGCACATATATAAGGTTTTTGGATATATCTAGAGAACAAAGTGTCTTTTAAGAAAAAAAAAGTTTTGTTTTTATTTTATTTTAAGGTTAATGATCTTATATGTGAGACAATCAAACCTGAACCGACTTCATTAGTGCCATCATATTCTGAATCAATTGATAGGTTGATGAGATCACTTGTAATATTATGGGATGCAGAAGAATCCATGAGCCATTTATTGTTTGTGGCATTAAAGGTAAGAGTGTAGTTTGCTCTGACTGCATGAGAATTCAAGCAAGAGCACGTCTTGGTCGTGTGGCCAATTTGGTCACAAAATTGGCATTTAGGCTAATATCTTTTGTTATTTGTATTGGGTCGGTCGAATGGCTTATTGTCTTTATTGGGACCCTGGTTTAGTGAGAAACAATTTGATTTTTGAGTCTTCTAGAAAGAGTGCTCATATGTGTTCTTTCGATTTGTGTAATTCACTAATGACACAAGTTAATGGGTAGTTGATTCTAGTCTTCGAAGGTAGATGTCATGGCCAACTAGCTGATCATAAAGTTCTTCGAAAGACAAGAATTTATCCCTCGCATGAATTGGTGCAGTGATTTCCCTAAAATCAAAACCCAAGCAATGAAGAATATAAAGAGTTAAATCATCATCATCAAAGATGGGATGATCAATTAGAGTAATTTCATTAGCCAACGATTTTACAATGTGTAGATACTCTTGAATCGACCGATTTCCTTTTTGAATCAAGGTAAGCTCTTCGTTGAGTTGCATAACTCTCATTCAAGATTTACTAGCATACATATGATTAAGTTTTTTCCATGCCTCATGAGATGTTTTAGGGTGGCGATGAGGGGAGTGGTTGAGGGGGAGGCAAGGATTGCACTAGAATTAATTTGTCATGTCGAACCCAATGAGTTGTTATCAAGGCAGATTAAGAAGTGCCATCAGATGAAGTGCACACTAAAAGACCAGTAACGTAATCCAACAGATTATAGCCAATTAGAAGAGCTTCAAATTAGGCTTGCCATTATGGGAAGGTGGAGGGGATTAATTTCTCGTTGATTTGAGCTGCAATATTGAGGCTGCAATAGTGGATTCTCTGTGTGGGAGGTGGGTTGGTTGGTCAGGTTTTGAGACATGTTGGAAGCAAGAATCATAGTCCTGTTTGAGTAGTGGGGCTCTAATACCATAAAGCAAATTACAGCAGAGACCGAGAGAGATGACACTGTGTTTTCAACATAAATTTTCCACACTGTATTACTCTTGTTGTTGATCAAATTTATACACAATATATGCTAAATGTAAGGAATTACTGTAAGTTAAATATAGAATGATTTGCAATTGCTTTCCTAGAATATTGGTGTAGTATCTGTTTGCATAAATATACACATGATTTTCGGCTAGAGTAATGTTAGATCTATTTTGTCATTAGTTGTCTTAATACTCCAAACATGAGTATAAAGGAGAAGGAATGAAATAATATCTTAATTATGTGATGCAATGGAATAGTAACGAAAGGTGAAAAAAACTTTGAGTATGTTTTTGCTTGATGAGGTGAAACTATGTTAACAACATGGCAATGATGCTAATATAACTTGACAAAAAAATTTATTTATTGGATGACATGAAGGGATATATATATATATATATATTCGACATGAAAGGTTCAAATGATGGATTGAATGTAAACAACAAAGTTGAGAATAATTAAGTTGATAAGTGTGAGGGATGTATAATCTTTAAAAAGTTTTATCCTCACGAATTAGATTTTAATTAGTATGATTTTGGTTTTGCCAATAAAATATATTTTTTCCACCAAAATAATGAACTCTTATATGGAATAATCCTTAAAAGGAATGTCCTTAAGAAGTTAAGTTTTGTCATCTAAAACATATATAACCTTGTTTTCTCTAAATAAATGTGTAAATAAAAAAATTGTTTTTATCAAAAATCCAGCATGTTATGGTATATTCCTTAAAAAGCTTTTGTTATTGAGAAGTTAGAACTTGTGATTTTTAAAACAAATGAGATTTTTGTTTTTGCCAAAGAATTAACTCGAATATGGTGAAATTCTTAAAATGATTTTCTACTTATGAACTCAAGACTTTACCTTGTTTTTGAAATAAAAATATCAATTGTCTATTATAAACAAATAAACTAAAGTCCAATTTATCTTCTACAATTATCCTGAATCTTATACACTTTCAAAAGTTAGGACTAGGCCCTGTTGCTAAGTTGGATCTGAAATCATTATGGTAGATCCTAGAAATCTTTTACCATCAATAAGTAAAACACATATTTATTAGTTTAGGAAAATCCTTTTCATAAAATAACAATAGGTATTTTATCATTAAAAACAAATATGAAGAAACTTATCTTAAGTAGGATGTTTAGAGTGATTTTAATCTTTGTTTTAGCATAACTAACTCTTTACTCAAAAATCTTTGAAAATCATTTAGAATTTCTAATTATCATTAAACTAGTTGTTGACTATTTTTTCTTGTTTCTAAACCTTTTACTTGTTATCTCAATGAGATGTCCCTTATGACACTCATCTTCACATGTTTCTGAAAATAGGAAGGATAGATCATTAAGATTTTTTACATAGTTAGATCACTTGGATTGAGTCATTCAATATGTTTTCATGTATTCAACACGGACCTACAATGTTAATGATAATGATGTCTTTTATGAATGCACTTATTCATATAATTTTAATCCCTTACAAGGTGCATAAAGAGCTATAAATTAGTGGGATCGAGGTAGTGACTGCCAAGATTTTTATGCGTTCATTTTAATGATACACATAGATGTATGTTCAACAATATGTGTTTTAAAGTGAAATGCGAGTATGGAAAAGGAAAAATAAAAAATAAGTAAATGTTTTTCTTTCAATTCTATCTTTTATTTTTCATTTTCATCATCATTGTTTTTCAATAATCATTCAGGTTATTTTTAGACTAGTTAAGCCAACTAAATCACATCAAAACAATATTTATATAATTTAATTTGAAATTTAAAACAGATAACTTTTTTTCCTTGCATTGACTATATCGATTGAATATGTTGGAATAACTCTTTAATTTTAAACTCGGTCAAATAAAAAATTGAACAAGAAGATTTTATTGTCAATTTCATTTTATTTTTAAATCATATTTATATTTTTTTTATTAGCTGACCAAGTTGTTTTTTTGTAGATCAAGTAAATTGAGTAACTTATTTAGCCCGCTTCCATATTATTTAAATCTAAAATTGCATATTATAAAAAATCAGCAAAAGATTTTCAAAGATTATAAGCAGAATTAGGGGCCTGTTTAGAAGAGCGGTTGCGGTAGTTTTTCAAATTATTTTTTGTGTCGAAATACATCAAAATAATGTTTTTTTTTAAAAATCGTTTTTGACATTAGCACATCAAAATGATCTAAAAACACCAAAATACATTTATTTAAAATAAAATAAAAATTAAATTTCAGCAAAAAAAAACGGTTTAACAGCAGTCCAAAAAAGCTCAAAGGATATGTTTTGTTACGTTAAAAAACAAAATAAAATTGATTCTATCGTGGGCCAGGTGGTAACTGAAAGAGTTGAAAGTGTTCAAAGGATGAATAAATAAAGTAGGTGTACCACTAGAAGGATTCAGACAAAACTGGTGGACTTGGACGCCATGAAATTCAAAGTTGTAAGAGATACCATGACCAGCCGACGATTTAGGCCACACCATCAAGCACGGTATTTTAGACGTTCATTGACTTGTGAAATCCTACTACTACTACTAGAGCAGATTCATGAAGTTCCCCGTCTGCCCAGAGCCACATAAGCTTCATATTATTATTTAGGATATAAACGGATATGCTGGTTATATTATTATTTCTTTAATAAAATATATTTGAAAATATTTATTCATATATATATATATATATATATATAATCAACGCTAGCGATGGCATTAAGTAGTGAATTCCTTCATCACGAGGTTGAATTCGATGGATCAAGACCGATGGTGGTGGCAGAGGGTGAAGCCAGCTCCTCCAAGGTTTTGTTTTAGACAATCGAAAGAATATTATGTGCATTTATATCAATTATAAAATATTCTCAAATTAGTATTTACTCTCACATAAAAACTATTTTTTTAATATTATTGATATATTTATTAGAATATCTCGTAAATATTTTTTTAATATTCAAATTTTAAATAATAATTTAAAAAACAATTCTAGCTTAAATTTCCAAAGACTCAATAATGAGCCTCATCATGATGTTATGTGTTGCACTTGTACAATTTCCATCAATAGTTTTTTTGGATTAGGATCTTTGGGTGTACGGTGTCATAATAAGATACTCTTGCTACTTAAAAAAAAATAGAGTTGTCACCTAATCATTAAAAAAGGATCTTTGGGTGTACGGTGTCATAATAAGATACTCTTGCTACTTAAAAAAAAATAGAGTTGTCACCTAATCATTAAAAAATTTAATTGATCTTAAAATATTTAAAAGGTTAACTCTTAGGACCAAATTAATCTAATGTTGCATGTATCCTATCGTTAACAATTTACCTAGTAGAATCTCAACTTTTGTCAAGAATGTCTATTTCTTTTTTCTTTTTTCTTTTTCTTTCTCGTCCACTAATACCTTTATAACAAAATGCATGATTTTGCTTAGTAACTTGAGCATATGTTAGTATATCATGTTTAAAATTATCATGGTAATAAAAGCTTTCATTTTTCTTTTTCTTTTTTTATTTTAGAAGCCTTAGGTTTGGGTTTCCCTTTTAAATGTACAAGGGAAATGATGTTGCTATCATTATCAAAAACTAAATCAAACAAATTATTATTTATGTTGCATCATGTACAAAACAACCTGAATACACTATATAAAGTACAAGTTAGTGCTAAGCTAAGTTAAAAAAGCTTTAGATAAATCAAACAAGCACTAAAAATATTCTAGGAAGTAAATAATGCTTGTCCACAATTCAAAGAACTCTAGAGTTTTCTATACTAAATTTCCAGCAAGTATTTTTTTTTATAACCGGGGTGTCCGGGCCAGTTTACGCGCATCTCAACTAATCTCCGGACTCACTGAACATCTTGCAAACCCAGTGAGCATGTAAGGCACCACGGGAGTGATAGGCATGCATAGTGGGACTTGAAACCCTGATGCAGAGGAAGAAAACAAGTTCCTTCAATCGATAAGCCAATACCCTACTTGCATTTCCAGCAAGTTATATGGATGGAAAGTTTGTCTACATTGTTCCAATTAGATTGGTTCCGAATGCTATAAATAGTCATGGAACCATCACTTGTAAGACAAGCCAAAAAACCTATGCGAAGTTTGAAACTTCAGTCCTAAAACTTTCCTCTTATTGCATCTTCTATCAACAAAGTTTGTGCTATATGTATCCCATATCCTTCAACCATTTCCAAGTTATAAACTTTGTCTTTCTTTTACTAAATTACAAAAACTTGATCATCAAACTACTTTTATTTCAATTTCTAATCACTACAACCTCTAAACAACCTTCTAGACTACTCTTCTAAAAGATATAACCTACAACTTTTTCTTTCTTTGACCACCGAATGCTTTCATAGAATGCACTAATAAAAATTCCCCTAGAGAATATGACCAGTAAGAGAGACGACCAATCCCCACACACACTCTCCCTCTCTCTTATTATTATATTGTTTACATTATTAGCTAGCCGCATTCTCTTACCAATCCATACACAAAAAAAATTATCATCTTCACATTTGATCGTCGATCACCAATCTCTTCGTTTTGCAGCCCCCCCCAGCTAGCTAGCTAGCTAATCTTCACTGATAATATGTTTCTTTACACACAAAATTGAATCTTACTTTTGGTGACAGTACTTTCAATATCATTTCATGGATGATATTGAAGTTCCAAGATTTTTTATCTGCCCAATATATCTCCAAATCATGAAAGACCCAGTTACAACCATAACTGGCATCACCTATGATCGTGAAAGCATTGAGCGTTGGCTATTCACCGGTGGAAACACAACATGTCCGGTCACCAAACAGCCCTTGCCAAAGGACTCAGATTTAACCCCTAACCACACCTTACGCAGATTAATCCAAGCTTGGTGCACTGAGAATGCATCACATGGTGTTGATAGAATCCCCACCCCCAAGCCTTGCCTCGACAAAGCCTATGTCCTTAAACTCATAAAAAATCTTTCCCATCATAAGTTGCAAATCAAAACTCTTACACAAATGGAATTACTTGCCGCGGAGAGTGAAAGGAACAAGAAGTGCATGGTTCAGGCTGGCTTGCCCAAGGCCATGTTAGTGTTCATCGTATCGTGTTTCGAGAATGGTCAAGTTTCTGGTATTGTAGAAGCTCTCAGTATATTATGTTTGATTAAAATTCCCGGAGGTGAATCGAGGGAGTTTCTTTGTGAAAATGTTAAGATTATCGAATCCTTGACGTGGGTTTTAGGGTGCAAAATGGAGAATTCTGCCACCGTCAAATCCCATGCAGTTTCAGTGCTGAGAATACTCCTTGAAGATGCGAGTTCTGGTGTGCTAGAGAGGCTTAAACCTGAATTCTTTGAGAGGATTGTCGGTGTTTTTGAGAGAGAAAATCACTCAGAAAGGTATTAAATCTGCCTTGGAAGTGTTGTTATATGCTTGCCCTTTGGGAAGAAACCGGAAGATGATGGTCCAATCTGGTGCCGTTTTCGAGCTCATAGAGCTTGAACTGGGATCTCCTGAGAGGAGAATCACAGAGCTCAATCTGGGTGTATTGTCTCATTTATGTTGCTGTGCTGAGGGAAGATCTCAATTCCTCAGCCATGGAGGTGGCATTGCTGTGGTTGCAATGAGAATCTTAAGGGTCTCCCCTGCAGTCGATGATCCAGCCATTCTGATCCTTTCATCGATCTGTAAATTCTCGGGAACAAGTATGGTGATCAAAGAAATGGTGGATGTTAAAGCTGTGTCAAAGCTTTGCGTGTTGCTCCAAGCTGATTGTGCACCATATTTGAAGGACAAAGCTAAGGAAATCCTCAGATCACATTTCGATGAGTGGAAGAACTTTCCTTGCAATTTTTCTTCCCTCTCCTGCCTTCTTGAGTACAAGGTATCTAGCTAGTTGATTTCGAATTCTGCATAGCTTTCTCTTTCCAGTCAATTTCGTATTATTAATTCGTTTGACCACACAAATGTGAATCCCATTAATGAAAATGCTGAAATATAGCTATGAGACCATTTTCAAATTGGAATGCAAGAAAACTTTCCATGTGATACACACGGGCACAGCTTCCAGTGATTATTTCTATTTTGTATGTTTAATTTGATAGTTCTCCAAGGGGTTTATACAGTACAATCGCTATATATTAGTGATGGAATCGTGATTTATTGCGGATATCAACTTTTTATTCTCTTTAAGAAGATGAATTGAGGTGTTGTAAGAGTGTTTTTTTTTATATAAAAAAGAGTTCATGATTTTTAAGTTAATTATGAACTTAATTTTGTGTTGGTTTTATTTTAATTAGATAATAAAAAGATAGACAATGACAACAAATTAATTAAATTAAATTTTAATAGATTAATTATGATAGTCTAGAAAAAAAATAAGTTTTTTTTTTCATTTAATACGATTTCAATGAAATAGTGTAAAAACAACTTTAAAAATAATCATATAGTATAACAAATATGTAATCATGGTAATTATTGTAACCATAACCTGAAATATCTCATCAAATCTACATAATACATTGAAATAATCTAAAAATATATTATAAAAACACATTTTAAGGAAATTGCAAGCCCATGTTAACTTTTTTTTCAGTAGGATGGTTGGTACAATGCATTTAAATCCGAAGAATATCCAATAGCATGCTCTAAATTTACACATCCATAAACCTATATTCTTTCTAGGAGATGAAACAAAATTGCATCCGAGATGATGCCATTCCCCGTCCAAAGGCTGACCACTGGTCAGAAAAATTACCTTAACAGCTTAATGTTTTTCTTTTTTGGGTTACAAGTTTCTTTTCCTTTCTTTCTCAAAATGGTTATGTATTGCTCAAATCCCCGATAAGATTTGAGCAGAAAAAAAAAGATCTTGATAATTACTGTGAAACTGGTTTGTAATTAGTTGTATAAAAGTTTATAAATAAATAAATATAAACTAAAATAAGTTATAAATAATTAGTTGTGTAAAACTAAAATTAGTTGTGTAAAACAAGGTTGTCAATACCGTTCCGGTCGTCGTTCTGGTTTTTCTATTGGTACAGAACATTTCGGTTTCAGAGCATTTCGGCGTGCCGTTTCGGGGTTGTACTGTTCATTTATAATTAATTAATTAATTATATATATATATATATATATATATATATATAAATTAAAATATTAATTTAACAAGCATAATTAAAATTCAAGATAAATTAACTTTAAATTATACAATATAAACACAAAGTCAAACAAATATAATCTTAAAATTAGAAACACAATCACAAGTTAATCAAAACTAAAGAGGATTTTAAGGCCGGAATGGCACACCCGGAACGGTACTGAGACGTTCCGGCCGGAATTTGACCGGTATTTCCGGAACGGGCCGGAATTAAAACCGAGACAAAAACGACGTTGTTTTGTCTTGGTTTTTTAATAGCACGGAACATTCTCGCCGTTCTGGCCAGAACGGAATGGTATTGACAACCCTGGTGTGAAGATTTATAAATAAGTTTACATCATGTTATGCAACTTGCAATATTGAAATAAATAAATATAATCTAAAATAAATATGAAAGAAGAAAAGTCAAGCGTAAAAGTTTGTAAATTCTCTCCGCGAATTATTGTTCCAAAACATTATGCAATTGTGATAGAATAATCCAAATTTCAAGATGCTCATATATACATGTTTGATTCGCTGGTAATTATATAATTATTGTGCCTGATATATGTAGCAAGAAGGGAGAAAATATTGACAAGTTGGAAATAATTACTTCTCCTTCAGCAGTACCATTTTGTTTGTCCTCATTCTATATTCAACTATTTATTAAAATATAATTTATTATTTTGTGTTTCATAAATTATTTGTCTTGAAAAAGTTAGAAATCTATATATATATTTGAAAATATTAAGTAGTCATTTCACTTAAAAATTTAAATTGTTAGGTGAGACCCCAAGAATTTATATTATTCTTTAACACACTCGCTCAAGTGAAAAACAATTATGCTTAAAACTTGAACAGATCCACACTACCTTGCGTTTGATTTTTATCAAATAGAATAAGAATTGTGAGATTCAAATTTATAATTACTAGGTCAATAAGACTTTCATATCATGTTAAGGAACCTTCTCACCTAACACCTCCTAAAAACTTAAGCTATTAGGTGATATCTCAAGAATTTATATTATTCTCTAGCAGAAAATAATAAGATTGGTAATAAATGATATAATGGAAAGTATTTTTTTTTGAAGTGTTTCTTTTAGAAAATGGACAAAGTATTAGAAAATTAAAGTGGGTAGAACATTTTTTTTGCTCTGAAAACTGAATAGTTCTCTCTTATTTCATGAACCTTTCGTACCATATAGGATAGACTTCTTTAGTCTCAGTCAAAATTGTTATACTCTGATCGAGGACTAGGACTGATTAAGAAAAATCATTTTATTATAATTAGATTAATCTATAAGTTATTTACTTGTCACCCTGCAAGTCACCTCATTAACTATTTTTATTTTATTTTATTATTTTTTAAAATTCTTTGAGGTCAAACCAGACTGGATCAACAGGATGACATGTCTTTTTAATTAAACTTAAGAACTAGGTTAGATTATAAGTTATGCTTTTCTCGGAGCAATTCTTCAGATCGAGCTAGGTTTAACCAAGTATAGTCCTTAAATGATTTGCTTGTTGGGTTAAAAAGTGAAAATATATATCCTAACAGCTCCTCTAAGCTGGCTTGGTGCAGTTTGCCGTGTTTAATAAAAGCAAATGAAATGAATCAACAGCCGACATGTCGATCCACAATCGTCTTGTCTATTTATTAAATTATCTTCCTTATTTTCTCATTTAGTTATGGTAATGAATAGAATTGAGTTTAAAACAAAATGTTTAAAGCAATCCCGCGATGAGATTAAAGGTAAAAATGTAAAAAGTAGTCACTATCAGATTTTATAGTAACTATAAACTTTAACTAATTTTCAATGATTTTTTTTTAAAATAACCTCACTAATATATATATATATATAACATCTAGACATCGGTATTTTAAAAATAAAATAACTTAATTAACCTCAATTAAGTTTTTTTTTAAATGGACATTGGACCTATAATAATAATAATAATAATAATAATAATAATAATAATAATAATAATAATAATAATAATGAGCTTTAGCCCATTTATCTTGGTGAGTTTTGAAAAAAAGTACCTGAAAATTCTCATTTCAATTCTACAGATTTCAATGGGTTTGTATTTACCTAAGTACTCAAATTAATATATAATATGCTTGGGAAACATTGGAAAATTATAAATTAGACATTTTATTTATTTGTTTACATTTTACAATTTTATTCTTTTGTTTAATGCTACTGCAAAAAAATAATTGGATTTATCGCAATATAAAAAGGCACTAAAATATAAATATACACAAAGTTTGAATATACAAATAACAGAAATATTTATCCGGGTTTAAAATTGACCATCAGAATATAAAAACCACCAAAAATTAAAGTGGACTACGTGGCGCGCATGCAACTCATGCGCTGGCTAATTGACCAACTTGGAATCATGCCCACATGTCTTCACTCGCCAATTATAACCTGCAAAAGAGTGTAAATTATTTGGCAAAAGAAAAACAAATTAATTCCTTTTACTTTATTCCTAGAAGCTTAGCAGTCCCTTCTCCCCTTTTTTTTCTTCTTTTTCTTTAAGGTATGGAGAACGGCTGGTTTGAAGATGAAGGCTGCTGTGTCGGATTGCTGGTTTGTGAAGATATGGATATGGGTCTCTGGTTTTGGGATTTAGGAAGTTTTATTGAAGGAAAGTGATGATGGGTCGTTTGTGGTTGTTTGAAAGTCTGACCAACGGTGGCTAGTGAGAGGCTGGTTCAGGTGCTCAGGTTAAAGGTTTTGGTGTAGCTCAAAGTGGAGGGACTGGTTTCGGCCTTGGGTTGATTAAGGTGGTTGAAATGGGTGTTGGTGGTTGTGTACAGAACACTGGGTGTTGTGGTGGACTGCGGTGGCGTTGTGGTGGTGAATGGTTAAGTGAATTGGAGGAGAGATGTTTCCTGTTTTTCTTGGTGATTCATGATGGTTTGGGTTCGGTTTGTACTGAAAGAGGGTAGCAGATACGGAGGTCTCAATGGGATAATGAACTGTTTTGGGTGGTTTTTTATGACAATTGATGATGATTCACGGTGGTTTCTGGGTTGATGGCAGAATGTGGAGTGGACATAGTGATACGGTGGCTACTGAGTTAGTAAAGGAGACTGGATTGGGCCTGGTACTGCTACTGGAAGTAGGAAAAAGAAAAATGGCTGGTCAGGAGTAATAAAGTGGGGAAGAATTAACTTTATTTTATACGTAACAAAAACAAGAGCTACAGTTTTATACTGGAATGCGAAATACAAATATATTTTGTAGCCTACAATTACGCTTAACCCAATTACAAAACAGGCAAGTAAATAATTAAGCATCTTAGCTATTTATTTTGTGTGATCTTCTTTTCACACTCTCCTCAAGTAGGAGTGCATATTTATGACATCTAACTTGCTAGTCAGTATTTTAAATTGTGTTGAACTTAATGATATAGTGAATAAATTAGTGCTTGATTCATGGTTTGTATATGATATGTTCATATCATCCTTTCTTGAATATTTTTGTGCACTAGGTGACAATCTATCTTTATATGCTTTGTTCGTTCGTGGAATACCAGATTGTAAGCAATATGTAAAGCTTGATTTGATTGTCGCAGAAGAGTGTAACTAGTTATTTGTGATTTACTCTCAAATCCTTCGACATGTTTTTCTGTCATGTAATCTAACAATAAGTAGTGGTCATATAACGATACTCCATCTTTGCACTTGATCGAGATATAGTGCTTTGCTTCTTTGTTTTCCAAGAAATTGGTGCTTGACCAAGTAGGATGCAATAGTCAATTACCGATGTTCTTGTATTGACACATCAAGCACAATCAGCATCACAAAAAGTCTGCAATTCTAATGAACCTGTGGAAGGGTAAGAAAATTCCTTGCCCAGGTGTTTGTTTGATGTATCTGAGAACCTTATATGTTGCTTCAAAGTGTGGCTTAATATATGAGCTACACAAGTTAAATAGGTCTTGTGATGGTCAAACTAAATTAATCTACCTATAATTTGTTTGTATAAAGATGGATCATTCAAAAGCCTTCCAGTTATTTGTGTGCTTAACAAATTTTGTCCATTTAGAAATCGTGAAGGTTTAGCACCAAGAAACCTGGTATCAACCAATATTTCTAGGGCATATTTTTGTTGACACAAAGTAATACCATGTTTTGACCTTGTAACCTCTATTCCTAAGAAATATTTAAGTTGACTTGAGTCTTTGAGCTTTAAACTATTTGGAAAGAAATTGCTAAGTTTCCTCAAAGTGTTGTAAGTTGTTCCCTACCAATATCACATCATCAACATTAACAAGTGGTGTGATGAAGTTACCTTGATGATTTTAGATGAACAATAAGTAGTCTAATAATGATTGATGAAATCCAACAGCTTTAAAGGGCAATTGACATTTAAGAAACCATTGTCTCAAGGCCTATTTGAGTCCATACAAGGACATATTTAATTTGCACACACGAGTCTCCCGTTTTCATTTGAAACTAGGAGGCAGGGTCATATAGACATTTTCACCAAGATCACCGTGTAAGAATGCATTATTCACATTTAACTAGTGCAAGTGCCATCCTTGCAAGGTTGTGATGTTAAGAAGGACATGGATGGTCATAAACTTCACCACAAGAGAAAATGTTTTCCTATAATCAACACCCTTTATTTGAATGCACCCTTTCCCCACTAACCAAGCTTTGTACTGCTCGACTGTCTTATCTAGTTTACACTTTATTTTGTAAATTCACTTTGCATTTGATGAGGCATTTATGAGAGGGAAAGGGCACAAGAGTCCATATTTTGTTAGCTTAGAGGGTTGCAATTTCATGGTGCATGGCATCACACCACTTCGGATATGTAATTGCCTGTGAAAAACTTGTAGGGTTTTTAGAAGAGTTGGGTTGGGTGGTGAAGACATTATGAGGAGAAGAAAGGTGATCATAAGATGAAAAATATAAGGGTGAGCAATATCTAAAGATTGGACCATGTTCATGGAAGAGGAATGCACGGATCTTGATGGGAGGGCTAACTCGACATCAAAGTCCTACAAAATGATGGTGCCTTGGTTGTACATGCACCGCATTGTAATGCTAATGCTTTTTAAAAGGAAGGTAAGGGTAATAGTGGAGGATTGCATTATGAGGTTGTGGGAAGTGAGGTAGTGTTGATGATGTCTTCTTGTGGTTCTTGGCAATGGGTAATCCGTTTGGATGCGTGGGCTGAAGTGATTGGCTCTGAGAAAGAAGCAATATCTAACGTTAAAATGGTAGTTATGAGGTTGTGAAAATGGATGTGGTGCAAACAAAATTAGCATGATCTTGAAAGGGGAATTTATCTTTAAATAAGATAACATATTGTGAGACAAAAATCCTTATAAGGATTAGATAGCCAAGAAAGATACAACGAGTTGCATGAGGGTCAAATTTTGAAGGATATTGTGCATTGATGGACATAAAATATAAACACTCAAATAGTTGTAAGTAAGAGTAATGAGGGGCTTGGTGGACTCTCATATGGTGTTTTACCATGAAAAAAGGGAAGTTGGTGTTCTATTTATGAGATATGGTGAAGTAAGAATTACATCCCCCCAAAAATGCCTAGGTAGCCCAACTTGAATGAGCAAGGCATGTGCCACATTGAGCAAATGCTTATGTTTGCTCTATGCAATACCATTTTGTTGTGATGTGTTGACGCAACTAGATTGATGAAATAATACTTTTGAGAGCATAAAAATTTGTCAAGTTTAAAGTTAAGACTGTTATCACTTTGCACTATTTTGATCTTAGAATTGAATTGAGTTTTAACCATGTGAAAATCCCGGAAATTAGATTTTTTATTCATCAAACAAACCTATGTACTTTGAGTAAAATCATCTATGATAGTAAGAAAATATTTTGCTCCAAAACGAGAAGCAAATTTATAACCACCCTAAATATAAACATGTATCAAACCGAAATATTTTTCCTAGAAATAAAACTCAACGTGAATGGTGACCCTTGTTTGTTTGGTCAATAGACAAATTAAACACTTGTCTATATCACAAGATTTAATGTTTTGAAAAAGGAAAATAACTGGAAAATTTTGTTTGACGGATGTTCATGGCGTTGATGCCAAAACCAGAGGGTAGAGTTTGAACAGAGTTACATGTTCCTTTCTTTGGTTGATTGAGATAGTAGAGTCTCTCCCGCTCAAATCTCATCTCAATCAATTTCCATTAGCGTAGATCATGTATGACACAAAATTGGCTTAGAAATAAAATGATACAAGAAGAGTTTGAGGCCAACTTGCTAATGGAGATTCAATTGAGTTGAAATAATGTCAACTTGCTAATGGAGATTCAATTGAGTTGAAATAATGGCACATATAAAACATTTTGATAATCAAATTAAGAGAAAAAATCTATTTTTGCTAATATGAGTGATTTGAGCAATTGAACCATTTAGTAATTCAACAGTATGGTTTCCAACCATTTTTTGAATATGTAAGAAGATCAAGGTTACAAACCATATACTATCCAAGATCCATGTACTCGTCTTTCCATTATTGTTCTTTTCTCTCCGGTTTCTCTTTATTGTTCCACTCTAATCACCCATGTAATCTCTCATTAAAATGTTTTGTGGACTATATATTTTCTCTATTTTGCTTACTTTCCAAATCAAATTTTTAATTTCTGATTTAGAGTTTCTTTTATCTTCTAACTCCTTTTCTTTTAATTTCTTTGTATCATTTATTCTTTAAATTTTAAATTCTTTTTCTTTCTATTTCAAATTATTTTTATCTCTGCTAATAAATTGAAAATGGTTTTAAACTTTGTTTTGATCCTTTTTATATATGCTTATCATTCAAAACCCTTACCCTTTGAATTTTTTTTATTTTTAAAAAATATATTTGAAAAATAGAGTAAAAAACTAGGCTATAATATCATTAAAATATGCCACGCATTATAGCGTGCTCTTGAGGCATGAGTCATGAAAAAAAATGCATTAACAAACATTCATTATTATATATATATATATATATATATATACATGAACAGACACACTCACAGCTTCACTATTTTAATAATTATTATTATTATAGTAGATCGTCCACCACCGCATTCACATGGAACGTGGTAGAAGGGTATTGGTGAGTCAAACTACGACGAGTTATAGTAGTTGGCACCAGTGCTGTCTCCAGAGGTGGATATCACGTATATTTTCCTAGATTAAATGTACATTAGAAATCGAATTGTGATCAGATCAATCCCCTCCGCTCTCAGGGTCGGGAGTCAAACAGCACATATTCATGAATTATGTGGATCCTATCAATGTTGAATCTTCAACTTTTGAAGATGGCGCCTGCAGGAATATATTGAATTTGTCCAAAGTCAAATATACAATTTTAATGGTACTATACTGAAAATACAAATAATGTAAACTTCGATATGAAATCTATCCATCTTATAATATAAAAAAAATCTCCAAAGGAATCATCCCCTGTAGATTCCATGTTCATACTATACTATTCTTTTTCTAAGATACATGGTGTCTGTAAAATCTCACTAATGGAGCCTCTGTTTAGTTATGAAGATTTCTTATTATCTTTAATAGAGTTTTGTCAACGTATCTAATAAGGGTTTTTTATGAATCCTTTTGTTTAAAGGAATCACAATTGATCTTATGAGACAGCAACAACAACAAATGATTTAATTTTATCATTTTTATTTAACCGTGAAATAATATATTATATAGATTAAGATGATAAATGTTTTACTTCTTTTCTCTCTATTTAATTGGGTTTTGTGTTTCCTTATTAACATTTTCTCCATCGAACTATATGTCCGGAAGACCACAATTTTGTTTGGTGTCGAAATGAGTCTCTGAACTGTTAAGGAAACCATCTCACCTAAAAAATTAAGTATGTAGATGAGGCCCCATAATATGATTTATATTATTTCTCTAACACACCTCCTTAAATGAAAGCCTTTTAGGGTTAAAACTTGCACAGACCCATATTTTCTTGTGCTCGATTTTTATCAAATAGAATGGGGTTGAACTCGTGACCGCTGGGTCAACTAGACTCTGATACCATGTTAAGGATCTATCTCACCTAAAAACTTAAGCATGTAGGTGATGCCCCATAATATGATTTATATTATTCTCTAACACACCTCCTTAAGTGAAAGCTTTTTAGGGTTAAAACTTGCACAGACCCATATTTTCTTGTGCTTGATTTTTATCAAATAGAATGGGGTTGAACTCGTGACCACTAGGTCAACTAGACTCTGATACCATGTTAAGGAACCATCTCACCTAAAAACTTAAGCATGTAGGTGAGGCCGCATAATATAATTTATATTATTCTTTAACACACCTCCTTAAATGAAAGCCTTTTAGGGTTAAAACTTGCACAGACCCATATTTTCTTGTGCTTGATTTTTATCAAATAGAATGGGGTTGAACTCGTGACCACTGGGTCAACTAGACTCTGATACCATGTTAAGGAACCATCTCACCTAAAAACTTAAGCATGTAGGTGAGGCCCCATAATATAATTTATATTATTCTTTAACACACCTCCTTAAATGAAAGCCTTTTAGGGTTAAAACTTGCACAGACCCATATTTTCTTGTGCTTGATTTTTATCAAATAGAATGGAGTTGAACTCGTGACCGCTGGGTCAACTAGACTCTGATACCATGTTAAGGAACCATCTCACCTAAAAACTTAAGCATGTAGGTGAGGCCCCATAATATGATTTATATTATTCTCTAACACACCTCCTCAAATGAAAGCTTTTTAGGGTTAAAACTTGCACAGGCCCATATTTTTTTATGCTTGATTTTTATCAAATAGAATGGGGTTGAACTCGTGACCACTGGGTCAACTAGACTCTGATACCATGTTAAGGAACCATCTCATCTAAAAACTTAAGCATGTAGGTGAAGTCCCATAATATGATTTATATTATTCTCTAACATGAACTAGTTCAAAACTGTTGCGAATTGACCCTTAAAATTAACATTTAAAGTATAAGCTTATAATATTCGATCCATCAATCCAACCACCCTTTGTTAGCCACCTGTATTTGTACGCTATATAATAAAGTATGGGTGATAAGGTAAGGTATACTTGTACAAAGTCAGACCGTATCTTGTACATGGCCACCGGCCATACCATGTTTACGGGTGGGTAAGGTATATACTTGTTCAAAGTCAGCCCGCATCTCATGGATGCCAATCCTTATTATGTTTAAAAGAAATCTAAGGTATCAAAGATTGCTAGCTCGAATGCAGCTGGAGTTGAAGGCTTCATTAAATATGATTGGCTTACGAGTGGAAGCATGGAGTGAGGAAGATGAACATGGTCAGCAGGCTGCGAGAAGCCACGTGTCCTTCATTTGTCGGCACCAATTCAAATGTTCATGCACGACAGCAACACTTAAAAAACACGAGGTCGACGGAGAAAAATAATGCAGAAATTGAACAGATGAAAGTTCTAGAGAGAGAAAGTCAAAAACTCAGAAGGGAGTGGCATGCATTCTTCTCTTTCTTTTATCCTTAGCCACAGGCAAGTTAATCTCACGAGGCAGCCGCAATCACGTTCTTATTAGACTAATCAAAGAAGAGTTTGCCTTTCTTGAGCCTTTCAATTGCTCAGAAAAAGTCATTACCAAATTGCCTCTCGATCAATGCCTGTAATTAACGTGTTTTGACTTTCTAAATTTTGAACATCTCTCTCAATATTCAACGCCTCACGTATATAACCCCAAACCCTATCCCATCTCCTATCAACAAATCAAACCAATTCACACAACTCCTCAAAACCTACTCTCAAACCAAGATTCTCTCTAAATTAAGCCTTCAATTCTTGGCTACCTGCCTTCATCTACTTGTCTACCAACATCTACTCTCATCTGGGATTTTCCCGAAACCACTTTTCTTGATCTCCTTAATTTGAACTTGGTTCTTATTGCTATATCTATAGATCTTCTTGGTTTATTTTGTATAAAATGGAAGATATTGAAGTCCCTTCATTTTTTCTCTGCCCTATTTCTCTCCAGATCATGAAAGACCCGGTTACAGTCCCAACTGGGATAACTTATGATCGTGAGAGCATTGAAAAATGGTTGTTTTCAGGCAAGAACGATACATGCCCAGCTACAAAACAGCTGATATCAGGCTGTGAGCTAACACCAAACCATACTCTTAGGAGGTTGATTCAATCTTGGTGCACTCTCAACGCTTCATATGGTATTGAAAGAATCCCAACTCCAAGGCCTCCAATTAGCAAAGCACAGGTTGCCAAGCTTCTCAAAGATGCTAAATCGCCGGAGCAACAGGTTAATTGTCTGAGGAAGCTTCGTTCCATTGCTAACGAGAATGAAACAAACAAAAGATGCATGGAGGCTGCAGGTGCTGTGGATTTCTTGGTCTCAATGCTAAATAACTTCCATTCTTTATCATTTGAAGTAACTTCAGATGATGGGTTTGAGATCACAAAACCAAGTGATGAGGCCTTGAGTATTCTCTACGGTCTACAAATATCAGAATCTGGGCTAAAGAATCTTGCTATGGGAGGAAACGGTGAATTCATTGAGACCTTGACGAAAGTTATGCAAGGTGGAAACTATGAGTCTCGAGCTTATGCGGTCTTGTTGATGAAATCGATGCTTGAGGTTGCTGATACACTGAAACTCGTCAGTTTAAAACACGAGCTCTTCGCCGAAATAGTCCAAGTTTTACGCGATCAAATATCTCACCAAGCATCGAAAACCACATTACAACTGCTAATCAATCTCTGCCCCTGGGGAAGAAACAGAATCAAAGCCATTGAAGCTAACGCAGTCCCGGTTTTGATTGATATCCTACTTGATTCACCGGAGAGAAGAACCTGTGAGATGGTGCTGATGGTGCTGGACCTGCTATGCCAATGTGCAGATGGAAGAGCTGAGTTGCTAGGGCACGGTGCAGGCCTGGCTGTTGTTTCAAAGAAGATACTTAGGGTTTCTCAGGTGGCAAGCGAGAGGGCAGTGAGGATCATCTTGTCTATCTCAAAGTACTCAATAACTACTAGTGTTGTTCAAGAGATGGTGCAGATCGGCATCGTTAACAAGCTATATTTGGTGCTTCAAGTGGATTGCGGGAGCAGGACCAAAGACAAGGCGAGAGAGGTGCTTAAAATGCTAGCTAAAGTTTGGAAGAGCTCTCCATGCATACCTGCAAATCTACTCTCTTCATATCCAGAATGAGAGGGAGTGATAGAATATTCATGGCTTCCCTTTTTCTTGTTACTTTTGTCTTTTCTTGTGTTTATAATTCATCGATCATAATGCTAGAAATAGATATACAAATGGCACGAAACCGTGTCGTCCACTAGTTAGTGCATGTATTATTGCAAATTGGGTTTTCCATTTTGAGGAAATCAATGATTATTAACAAAGTTGAGATCTTCACAAGTCACCACGACCCACTAACTAGCTCTTTTTGCTGTATGGTGTACTCTTTTTCTTTAGCTCTAGCTCCTTTATTGCCTGAACTTGAATCTATTAAAACAAATTTTGAAAAATTTCATCAAGAAATGATGGGTCAACATTTCAAAACTTTTTTTTCTCTCTCGATGGTCTCATCCATTAATTCTGATCCCTGATAAGTTCACATTGTTTAAATCGACGACTAAAGCTGTAAACACGTATGATCGATGTTTCTGTACAAAATCATAACGAGTTTAATTTCACAGTGCTAAATTCAGGCCGGCTTGCTTGTGAATTATAATTGGAGATTACGAAAGCTTTTAGTTTATTTGCTAGGTAACACCTTAGGTTTCCTCTTTGATGCAAGTGTGATATAGAGAAGTTTGTTTCCTGTACTTCAAGTTTTGATCAATAATTAATGTTCAACCAATTAATTATTTGTAAACTGCTAATGTGTTAGTTTGCTGTTGATTTTGGCATAATGAAGGAGACGATGATGATCCAATTAATTTAAGAGATAATAATTACCCAAATCTACTTGTTGAACAAATTTCTATCCAAATATATATATATATATATATATAATAAGTTTTGGATAAAAAAAATCCTATCTGAAAATCCAAATTCATCAAAATAAGTTTTGTATTTGAAAAATCATAAAATAATTTTTGATTTCTCAGTATGAAGATTTTTTTTAATGGTTTTTTCTGATAAAAAAATTTCTTACGAGAGACTTTGGAAATTATCTCTTGATTTAATTTCAAGGCATGCATTTTTATTTATTTATTTATTTATTGTGAATCGGCTATTTGTTTATGTAAATATATTTAATGGCTGTATCTCTTAGATTTGAATTATCATTATCTTTAGAATTTCGTGGGATTAGTCAAGCAACACACAATTTAACCTAGAGAGCTACTTTAATAATAATAAAGCAGAAATTGGGGTGAGATTGAGACAAATTATTCGGTAGGAAACAGTAGCATTTAGGCAAGAAAACATTATTGAGACGTGGGGTCCCATGTCATGCATTATGCATTCAATTGGCTGTGCAGCCCCTTTTTGAATCATACCCTTCCCGTTAGTTTGACGGCAGTGCTTCTCTTTCTTCATGAATATAGCCACGGGGTCAACGCTGGTTTTGTTGATTTTACTACATAGGTGACGTGATTCGGCCGGCTTTTTTTCCTGGTGTAAGAAAAAAATGTTAAGGAAATTCTTGTGATTTTTTAAAAAACTGTCATTGATTTGAATGGAAAAAAGAAATACTTCTTAATGTTATTAAATGATATGTTTCTAATATTTTTATGATTTATTTGTTAACAAAATAAAAAATTAAATAAGAACAAGAATGACCTAGCTCTATCCAAGCCAGCAATCAGATTTACAACTCAGCTGTAAAACTGAGATATTTTCATGGAATATAAATTGAATAAAATCATGAGCTTTAATCATAAGATAAACAAGAGTTGCTAGTGTGAAATAATAATTAAAAAGAACATTGAGTCAATCTTAGTAAACTCGTCAAATCCATGATTTATGACATGAGATAGAGAATTAAATTAATTAAAAATAATAATGAATGCAAATTTCTAACCAATACATTATTAAAGGATAAAACTAAAAAAAACAAACATAAAAAAAACAAATTCAGCTCGGTCTAATTTCTTAACCATGTGATACGGTTCATGAAATGATAATTTATTGTTCTAATTCATGATAAAATAGAGATAGTAAACAATAAGAATTGTATTATTTTTTATTTTTTTTTAAAAAATTTATTTTAATTATAAATAACAAGAAGTAGTAAGTGAAGTAATAGCTCGACTAACCACAATCAAGTGGTGAAAACTTAATTAAAGAGAAAAAAATATTCGTGGTTCAAATTTTACCATTTACTCTCTTTTTTTCAATACATATATAAATATACGAAATTATTTTTAATAGTTTGAATTTAAAAAATTGCCGACATTACGTTGAGATACGTGTACATGCTAATAAAAATAAAAAACCCCTTGGCAAAAGCTAGGGAAAGCCATCCAATCCACCCTTTCGGTATTTTTTATTTTATTTTTTCTGAAGCAGAAGCGTCACCTGTCATGTGCTAAACAGTAACTATCACTCGATAAAGTAAACGTTCCTGCGTTGAATAGGAAATTAAGAAATCATTAATTGATAAATGTTATAATTAAAACATTTTAAACTCTCTGCTCTCGTGGAAATTAATCATTCAACTCAGGCTGAATTATTCGATCTCTACAAGTGAAGATCTTGAGTTATCTTCGGGATTTTTTAGTTTCTTCAAATTTTATTTTAAACCTAATTCTGTTTCTCTGATAGATTAGATATATATTAGATCATAATTTTTTTATAAATTTCTTTATTCTGTTTCTCCTTATAATTATATTTTTGTTTAATCATATTTGCGTGAGACTAATTAATAATTAATAACCTTGCAAAATAAGATGTGGGAATAATATATAATTTCTTGGCTTGAGTTTAAAAGAAACTAAGTTTTTGTTGTGCTCGAGAATTTATTTTAGTATTGAATTCGAGTTGTCCTGTTGATTTTGGTGCCAATACTTAGCGTTAAAATGTTGTTTCTACCCACAGCATTTACAGGAAACCCACCGTTACATATTAATTAATTCCTCCTCAAATTTCACAGATTGGATGGACTTGTAATCAGTTGTAGTTGGTTAATCCTTTTTTTTCGTTTAATTTTTGATAATTAATTAATAAAAATAATAATTTAAAATTTAATATATTATTTGGAAATGATCACATAAATAAATAATATTTTATAAGAATTGTAATCTATATATATAGATATATAGATATAGATATATATATATATAGATATATAGATATATTAAACCCAGAAGAAAAGTACTCGTCAAAACTTGTGGGAATATTATATCTCAAATAATTCAGTGGTGCATGAAAATGTTCACGTCACTACTTTTTCTCCCCGCCATTAGTTTCATGGGTGCTCTTGAACATATAAACCGTAACATCACCCTCCGGTCAAACCATGGCACATACCTTGAGCTAGCACATGGTAATTAAGGACAGCCTCAGGGACAACCATGCTTGTCACCACGAGACCTTGATCAGCCATGTCTCCTCTCGTATTCTAAGTTTAAACATCTATACATACAACGTAGAGTAGAAAGAGCTTGTAATTAAGAAGTTTGTTCTTCTTGTGATTTTTTTGATTCGAGCTCTGTAGTTGTTATTATGATAACCACTAGAAACTTGTATGGTTGTTAACTACAGAACCTATGAGATTAATTGAGATGTACATATTAATAATAAAAAAAAACATCTATACATAGCTGCAGGTCATGTCTTGATTAAATTGAAGGCGAAAGCTAATTAATAGTTGTAGATGAATTCTATCTCACGCCACCTACAAAAGGTAAATTTGATTTTATCAAACTGTGTAGCTCTTAGATCATTGATAAACCCTAGAAGAAGCGTGCGTACATTAATTGTGGGAGCTAATTTCTTGGATCATGTGATGCATTTGCAGGTACGGTGTTAAGAAGCAATAAGATAATTATATTTTGATTTTGGCTACCTAACCTTGATTTTGAATCAAATGAATACAATAAAAGGAAGTTTGATTGATCTGTAGTTGAATAACTCAAGTCTTCAAGATTCAAGCTAGCATGCTTACGAGGACCGACGAATATTTGTGTGGTTTATAAAATCTGCACTGCCAAGTTGATGGACGAGGACCGTCAAGCTTTCCTTGGAGTTTTATTTTCGTTTCTTTTCTTTTATTAATGGAGGTAAGGGGTCAGTCGAGAAATATAAAAGTTTAAGGAACTGGAAGATTGATATATATATATATATTGTGGGCCTTTATAAAGGTCAAACCATCTCATGTGCCAAAGAAAGGCAATATAGTCACCAAAGGATATGGTGTGATAGCAGAAATCTTTTGACCTGCACAACAGATTTCGAGTTTGAGTCAGAACATGCACCACTTGTAAAAATCTAGAACAATCGAAGTTTTACTTATTTACCTAGACCCACAAAGTATGTTTTTTAGGGGGTTCTCGCATCCACAAGAAAAATAATGGCAATATATGTATCTATGTGGTTGTTTTAATCAGCCATTGAAACTACTAGAACTCACAAAGAATAGTCGAAAGAGTCTTAGTGAGAATACCGCCATTGAAACTACTAGAACTCAGAAAGAATAGTCGAAAGAGTCTTAGTGAATATCTCCATTGAAACTAGAACTCAGAAAGAATAGTCGAAAGAGTCCCAGTGAGAATATCGCCATTGGAACTACTAGAACTCAGAAAGAATAGTCGAAAGAGTCTTAGGGAGAATATCTTAATTGTGAGACAATTAAGAGATAACCAATTAATGGTTGATGTAGCATTAGATGAATGACTTAATTTATATTGGTTTATCGTGGTTGCCCTTGTGCTACTTTTACAAGTCACAACATGGTCTGAGTCCCGGTGGTGCTGGTAGCAATGCCTGCCATAACTCAAGGTTTTCCCACGGCTTACTTGATCTAATATATATGAATCATACGAGACATAGAAAAATTATCATTATCTAGGAAGGACATCTGTTAATAATTATTTAAATTAAGTTTAAATATTATCTATATCAAGTTGTTTCCGATGAGTGAAGGGAAAAAATAGATGACAAGTCAAAAATAAATATCTTTTTTTTGTTGTAGTAGTAAGACAAAAGGTTACAAAGTATACAGTCCATAAATCAAAAAGATAATTCCAAGTCAAGATATTACTTTTGATGAAGATAGGATTTGGGAATGGTCAGCTAAGAAAGCAAAATCTTTTTCATTGCAAGTTGAAGTTAACAGTGATGTGCCAATGAAAAATCAAACCATCAACACCTATTCATGCATAGCTTTTTAGTCATGCACAACATTAACATCATTTGCCTACACGCTTGCAAGATTATTTTCTTGGGAGTGACAATGATTTTTTTTTATTATGATGAAAATAAATGAATGAATAAATTCAATTCATTAAGAAAAATAATAGTTGAGAACTTGTCACTCTTCTTCAAAAAAAAATACCAATTAAAGTAAAGTAGGTGTATAAGATAAATTACGAGCCTAATGAAATGGTACCTCACTTTAAAGCAAGACTAGTGGCAAAATACTATAAGCAAAAACCAGGTATTGATTATTTCGAGGTTTTGACTTCATACTATTTGTATGATTATTTCACTTGTTTTCCTTTGTTGTATAAAATCATTGATATAATCAAATAGATATGAAATTTACCTTTTTGAATGGTGTACTTGAGAAAGATATTTATATTGAACAATCTTTAGGCTTTATGAAGAAAGTAGAAGAGAATAAAGTCTATAAATTGAATAAGGCCTTATATGATTTGAAACAAGGTTCTAGAGCCTCACATACTGACATTAATTCTTATTTTATTGAGAATGGATTTCTTAAGTGTCCTTATGAGCATACTTTATATATCAATACTATATTAAGTAGAGATATTATCATTGTATGTTTATATATGGATGGTTTAATTTTTACTAGTAATATTTTATGGTTGATGGTGAATTTTAAAAAAGCCATGATTGCTTAGTTATAAACTTGGGTTTAATGTCTTACTTTTTTATATTGAGATTACACAAACAAAGGATGTTATATTTATTTTCACATAATAATTATGCTACTAGTAGCTAAAAACAATCAAAATAGAATCTTATAATCCAATTTTTGACTCCAATGAAAGAGAGGTTAAAGATCATGAAAGATGGTAATGTTGATTTGGTTAATTTAACCAATTTTAAATGATTGGTGGGAAGCTTACAATATTTGATTGCTACTCAACCCGATATCATGTATGGTGTTGATATTGTTAGTTGATTTATGGAGACTCCATATCAATCTCATTTGCAAGCATCGAAGTGTATTTTGAGATATATCAAAGGTACATAAAATGATGTCATCTTTTATTCTCGTACTAATAAAATAGAGCTTGTTGGATATATAGATAGTAATTGGGTAAGTGATATTGAAAAGAGAAAGAATACTTCAAGTTATGTTTTTCATCTTAGTTTTTGTGTGTTCTCTTGTTCATTACAGAAATAACAAATGGTTGCTCGTTTTATTGCCAAGACAGAGTATATTGCAAATGGAAGTTGTGGTACTCAAATTGTGTGGTTGAGATTAAAAATTTGTGAGTTGCAATAGTTTTAAAACAAGACAACAAAGATCTTTTATGATAATAAATATGTTGTTGCATTAGTGTTTCATGGTCTAAGCAAACATATTAACATTAAATATCATTATTTTCATAACCCAATTTCTGGGTTACTCCCCAAAATCCATCCAAAAATAACAAAAATAAAATAAAAAGGATAAACATTGGCAGAAAAATCAATGTGGAAATTTTGGTTGTTTCCGCGAGTCTAATCGTATATCTTTTGTCCCCAAAAATAGAGGAAAATACAGATTTAAGGCGAAAATAATTTATCATTAGATAAATCTATGTAAAAATTAAGTCGAGAGATATAATTATATTTTTATGGGCCAATTTGATTTAATCGTCGGCCAATTTAAAATATATTTATGTTCGAGAATTAATTTAGGGTTCAATTGAAGGATTTAATTAAGTGTAAGGACTTAATTATACTTTAAGTTGGTCGAATTAATTTGATTAAAGGGCTTAATCGATGAGAAATCAAGTTCTTGAATTTAATTCGGGTTCAATTGAGAAGTTTGGAATTTTTGGAGACTGAATTGAATTTTTTTCCAAGCCAATTGTGTGAAATCAGGGACCCAATTGAAGACAAATAAGAGTTTAATGGTCAATTGAGGGTCAAATAGCATAAGTTGGAAGCCAGGGACCAAAATAAAAAGGGCGCGCAAATTTAAGGCTAACATTGAATTTTTCACGGGGACACAATGTCACAAAATTAAAAGTTTAAAACCAATTAGGGGTGCGATTGAACCAATTAAAAATGGAGGGACCAAATTGTATTTTTTTTCTCTCCCTCCCAAAATCATCACGCGTGACTACACTCGTTCGACCACTTGAACAGTCGCGAGCACGCTCACCGCTGACGACGGGCGGCAACCCATCGCTGCACGCAATGGGCAGCCGAAGGGTTGTCGTCCTCTGCTATAAATAGCATGCAAACAGAGATGATCGGGGGGAGAAGTGAGGAAACCAGGGGAAAATTGACGTAGAAGAGAGAACGAAACAGAGGAAAAAACGGAGAAAAACAGAGAAAGAGAAAAGGGAGAGAATTACGTGAAAGAGAAAGAAGAAAACAGAGGAAAAGGAAGGAGAAATCAGAGAAAAAAATAGAGGGAGTGCAACCAATGACAACCATCTTCATCTTCCTCGTCTCTGACAGCCAGCCTCCCTTGCACAGCAGCAGCTCCTCCTATCTCGTCAGCAGCAGCAACCAGCTCTCTCTCCCCTCCAGTAAGAGTTTTCTCTCTCTAAAATTAGTTCGGCCAAGCTCTCTCTCTCCACCGTTGAAGGCCATTCAACCACCCAACACCTCTCTCATCATCATTGTGAGCTTCCCCTCGACGCCAGCAACTTAGCCTAAGTCTCCGGCAAGGCAAAAGAGACGGTTGCAGCGACTGCAGCACAAACCCGACGACTTTGGAAGCTCCCTCCGGCCACCACAGGCCACCGTTGATGACACCACCACCACAGGAATCATCACCTCGACCTCCTCTACCCAACGGTGCTAACAGGTACACCTCTCGTCACACTCGAAAAATCATTGTTGATTGTCTTCTACCTCTCGTCGCCTGCATGCAGTGGGACGTAATTCGTCCCACTATTCATGCAGGCCAGCTGTTTGAGTTGGGGCGAGCTTCATGCCCGGCCCACATGCCTTGATGAGGTGGGCTTATAGCCCACCTGGACTGGAGGCCCAGTCCATGAGAGGTGGGCTCACAACCCACCTAGGCTTTTATCACAACCGTTAAAATTGGGTTTTGGCCCATTTTGGTTAGCAGACCCATTTAGTTGGGCCTGGCCCGAATTTTTATTTTATTTTTTTATTTATTATTTAAAAAAAATTACAAAAAAATGCATTTAAAAAAAATAAAAAATATATTGTTTTCATGCATACGGCCGGATTCCAAGATTTTTTCCATCATATTTTTCATAAAAAAAAAATATTTTGCATCTTCCTCATGTTTTAAAACACAAATTGGATATCGTAACTGGTTTATGATTATCCATTGGAATTTGGCCAAAATATCAAAAATAATTTTAAATATTTTTATTTTATCTATTAGGGTGTAAATTTACATTGTAAAGTATATCCATGGATAAAAAAAAGGTTTTTAACTACGATGTAAATTTACATTGTAAAGTACACCCGCAGATAAAAATGATTTTACTATGGTGTAAAGTTACATTGTATAATACGTCCGTAGATAAAAAAAGATTTTTACTACGGTGTAAAATTACATTGTAAAGTACATCCGTAGATTAAAAAAAAGGTTTGTAACTGCGGTGTAAAATTACATTGTAAAGTACACCCGCAGAAAAAAAAAATGTTTTTTGAAAATGCAATGCAAAATTTTTAACTTAGAAAAATAATCAAACAACAATGCAGCTTACCTTAGGTAGGGTGCACTGGGGGTGATGCGTCTTCCCCTTGTACAACAAGTCCCCTTACCTAGACTCTCGCAGACCAATAGGTTCCTAGTAACCTAATACTAGGTGGCGACCCCTAATAATTATAGTCGTAATTTTTATGACTATAAAGCACACCCCATTTTCACCGCGCGCCATTGTCTCTCCAGAGAGGGATGGCGGAGCACGAAGTGCAAAAAATCATCGTCGCGACAATTATAATCATGATTTTGTGAAAGATCAAGAAATCATGGTTTAGTTTTGTTCCTTTAAAGATCAAGTTGTTAACAGTTTAAAAGTCTCTTAAAACTTATCTATTCTTGAATTTAAGAAGATGATATGCATGAGAAAATCTTAAGAACTTGGTTTAAGAGGGTGTTAATAATTATTTAATCCAAGTTTTCCATGTAATTTAGGAATTGATATATTTTAAAAATATTTTATTGAATACAATCAAGTTTCTCAAACATATAAAAAATCATATCTCTTAGTATTTCTATACAAAACAAAACTCAAAATTATATATTTGTATGTGTTTTGAGATTTAATAACCAATTTATTGAATTTATGAGAGTTTAGCCAATATTTCAATCATTCATAATTTTAATTCATGAGAATTAATGGTAAATATTATGATATAAATATTAGACCTACAAGTAAGCTAATATTTAAATATCTAGAACTGACTAGAAAAACTTCTCAAAATTATTACGAGTTTTAACAAATTTTAATTGAAATATTTTTTTATCATGACATCTGACTTATAGAAAAACTCATATTTCTCTTAGGATATATGAACCATGTTAAGGCGTCTGTATGGATTTGTTTTGCTAAATTTTATTTTAGGCACACGAGCCCATAATAAAATTTAAAAAGTCATATTCATTCACAAGAATAAATAGTATTCATCAAAAATTTAAAACATTTTCAAATTTTACAATGCAACTTACCTTAGATAATGTGCATTAGGAATACTAATATCTTTCCTAGCCACAACAAGTCCATTACCCTTTAAATTTATAACAATACCGATACACCTAGATTTTCTTAGTAACCATGAGCCAAAATACTAGATGACGACTCCATTAATCCCCTACATTGCACGTCCACGTGTGATAAAATGGTATCACAAAAAAGTTCCTAGTACAATAACAAGGGTAAATTGATAAGAATACGAAGTGGGTAAATAAAAAATAGTTACATTCATCTCATTCCAACCTTGAGGTCAAGAACTTCAAATAGGTATGAGATTTAACTATTTAACACAACTAGCAGCCAACAAGAGACTAAAGCTTTAAGAATAAGGTTGTTGGGATAATGTTTATCCAATGGTGGAGATTTCATTGGTGGGAAGATTTGACAAGGTTATCAAAGTTATATGCTAGCATTTGGATAATTAAAATAAAACAACATATAAGTTAAGGAGGACATGATCAATCTTAATTATGTCAATATCATATGTTGAGTTGGATTCAAATTGGAGTTTAAGACCTTGGATCAAATTTCTATTAAGCTTAGAATTAGGTACAAGTATGGATCTGGAAAATTTCATAATAAGATTCATTCATTTTTTATGCTCAGCCACCTCGAATTGGTCACTAAACTCTTTTTTTTTATTTTCTTTTTATTTATCACCTTTCTATAATTAAATCATTTACTTTTATAATTAAACTTTTATTTAGATCCTTAAACTTGGTGTTTTCTTATAATTAGTAGTCAAATTATCATTCCACGCTCACATTAACTCAAAACAATTGTGCATATACACATAATTGCAACCGTGAAAATCTTATGAAATCAAACCAATATAGCTCAAACTTTCATGCCTAATGCATCTTGCACCATATTAGAAACGCAAACATAATAACAACTAGAAGTTTAAAACTCAATAATCTTTATGTTCGTAAATTTTAGCTAAGTAACTGAAACTTAACAACCCATATTTCGAACTCAAGAATTCAAATTGCTTAGACATGCAGGTTCAATTTCTCTATGTTCTCATAAAATACAAATATTGTTTTTGAGATAAAGTTCACCAAATTGAAGGGGGGGGAAAGTTATAGCTTTTTAACCCTTTCAATTTCTTTTCTAAAAAAGACAAGTTCTATTCCTAGCAACAACCAAAAAATTCAATCAAAAACCTTGACAAACTAATCACCAAACCAGCATATACTGAAACTTTAGTTGCCACAATAGGTGTTGATTAAAACCTCAACTTTCTAAAAATGGTTAAACCCTCCTAATGGAACTAAATTCTCTTTCACCCATCTTACCAAAACATATAAATTTATCAACAATATAAGGTAAAATTAATTTTACATCACCATGCTTATCCTTTTTGTAATTGCTTTTCAATTCCATGAAAAACATTACTTCACTTAGCTCGCGAGTTTGATGGTGTTAGATGGCGACTAGGGTTTGATGCGAGAGACATGTAGGATTTTGATCAATTTAGGGTTTTGAAAATTTACAAAGAGGAACAAGGTTTCCCTCACTTGAAGAGAGAGAAGATATGTTGTTTTAATTGGTTTTTTTATATATATATAAAGGTAGTTTGGTTATTTTGCCAAATTTCAAAAAAAAAAATTACTGACCAAAAATGTAAAGTATAATTTTATTTTATGTATAATAGGTAATTGCAATTCAAACCAAATGACTAGATGCTAAATGTAATTTTCCAGAACAAAAATCTTTCACGTATCAGAAACTAGAAACTGATACTTGTTTGGCTTCCTCTTGAAATATGAATTTCTTTAGTGTGATCTTATTTATATAATAACTGAATCTAAATGGTAAAGAATTAACTAATACCACCTCAATTTACACATGCACTCTTGAAAAGAATTTATCACAGAAGAAAATAAACCCATGTAGTCGACCCCAGCTGTTCAGAATTAAAATACATTTAGTTTAGTAGAATAGAGGTAAAACTAACTAAGGAGTTGTGCTGATAAAATGACTAAAATGTTTATGATATATAATTCAAAAAAAAAGAGGAAGAAGACGAAGAAGAAGAAGAAGAAGAAGAAGAAGAAGAAGAAGAAGAAGAAGAAGAAGAAGAGGAAGAAACAACTCTAAGTGGAGCAACATTTTTGAAGCTTCGATATATAATTACTTTCGTGAGTGGAGTAAACAAATTAAGCCCAGTAACAGGTTACGGGTAACATATACTTGTTTGTATATGTAGATTATTCCGGGTCCCATACAGTGATATGCATGTATAGCATGGGAAAAAAGCAGTATGAACTAACACATTTATCAAGACCTAGAGAAAGTATCATCGCTAGACATATCAAAGGGACACCAGTTATCAAACAACAGATCAGGATCTTGAGTGTCTGGTCCAAGAACTGGTTGTTGAGACATTTCCAGGCTATGATTATCCATCATGTCAGAATTTGACCAAAGTATCTCTTGAGAGACCGCGTCTTGTCCTGGCAATGGTGGAAACTGGAAGCTGCTTGTTTCATTACTTGTACATCGTTTATCTTGGTCATCCAGGTGCTTGTGGGCTGAGTCTAGACTATAGTAGTAAATCGAGTGATCATTGTCAGTCAAAGGAACTTCTGTCGAAAAGTCGGAGATGGTGAGGGATCCAGCAAGACCATTTTCGTCCGGTGATTCCAGATACGTGTTCGGAATGTTAGGGAATTCGAGAGGTTGATCAAACTCGCTTCCAAACTCAGGCACTTCAAAACAACTCTCGGAATCTTGCTGTGGATTCAAGAACTTAGCGTAAACAAGTGCGAGATCAATATGAGAACCATCAGGAATCATCGATGAGCTAGAGGACTCTATGGAGGAAATTCCTTTATGGCTGAATGGATGTGTAATAGAGTTATTAGACAAGCCTCCATAACCTAAAATCTTAGAGCGAACATCTGTCGATAGCCTCATCGACTTTCCTCTTCTATTCTTCCTGCAACCACCACCAACAGGCACGTTCCGAAGGGATCCTCCTTTAGTCCAATACCTTCTACAACCTTTGCAGAAGTATCTCGGCTGTGTTAAACTGTAGTTGTTGTGATAACAAAATTTAGTATTTGAGGATCCACACCGAGGACAACTTGGTGATATCTCACCATGTTCCTTCCATCCTGTCTCCATACCAGATTGCTTCAAACTTCACAGGATTCATAGAACTGCCTAGCCTTTCACTAGGTTCTCTCTCCCGTCGGGTTTGAAAGCAGGAATGGAGCCTTAAGTTTGTTGGGAAAGTGTACGCACTCAAGCACATGAGACAGGGGATCCGGTGCCGTCAAGGAAGATTATGGTGGTGGGTAGCAGCCCCGGAGGCTAATACACAGTGTCGCTGTTTAGTGCACGTGGCGCAATTGTACTGGTGTATATGAGGGTGGTAGAGGAAGCAAATTCCTCGATAGGCTAACTGTGATTTCTTAGAAGAGCATGCATCCTATATTAAAAACAAATATCAACTTGGCAAACTGACACTCGAAGTGTTTCTCCATAGTCTAATCATGTGCATTCTAATGGCCCTCCTTTCAGGTAAAACCTCCCCCTGTTTAGTGAGATCAAATATTGCACGCGTAATAATATATAAGAGCTGCACGTACAAGGTTGAATATCAGCAGATTTTTCCCTTTTCTTTTGATCTTTCTTTGCGTTGCATAATCAATTTATTATTTGGGAATCAACGCCAAATACTACCGGTTTAATTTAAATAGCACCACCCAAAAGACCACATTTTATTTTATTTTATACGAGAAAACTTTATTTTCTGGAAAGTATAATTTATAGGTTCAGATAATCGAGTAAAACTTGTTTATCCTAAAAAAATTTAAAGACTGTTTGTTTTGACTCAAATTTAAAATCTGCTGTATAAATAACAATTTTTTTATTATCAGGTTACGTTAACTTGAAGACCAAAACGCCACAATGCTTGAATAGCAAACACCACTTGACATGCGAGTGGTCATAACTGTAGAAATGTGGTGTTTCTTAAAAGAGAATGTCTAGTACGAGATTCTAGTTCTATTAGTAACTTGAAATGGATCTCTCGGATCGTGGGCTCCTCGGATCATGTAAACCTTGCAGACTTCATAAATAATATATATTTTTTATTAGAAATTCAAGGGTTCCACCATGACGTTGCCACTTGTGACTGAGGACACCCACAAGTTCATCAATTTGAAATGCTACAGTAGCAGCATAGCTATTAACTTGTGCTTAAAGCTGTAATCAACATACTAAATTAAAGAACTTTTTTGAATATCTTAATATGTTTTGAAAATCCCATGGATATCGTTTAATGGACAGCAACACAATTTGGAAATTATGAACTCGTTGAATGAAAAGACTGGAGGAGAAGACTTGAAGAGAGGCCACTGAATGGATGACAGCAATGTTAAGCAGCAGCCTGTAAGAAAGTGGGATTTATGGGTCAGAAGGAACCAGTAAGTGGGTTAAATCAGAAGACCCAAGATAAGGCGAAAGGCATCGCTGGTTAAATGGAAGATAACACTGGAAAGGTCCATCAGAGAATCAAATTACCAATTCATATAAATGGAACAGTTACATCAGAAGATCAAACAGTCATGCACGATTATTTTCTCGGATTTCTTCTGCTCTCTTAAAATCAATCCTTCCTTCTGTTTCCTTTTGCCTTTCCTAAACTAATTAGCACTCGTTTTAACTTCCGAAGACTTCTCTTTTACATAAAAAGATCCATCTTGCGAGTGTCATGACATTCAAAACTCGATCCATAGTGACCATAATGCACGTGGCTTGAATTACTATGGTTAAACCATAGGGAGACCGGGCATCAGGGAATTTAATGTTCCAGCTGTCCTCGAACCTTGCTGCAAGATTAAGATTGATGATTGAACAATAGGTGCGGATGTTAAAGATTCAAGGCCACAGGCAGCCACCATAAGTTTCTCTCGCATCTTTTCTTTCTGTTTTTAGTGCACCAGATTAAGTAAAACTGAAACTAGGCTATCCCCATAGATTAAGATAAGCACAAATGATTTAACAGATACAAAACACAAACGTTACATTTGATATTTGATAACATGAAAAAAGTTACTTCTGTTTCTTCTTAGCTTGTAGAGATTGAACTTGAGGACCTGGTCTCTTCTTTGCAAATGTACTGGTTCTGCTTTCTAATTCCCCGTCACTGTCATCATCCTCGTTACAATCTCTAGCTGGTACGATGGAATCCTCGATGATATTAGCAGCTCTTCTCTTTCCAGCTTCCAACTTGGCATGTAATCTCCTTTCGACAGGGTCATTGGACAGTCTAGCTTTAGATTGGCGTGGAACTTCTTTTGCACCAAGTCCAAGCCTAAGGAAAACATGCAAAGGATTTCTTATAAACAGCCCGTAATGACACAGCGAAATCCTCTATTGAAAATGTAAAGATGGCTATACTACCTAGAAGGCCGGCCCTCTGATTCTACTTTTGCTGGTTCATCTTCTACAGCCTTGCTCATGTTATTGACCCATTGTCCAGCCTGCACACGGCAATGTTAAGAAACAAAAGGAAAAACAAAACACAAAAGAGGCAAAGTTTCTGCTGCACTTCCACTAGATTTCATTTTAACTATACTCCACTTCTACCCAGATCTACAATGTCATTTTCTATTTTCTTATGAACAGTATAGGGTAACTAAGAAAATCATCACCAAACCTTATGGAAGTTGGACGATATGGAGTTTCTGTTTCACTAACTATAGCGGACTACAAGTTCAAAAACTTCCCTTAAACAGCAACATGAAATTGGTAAACATGATAGCTATTAATAATTGAATCACAGCATTGAAAGCCTGTCTCACTTATGATTTCTAGGGTGTTGAAAAACTGACCAGTGTGAGGGAAGAAAGGGGAAAAAATCTCACAAATATATGCAGAACCATAGCATAAAAAAAAACATGAAAAGAGAAGGATTTTGTTACCAATTTGAAGGCATTGTCTAATCTGACAATTTGTGCAGAGTTTTTTTGCTGCGCTGCCTCCATGCTCATTGCTATTTGCTATAATTAAAAAAACACAAGTATCTTCAAAATGTGAAAATGGCATTAAGAAGCACACAAAGTGTGTAGCATTGGAGTTTGCTGGATTGAATCAAAGTTCTAAATTTGTACATAGAAAATTATAAGTTTCAATGTTTGCAAAGAAATACCATATTTGCAGCACCTTCCCTGAATCAGCTCATTCTTAGGGTCTATGTTAGTGTATCTAAATGTCCAAAATCCACCATATTAATTCTAAAGTATCAATAAGGACCATATTTCAATTCTAGAAAAGGTCTTGTGCATCATAAAACTAAAATCAAATTTTTTATTACAGTATGTTTATAATACAAATGCACTTGTAACAGATTATGATCTCGTATATAGAAGTTTGAAACATTCCTTAATCTAATGTGTAAAATGGAAACAAGAAAACCCCTTATGGCATTAGTATTAACACAACCAAAAAACTTTATGACACGCACCAGACAATTCTAAATGGTCTTATTGTGTGAACTAACCTATTTCTAAATACATTGAGGAAGACAATTTTTCGCAAGGTATATCTAAAAAGGTAAAAATACAAATAATAAATTGCCACGTAATTTTATGATAATCAGAAACACTAACTAGTCTTTCGAAGATTCTAGATAAGGGACTGATTCTATTAAAGAAAATATATAATTACTCTAAAATAACCTACAATGTAAGTTGGTTCGTGCTCATTTTTAATGATAAAATATTCTTATTGTACTTGTATGCCAAGGTTTTGTCTAAACTATGCTTGTGTTTGTTGTAAGAGGTAAGTGTTTCTAGAATATAAGGTAGTAATTTGGTATCCAAGCCTAGCAACATGGCTTAATACTCAATTTACAAATCTAGGCATGAATAAAAAAAGGTAGATTGGGCTTTGGCTCATTCCCCTTGCTTACATGATCTGTATTTTATTTTTATAAAATTTTAAACAAAACCCTTTCAAGGACTTCACTGTTCTTTGATAAAAACAAAACCTTAAATTTTTGAAAGCAGCAAAGTTTCAAACTTCTATGGAATAGAACCCTTTTAAATATTATACTACTCATAGATTGATTCTTTCATGAAAAAACAAACTCATTTTACACATTTCGAAATTTCATATTTACCAAATAAAAAAAATAAAGAACAGGGCCAAGAATAGGTTATGACAAAGTGGTTTACTATTGGGGTCAAAACAATAAAAAGTTGGACCATTCCTCCCATACCTAAACAAACTAACAATGAGCTTCCAAGAACATTTTCTTTACAGAGAAATTAAAATAATCTAGCATACCCACACGCAGTGCAACAGAAAAACATTTAAGAATGTTCATAACTCAACCTTAAGACGACTATTAGTAGCCTAGCATTAAAGCATGACAATTCAAAATCTAGAACCAGCCTAGACAGATCGTTTACCAGAGAAAAAAAATTATCTTTTCATCATCTTAATAGCCCATTCTCACTTCTCCTCTAAACACTTTTTGCTTGATCCGATTACATTACATAAGAACAACAAGTCTAGGTGCACAAAATACAAGAGACAAGATTAGCTGCACAAGCACACAAAAACACTCGCAGGCAGCACTAAGTGCAAAGTAAACAACCCGTTTGCTTTGGAGAGAAAAAGCACCCGTATAGGAAAGCATTCGTGAAGATTTAATATTTTAACGAAATGAGGAAGCAGTTGGTGAATAAGGAAACAAAACAGAAAAGCTAAAAGAATCACAATAAGCAAATACATATACAAGTAAAATTATCAGATTGAGAGTTTGATAAAAAGGAAATTAAAGGGAACTTATTGGAGTTTCGAGGCTTACTATACCATTAAGGGGGGGGGGGGGGGAGTTGGTCTTTCGGTTTTTCAATTGAAACGGAATATTTTGATTTTGGAATGTTTTGACGCGCCGTTTCAGGGTTATATTGTTCATATATAATTAATTAATTAATTATATATTTAAAAAAATACTAATTTATAAATGGGAAAGGAATTAGATGCGGCAGAAAATACAGCAGTATACAAGCAAAATAAATTCAATTTATAAAAATCAAATGGAATGGACAACACTGTTCCGTTTTATCATATATAAGCATAAACCCTTCATCATCCGTTACACATAAGCACCAAAACAGAAGGGATTTTTTATTTATAAACATCAACCCTTCATCATCCATTCCAAAATCATATACACCAGCAAAGTAGGGAAACGAAAGACTTCAACAGTTAACAGAGCACGACAAGCCAGCCTACACCCATAGAGAGAAGCGAAATCATGCATCGAGACTGATACATCATTGATTTTCATGGCAGCAGGCATGGGTGCACCACACCGACGAGTTTGTTTTGATTTCCAGGGTTCTATTTGTTTTTTCAAACAGAGGGTTCTGAAATCTGAATCTTGAATTTATGTTTTCCAAATTCACAATTATAATTTATAACCCTACAAAAATTGTCTGCGAGCCACACTTGTTTATTCTCCAATATAAATTATAAAATGGCCAACATATCAGCAAATGTTGCGCTTTTGTGCAGGTTCCAAATAAAAGAGGAAGAAGAGTGTACCTTGCACTTGCAGAGGACGTTGAAGAGAAGAGACAGGAGCCAAGGATGAACTGATGAAGAGGTGTTGAACGGTTGCACTTTGCAGTAACGCAGCTTGCAAGAGTAGAGACTGAAGACTGAAGACTGAAGAAGAAAGATTGGAGGGGTTGTGTCGATTGTTTTGGTTGAGATTTGGGAATTTGAGAATGGAGGTTGTGAGGAAGATAAGTTAGGGATTTGCTGTGAACTTCAGACACAATTTGTGACTTGGGGGCTTTAGTTTTCAGTTTTCAATTACATGAATTAATTCATTTTTTTGATGACCGGAACGGAACATGTGGTGTAATCAAAGTTATCACTGTTGTTGCTTTGTTTTTTTTAATTAAAATGGATTGTTTCGGTTGTGGAATGTTTTTACTAGGGGTGAGCATTTTCGGTTCAGTTTTTATCAAAAAAAAGTAACCAAACCGAAAATTGCATTTTTTAAAATAAAAAAACCGAAACCGAACCGAACCTATTCAAAACCGACCATTTTCGGTTCGGTTCGGTCCGGTTTTTATGATTAAATAATTGGAAAAACCGAAATTGGTTTCTGGGCCATCTGATGGGATGTCTGATGGGCTTGCAATTAATATAAAAAAACTGATTTTCTTGTAAAATCCCAAAGTATTTTTAATTTTTTGCAACTAATACAAATATTAATGTATTAAATTGTTAATATAGTGTTTATTAAGTTTTTTTTTAATTTCTAATACTTTTGTTTTGTTTAATTTAGCATGAGGAGAAATAATTAAAACTACACAAATGAACAAATTTAAATTTAAATTACAGAAAATGCCTTCAAAGGGCTTCAAAATAAATAACAAGCAACATTAATATAAAAAACTTCAAGAAATACACCCGATTTTGAACTAATTATCATAAATTGATTAATGAATAATAAAATAAAAGTAAAAGTGTATAAGAAAAATAATAATAAAAACCAACTGACCATTATCCCCAGTTAACAACGCTCCTCCAAGCCACAATCAGGACAACAAATAACAAAATGCAGGCATCACCCCTCGTACAATTACTGAAAAAGTATCTACAAGATAATAGTCATGCTGAGATGAAACTGGACCTTTTTTGTAATAAACATTTTTATAGTTAATTTGGAGTAAAGTAATGAGTAATAAATTTGATTTATTAGCAAAAAGATGTTCATTTTGTGAATCCATGATGACATAATACAATGGTAGCTAAAGATTTTCACATCTTGATCAATGCTTTAGTTCAAGCTTGGACAGTAGCTTACATAATTTCCACTCTACTTTATCTCATCAATCAACTCAGGTATACTTAATTCATCACAAACCCCCTTTTATTTCTCCCAGAACCCTTTTCTCAGAGAAAAACATTTTATTATGGTCTACTTATGCTAAAATTTATTTCGGATTTGATTTATTTAACCTTTCTTTTCTTCTCCTTATGATTTTAGGGTTTCTAGGAGAGTCAGTGGTTCTGACTTAGGAAATTGTTTTTAGAGTTTACGGGTCTCACTAAATGATATCAATCGGTCTGACTTGATTTTTTTTACAGTAAAACAAGAACCCAGAAATGGCTCTTCAGAAACAGAGGACCCAAAACTCTTAAGGTTACAAAGCATAGCAGCACTGTGTCAAAAGAAGTCCACACGAACCCCAGAATCAGCTATCAACGACCAGAAAAGAAACAAGAATAGCAAAAGCCTTTTTTATCATTGATCCAAGAAAAATGAAAGTTGACATAAGAAATGGTTGTCAAGGTACAGAGAACTACAAGCTTATTAAAACTCCATAGAGAAGGCAATAAACATGACATTACAATGCAGATCAAATCCAATTACTAATAGCAGAAACAACAGCATAAATCAATCCTCCTGATAGCTAGATAGTAGTTGCCAGAAGAAATCAAAAGGCTCTAGCTAGAAAATCAGAGCACGCCATGGTCAATTTACCCAGAAACAGAAACTCAAGGTTCGATTTCATATATGATTCAATTCAATTAGAAAAGGAAGCATAGATGATCTATAAGAGATAAAAAGAAAACAAACAGAGGTTCAATTTACTTACCTTTTATAAACTGCAACCGTGTCGGATGGGGACGATGATAAAGAGTAACTGTCGAACTGGGGGCAACAATGTGATCAGATTGCAGAGGGAGAGAGGGTAATGGTTGGTTGGCTGGTTGCAGTCTTGCAGAGGGAGGGATAGGCCGAGAGGCGAGAGGCAAGAGGGAGGGAGATTTTAGTTGCAGAGGGAGGCGAGAGGCTGGGGACGATCTAGCCTAAAGTATTAGACTGTTAGTTGCAGAGATGGAGGCGAGAGGCGAGAGGCTGGGGACGATCTAGGGTTTGTTAGTTGCAGAGAAGGAGGCGAGAGGCCAGAAGGAGGCGAGAGGCGAGAGGCGAGAGGCTGGGGACGATCTAGGGTTTGTTAGTTGCAGAGAAGGAGGCGAGAGGCGAGAGGCGAGAGGCTGGGGACGATCTAGGGTTTGTTAGTTGCAGAGAAGGAGGCGAGAGGCGAGGGCGAGAGGCTGGGGACGATTTAATTTTGGGTTAATCGGTTTTGTCCGTACAAAATCGATACCGAACCGAACCGAACATTTTTTAGAATTTTTTAATCGGTTTAATTGGTTTTTTTTATCGGTTTGGTTTTCTCAGTTATTTTTTTTCTGGTTTTCTCGGTTGGTCGGTTTTTTTGCTCACCCCTAGTTTTTACGTGTCGTATTGTATTTTATATATATAATTAAATATATTAATTTAAAAAAAAAATAGTTTAAATTTAAAAATAAAATTATTTAGAATCGTAAAATTTAATTTAAAAAAAAAAACACAATAAAATGATTTTTCTGAATAAAATTATAAATATGTATAATATTACGAGAATATCATTATCAATCTCGCAATGTCATTATATTCTCTGATTGCTCTGAAATTTTAGCATAATATATATAAATATGTCACGAAACTCCTAGTAAAATTTTATCTTAATCTAATGATCGGATTAAAAGATATGATTGATATTATAAAATTATTTATTATTTAAAAAAACACTATTTAAATGTTGAAAAAACAAAAGCAGTCGACGCGAAAATCTAGAAATGTACCAAAATTTAAACTATCTCGGCCCTGAAAATCTAGAAACGGACCGAAATTTAAACTAAGATAAAAACGACGTCGTTTAGTCTTGTTTTTTAACTGGTACGAAATATTTGACCATTTCAGTCAAAACAGAACGAAATTGACAACTATGAATGTAATTCCAAAGTGTTTGACTAAAATTTAACCGAAAAATCTAAAATAGACTGAAATTTTAAGCAAAACAAAAACTATACCATTTGCTCGATTTTGACCAAAACAAAATAAAATCAACAACCCTGATTTGTATGGTTGACATCCCCTACAAACCAGAAAAGTAATATTGAGAAGATCTTTTTGTAGTTTTATTTTTCCTAATTTCATCCTGTCACCGTTAATACCTTTTCTTTAATTTCCTCTTAATTCAGCCTTTATAATTTTTATTTTTATAAACAAACGAAAATACAGGAAAAAAATCGATAAATTATACGAAACTTCAATGAAAGCATATTCTTGGAAAAAAAATTGATATTTAAAAAACATATGGAGAAACAATTCAACAACATATCCCATCAACAATTTAACAGAAATTGCATTCCATACAGGTAACTCTCTCATCATTTTAATAAACCAAAAAACATCGGAGGATTTCGTATAAAAAAAATGCTTCCGAGCTCAGATCAACAATCTAACTCATCATAACTCGACCGAGGACGCCACAACTTCCTACCGTATCACAAACCTAGGGACTCATTCAACAACCAGACACTTCACAGCAATCAGAATGAAATAATGATGGCAAAAATTCTGACGACTTCTTGGGAACAACAAGCTTCATAACCACCTTTGCATGGCATGGCTACAGTTTCAAGTTATTAGACAACTAATCCTACAACTTCATACAGTTTACAACATAATTTTATCAGATTCTGGAAAGGGAAACAACCAATACTGGGAACCTCGAAGCCAACATTGTCATCTTTAGAAGAAGAAAAAAAAAGAACCAGATAATAGGCAATTTAATGATAATTTACAGTACAACAAGAATTAATGACATAATATTGTACAGCATTGACGCAAAAAAATTCAGTGGACAAGGCTGAAAAAAATTCTTGCAGAATGAGATATTGGAAGTTGTGACTTGATGCAACATGGACCAGCAGTTACAGCTTCGTTGAATGCACCCTGAAGAAGCTAACGAGATCAAAATTTAAATCCACAGGCAGCTGCTATTGCTGGCCTAGTCTTTCCTGTGAACAAGAAGAAGAAAATGAGTATTTACGAGACAACTATCATTACAATACCTAAAAAGAAAATTTCATATCTAATAAAAACCAACTGAAAGACCAAAAGGATTGAAATATAGGAATAGCTACACGCACACCTGATAATTCAGGATGAGAAGAGAAACTGAAAATGGACCCAAATTAACCACTTGGTTTGAATATTACTTCTAAAAGCATAGGTTAGGTCTGGATTCTTTTTATAAATCACCAACTGCTATCCTGTGATTTACACATCATATGATCTTATTTTGGCAGAGATGGTAGTGATCAATCTTGTAAAAGAACTCTCAATTGCAGGGCTGATTTAGAAATTTTTCAAGGGGTTGAGAGCCTGAAACTTAAATCATGTGGTTTGTTTTGAGTTGGTTCAGTTATGGCTGGTTTGGTTCGATAATAGTCAGCTTGACTTTATGCTCTAGCCCAAAAACTGGAATTTGTTTATACAAAGACTTCAATTATTATTATAGCTCCACAGTTTCAACATCAGTAAGAAACAAGCACTTCAGAGTTGGAAAAATGAGGAAGAAAATATATGATAATAACCTGAAGCATCTGCATTAATTTTGGATGTTGCTCCAAAAGCCGGCACAGCTCTTCCTTGTTACTCAATAAAGACTGCCATAAAACAAGAGCATTAACTTTCAGGTGAAATAAAGCATGCACATTTCAAAACCATAAACTAAGTTCCTTAGCTGTAAAATGCAGGTACCGTGATAGCTTTTGGATCCTTGAAGTACTCCTGTAATGACATTCCAAGATCTTGTTGCTGCTGGGATGAAACATCTCCCTGCTGACGTATAACATGTGGCTGTGCATGCTCAACTAGCTGCTGCCTTGACTGAGAAAGTTCTTGCTGCTGAACTTGATAATGAGTGTGCACAGAAGGGGGTTGTGGTTGTTGCAGCATTTGTAATTGATGGCCTTGCATTTGAATAGGACTTTGCAAAGACCCCCCTTGTTCCAGCTGCTGAGAAGATTGTGCAAGCGGCCAAAGATGTTGAGTTGGCTGTGGTGGACGTCGAAGTGGAGGCTGCAGAGGCTGCAACTGATGTATTAACTGAACAGAAGGCTGAGGAATGGAGAGATTTTGCAAGACATTTGGACTCTCGCCTTGCTGCTGGGTGGGGGTGCTTCCATAAGGAGTCGCAGGGATTGTAGCTTGCCTACTGAAAACCATGGGTGGCATTAGAGGTGGCATATAAGAAAGTAAACTAGCACCCGAAACAGAGAGATTTCCTAATCTCGGATCAGTTAGTGGTGAAGTTGAGGTCTGGGGAAGCTCATTTGTTCCAACAGCAAATACTGAAGATTGAGAGGTAGAGGGATTTAACGATGGTAAATTATACGGACTAGATGAGAAGGGAGGTGGTGTAGGAGGAAGTGGTGGGTGAGGCCCAGCAGACCCACTGGGAGAAGAGATAGAAGCACGTGAATACTTGGAATCTGGCATCTGAATGGAAGGATTGCTACCATATGCAGATAGATAATCTGACTGAACCTGCAAAAGTGGGGAAAGCATGATTACACAAATGCAGAAGAGCACACGATAGCAGCAGGATAGCAGCTACAATTTCTTTTTAATCGACAGCATATCTTATCTTACTTGGAAGGCTGCAGGAAGTGGAGGCTGCACCTCTGTTCCAGAGTTAACATAGGGGGATGACTGAGTTGGGCCTGGATCATGATTCTGAGGTATCATGGATGACATTGCTGGAGGTGGCATTGGAGGCAAAGGTGGCTGATTCAGAGGAATTTTTGAGTCATAAAATCCTCGGGATCCTGAAGAATGCTGCAAGCTGTTCTTCATATAGAAATTTTGTGGAGGCATTCTTGAATCAACTGGAATCTGTAGAGGAAAACCTGAAGTACTTGCAGCTGAAATAGAATCAAAGCCAGTAGAGGTTTTAATGGTATTCTTTGCATCATCATGTTGCTCGAAAAACTTCTTATCTGAAGAAACACTTGGTTCTCGTGTCAACAGCATTTCAGGTCGTGAAACAGACATCCTTGAAGAGAATTCACTTTGGGTGTTCTCATCAACATGAGATGCTAATGGTGGGCGTGAATGAGAAAATTGATTGTTTTCATTAACATCACTCTCAGTCTCTTCAACAATCGAGTGGGGAGAGCTTTGGTCAACAATGGCAGTGGCTAGCTGCTCTAGATTATCATCAGGCTGAGGAAAAGGCAATTTGTCATCAGATTCAGACTCCTCACCATCAAAAACAATATCTATTCCCTGAAGATCATCATCCAGAACAGTTTTCAATTGCTTGGACTTGTTGTCTTTTTCCTTATCTACATCATTTGCAGGGGCTGCACTCTTAACCAGTGCTGAAGGTTCCCCAACAACAGCTACCATTGGATTCTGCCGTTCTCTTTGTCTGGCCATAAATTCATCCACATGAATTGATGGAGGTCTTCCACTTGTAGATCCCACTCGCTGGATTGCTATGACATTTGAATTGCTAACACCATCTACGCTTCTTTCTCTAGCAACATAGTCGTCCACATGCATGGATGGAGGCCTACTGGTATTTGGCTTGCGCTGCCTAAAGGTATCCCTGCGAGTTGGACCCAGAAGGAGCAGTTGATGAACCCATTCCCCGTGAAAACGCATTTTGTCCAGTAGCTTCAGCCACTGAAGTTTCTCCCTTGACACGCTTACCAGAACCATCCACTGATGACAATTTCCTTTTCATAGAAGGATTCTGTGACAATCTATCAGGTAATGTTTCTGGACATTCCCACAGAAATTTATCTCCAAGGCCTCCTAGGTAAAGGTAACCATCAAACTTTTCAGCAGTGCCATCTGCCATCTGATTTATTCTTGAATGAACCAGAAGTTCATTTGATGGTAGAGATTGAATGCCTCCACTACTCATAATGTCATCTATTGTAACTGAAACAGTGGGCTTCTGCAACAATAACAACAATGATTTGGCAGAATCTGAAGCCTGTAAATTGATGACACCCAGTCAGCTTCCAAAAAAACCAATGATGATAAAAGGGAAATAATTTAAAGACTAAACATTTTAATCAACTTACTTGATACAAACTTTCCCTCATATCTGTAGGGAGATAGGCATCGTCATTTAACTTTGAACTCAGAAGTGTAATCATTTCCAGTATGAAACTTATATTCTCTGGAGAGCTATCTGTCCCGTCCATATCATCATGGATACCAAAGAGGTTTTTCATCGCAGTCACCCCATTCAAGTTCAAATTACTAAGAGAAGAACAAGAAACTGTCAGTTTAATGGATAAAGGACCTGGCATATCATTACAGGAACAAAAGTTGATGATAGATCCTTTATCATAATAAATTATTCAAACACAATGAACAGAAACCTAGGGACAAGAAAAATAATCCCTAAATTGCCAAAACAGATCTAGCACAAAATTTGAAAAGGTTTTATTGATAACCAGGGATCTGAAAGTTATCAATGAAGCCTATAACCAGCATTGTCAAAGGCAAAAGGCGCTAAAAGGCACCATGCCTGTAAAATACCCGAAGCACTAGGCGCTTACCTAGATGAACCAAGGCAATATAATATAAATCAAAATGTGGGTGTGTAATCACCTCTAAAAATATATATATATAATACCATAACATATTCATATAAAGTTATATTTCTCATTAGAAAATAAAAGAAAATATAAAATATTGTTAAGTAGCATATGCTAAGTACTTACTAATTTTTGTATGAACTATGAATGTGTGTACACGATATCAACTGAAGTTTAAAAGTCACAGCAAAAAAAATGTAAGAAATTTCAGCAACATAACACCATTAAAATGGACATGTGAAGAGACTGGGAAAGAAGGGATAGCATGGGAGAGAGGGAGAGAGTAAGTGAGAATGAAACAAAAGGACAACAAATAACAAAAAGAAGAAACTTTTTTATTTTTTTACCCTAATCTTTGTTTTTTTACAAAAATACCCCTAAAATGTTTTTGTGGTAGATTTAAAAAATGGACAGATAGGTCAAAACATAAATCAGTTAAAAGGAAAAATCCAACATATAGGCAGGCAAGCGGTAGCACTTCAAAATTAATCATATAAGGCTAATAAAGGTGTAATGGCCTCGTGTCTCCTGTAGCGCTTAAGCGAGCACCTGAGTGTCTTTTGACAACACTGCCTATAACATACATAAATTATTCAAATGCCATAATAGACCTTGCACATAAAATTGAATAGTCTTCTGCTAACAGGTATACAAAATAATACGAGCACAGAATTGCTAACGATGTTAGGGATCTTATTTGACATTCATAGAAAATAATTGTTTATTGTATGATATAGATTCAAAATATATACTATTCATCAAATAAAAAACAGTCATTAATAGCAAACATAGATATAAAGTCTATTTGTTGTTTAATCGTTGAGTGTTCTCGATCCTACCTATAATTATCCTTGTTTGCTCAGTACATTTAGTTACACTTGTATCAGAGGAGTTTCATATCTCATGCAATCATCACAAATGCTGACAATGCACTATGGCTGTCAGACCAAAAAACTCAAACCGGGCTCTCTTAGATGCTTTTAAGATTATGCTTGGTAACTAATTGATTAGAAAGGCCAAGGAAAATTGTGAATCAAGCTTGTCAAATTGTCAAAAAAATCAGCCAGAAACTAAACAACCAAGCACCATTTTTCTTGATTGGGCTCTCAACAGTGAAGTTCAAACTACTACCAAAAAGAAAATGTGGGCAAGGTCCGTATATTTGATGACGCTAGTAAAGCCATATATCCATGAATACCACTTACAAATTATGGCCAAATTCAAGCATCCAAAATATATACTACAAGCATACACAGATTAAAGGGTTTTCCAACATAAATGAACTTCATAAACTACTAACACAATAGCATATTACTCAATAATCTTAGTCAACCATTAAAATTATACTCCAATTCCTGGACAAAAAAAAAATGAGCTGACTCACCATTTACTATCCAAGCAAAAGCACAAAGCACCAATAGATAACATAGTAACAGCCTCAATTGCACAAATTGAGGCATCATCTTTTGAATCCACTGATTCCAACAACCTAATCCAGCAAGAGAGCAAAGGACACTTTCTCCATTCAATGTCATCCAAATTATAATTCCCATTCCCTTCCTGTCCTTTTCCAGATTCATGCTCCTCAATGCTGGTGTTGATTTGATGCAAAGTTGTCACACAAGCACTTTGACCTTCATTGCAAGAACCTAGATCTTTAAAGAATGCAAGGCAAGAAAGCAACTCTTTTCCAACCGGTAAGACCTGAAAAACAAGGGCATTCCCAGCTATTGGTTGAGTCAAATGAAGCAAGACACAAGTTCCTCTCAAAATCTTTCTGGACCAGAAACTTCAAGGTGATCCAAAATAGTGAAGAGAAAGAATCTAACCCTTTCCCTTTCCAAACCACAAGCTCCAAAGATTCTCAGTCTTACACATACATAAAAAATTTTTTCAAGCTCTTAGACACTCACAACATAAATGTCAGAAATACACTTCCTTAGCAAAGAAGACCAACCAATTGACACTAACAGCTTGTATGTTAGCACTTCCTCAATATACAGAAAAGAAGCAAAAATTTACCTGGCAGACCTTAAGCAGAATTTGGTAGAATCAATGAACAGTCCTTAGCACTTAAACTTGCAGAACTGTGCCTAATACACCACCAACAAGTTTAGTAAGCATACTGTCAAGTTCCATCATGTCAGGGGGGAGGCAGAACATAGAATGCAAAAAATATTATCTTATGTTTACTCACAAATCATGTCTCATGGGGTATGGTAAAGATGTTTGAGGAACACAAAGAAGTGAGAAGGACTTGAACACAGGACAGCACCAACTGATCAAAGTAAACCCAGACTTGGCTGAAATTTTACTATCTGGGATCTGTTTTCCATCTGAACCAATTGCAACTAAACACCTTTCCAGAACTTGTGTTAGCATCCCAGCAATGCCTTCCTCCAATAATAGTTCCTAACACAATGAAAATCAGTGAGTGAAACAAGTTGCTGATATGAGGTCTACATATATTGGGTTTGTGTGTGTGTGTGTGTGTGTGTGTGTGTGTGTGTGTGTGTGAGAGAGAGAGAGAGAGAGAGAGAGGAGGGGGGACGGGGTGAGGGAGGGAAGATTAATAGCAGATGCCAAAAACTAATTGGAGCACCACAGAAGTAACAAACCTTGGCAGAAGGATGTTCCAATATGCTCGCAAGAAAATCAAGATATCTGTAAACCTGAAAGAGAACAGAAATAAATAAAAGATACAAGTGAATAAAAAAAATTGGTAGTTGGAGACACAAAAACCTTGTAAGCATCAATCTCTGATGGAGAAGTCAAGTCAGAAAGATTGCGGATGCAGCACAAAATGGGCTGCAGAAGCAAAGAAGCATACTCAGTCTTTTGGCAAGCAATTCGAATTATGAAAACCCGAAGCATGTCTTGAATGACCACCAGTGCCTGCTCAAAAAGATTCCAAAAGAAATTAAAACGAAGTTAAAGTCGCACATAGAGGCACTTGTTTTTGTTCAAAAATGGAAATTGTGACTTCAAAGGTACACTAAGAAGAAATACATACAGATATAGCATAATGTTCGATAATCTGTGCAATTTTATCAAGATGTGGTGTCAGTTGGTTAAGCAGTTTCTCACGGTGTGAAGTCTCCAGATACCAGTCAACCTGTTTCTCCTTCTGTGGCCCCAATAATGTCCCAACAGCCAATTTTCTTAGCGCACTTAGCAAGGGCATTCCATTTTTCCAAAGCCAGACACCTTCTTCAGGAAACAAATCATTCTTGCAATAAAATTAGAGGGGAAAACTAGTCAAAGTTTTGCATAAAAATGGACACTACTTGGAAAATAATTCTCTTCCAAAATGATCACTAAATAGAATTATTTCTCATCATTCAAACAATGCACTTAGAGATCCATGACAACTCACAAGTAAATAGTGTCGCAAATACAACATTGGTCATTTGACTATAAGATGGAAAAATAGAAGCATAACCTGACCCAACTGTGCAACTGTTCACACATAGCAGAACTGGCAAGTAAACTAGAGATATGTGACTGATCCATAACTCAAGCAAGCCCTCACTCATGGAATTGTTTAACATCACAAAATTGAATAGGTGACATAGTGCAAAATGGTGACTTTCTTACCAGAAGACACAGCAAACTGCAGGTTTCCTTTGGGACCCAAAGCCAACAGTGAAGTCGCTTGAACATTTGCAAGAAGAGAGTGGAAAAGGCCAGGAGTCCAGCCATACAGGGGCCAACAAGTAAGTGCTGATACCACAAGATGGCAGACAGCTCCGAAACCAAGCGCAGAACCAGGATAGGGAGATGATAAGTCTGCAGCACTTGCAGCTAGCTTTGGACTGCAAGCACCATGATTCAGTTGAAATATGCAGACGATGGAAGCACGACTATAGACAAACATGAGAAAAGTACCAAATTACCTGACTTCTCTGTGAAGTCGCAAAAGGGCATTCATTAGTTTTGTATTCCTGTGCTGCTCTTTAGCTTCCTATGAACATAACAGAAAGTCATCTCCATTAGGGAAGACTTGAAAAGTCATTTGACTTGAACAAAATTAACTAAAAACAAAATGAAACAGGAAAAAAAAACTACAGAGCACAGAGATTTTGAATTGGACACTCTTTACATAGTCATCTATTGTCACAGAAGAATTTGCACTCTTTTTTGTCTCTTTGTGATCAGTAAAAAGTGTTCTAGAAAAATAAAAGGTTGATTCAAGCTATGTGAAGGAGAGCTTTATTCAAGATAGACACTAAGAGAGAGAGCAAGGAAGCCACAGCACTTCTTTTACAAGCAAAACTTGTCATGGAAATATACTTAGCAGCAGTGAAGAAACCATGTGATTACCAATTTCTTACTTAAGAAGACAATAGATTGCCAGAGAAGAAAAAGTTTGTAAATTTTTTAGCCACTTTAAAACATAGGTTTTGAATATAACCTAAGTTTGATTGACAGCAGGATAGATAGCAAGAGCAAGACTGTATGATATTACAGCATAAACCTACATGCCCCTTAGCAGCTCTTAGGAACCGATACTTTCAAATCGCATTATGTCCAGGCAAAGAATTAGCAAGGGCAAAGAATTAGCAAGGGCAAAGCTGTATTATATCATAATATAAACCAATACACCATGCAAACACCTTGACTTCTGCCAAGAATTTAGCTCAAGGTTGCCATGCTATTCAGCTAGACTCATCTCAAGTTAACCTGGTTCATATTTTCACAAATAACCCAGTTCATACTCAAGTGTTAATCATCACTCAACTGCATGTCTACTTCAAATCAAATTTTCTTTCAAAGATGATCAAGGTGGGAAAGTAAGAGGTCTAACAAGAGAGTCATCACAAAAAGCAACTCACTTGTAATTTCTGCAACAGATTGATCAGCAATACTAGAGAAGGTACCAAGAGATCAACCAAGCTCTGCTCACGATTACGTTCCAATAGCAAATCAGATGTAGAATTGCGTTCTGTGCCCTCATCAACAAGGTAATCTGTTCAAGGCAACATGGAGTTCATGTCTCATATATAAAATAGAGGCTAATCACTAGAAATAAAAAAAAATGAACAGAAGATTGAACCAGTTAAAATCCCTTTTTAAACTTTTAAGTGGTGTTTAGATAAAAAGAGAAATTTCTTCTAAATAACCAAGGGGAGAGACTATACTATCAAGGAGAAAAGGAGGATAATGCATCCTCCAAACATACTAATAAAAAATAGCTCTCCTTTTTATAAAATACATATTTCGCTAGTGTAATACACATATTGAAAACAAATTAACTAACCATAACTGTTTGATGACCTTTCAAGCATCAAGCTGCACTTTATCAGAATTGCATAAATAACTATGAGAGCACCTTCATCATACAGAGCAGCAGCAACAGTCTACCAAAAGAACTGCAATGAGATCACTCACAAATTCATCATAGTATTATAGATCATCAAGTAAAATTACATACCGAGTTTTCTGACACAAAGGCCAGTATCCGAATGGCTGTTGTCATCTGTGCTATGGATGAGTCACGAAGAGGATTATCCTCAAAAGACTTATCAGAGACCAACTTTCCAAGATTATCCATAACATTTATGTCTGAACTACCCAAAGCATCTCCAACAACTTGCTCGACATCTGTCAAATCAGCCACCAAAATGTTGGTGGAGGTTAAATGGGCATCTCCACCAGAAGCCAACACAGCAGAATACCGTAGAAGACCAATAGCCCCATTTTTATGATAAACTACACCAGCATCAAACCACTCCAACAGTCTAGTTGGAGTATCTTTCCGATTGGAACCAGGTGAAGAAGAATGTAATGCTTTATGAAGTGCTTTATGAAGTTCCATAGCATGTCCAATCCAAGAATCAAGAGAAGATGCAGTTGAATCGGTGACAATGACTTCAAAAATCTCTGCAGCTGAGTGAAAAATTGCAAGATTTATTGGAGAAGCTCCTGCAGACACAAAATCCCAACCAATCCATGCCTGTTAAACAGGTAAACAAGTAAAAAACCCAACCATTTAAAAATTAATTGTAAGAGTTCTGGATTACCACTAGCAACTGGCTCTGACTCCTTGACAGAATGTAAGGCTTCAATTAAGATTGAAATGGCCTGCCCAAAAAACAAATTTGAATATCAGTCTCAGGAAAAACTAAGACAACTATTCACTCAACTAAATTTATCGAACAAAGATTTTTATATATAATTCAATCTGTGACATTTCATGTTATGAAGGAATTAAATTTCAACATTACTTGATATTATTGCTTCTCCAAAATTTAAACCATGCATGCATGCTGCCTTAGCACTTCTGATCTAGTGTTTATGCAATTTAAATGGAATAGGAACTACTTGCTGCAAGGCCAGTTGACATCACATATTTATCATACCTCTGGAAAATATCCCAGAACCAACAAAGCCTGGCGCCCACAATCTGACCTGTACATAACAAATAATAATGTATCAAAACCACGAACAGTGTATTTGAAGATAAAAGTTTTTTAAGCTAAAAGGCATGCAGTTTCACCTGGAAAGGCCACAAAGCTCCCACAATACCCATAGAAACTCTTCGGGATGTGGAGTTGATATTAGCAAACGATCAATAGCATTAACCTGCAAGAAAGAGAAAATCTTGATAAATTAGATACTTGGATGTGAGGTTCAAAGGAAACTTAAATCCAGATAAAACAGAAACCATGAACTCAACTAAGGTAACTTACCACTCTCAAATGCGTCTCAACAATCACTCCAACTTCATGTGGACTGCAAACGAAACCCTTGGACAATAAAACAGATGCATAACGTAGAGGAACACATTCTTCCCTACTCATACCACCCACACCCCTTAAAGCATCAATTAGTGTAGTGCAAAGCTCGGGGTAGTTTAAAAGAAAAATTAAACCTGGAAAAGAAACCGATATTTATTAAACCAATCTCACTTCCCATGGAAAAAGTAAATTGGACTTCAAGAATTAAACCTGAGCGACACATAAGAAGTGAAAGAAGTATGGCCCCAATAGTTGATGCAATATCAACAAACATATCCATAGCATCTACAGCTTCTGAACGCAATATGGAGGACGACAACAGTGCAGCTGACAAAGGAAGAAAAGCCTCTCTCCTGCTTCCAAGAAGACATTTGAATATGAATGAATCAGCTAGTAATCTGAAGATTAAAGCATCATACAAGCTAACAAAAACTGCACTACTTGAAGAGCTCATGAACCTCTCTATAAAAACCTCTACAAGATATATCATTTAGCTAAAAGCATTGTTGGTAAAAGAAAATAGTGTGAAATAATTTGTTCTTATGGCTTGAGTGGACTACATGTATCAACTAGCATAAAACATAAAAACATGTTTTATTTGGTGTCAAAACATATTAAACCATGAAATTACACATTAAAACATGTTTATGGCATATCTAGATTGCTACTTATATTGAGCCTCATAAAGTTAATGACCAACTTGAACCGATTAAACTTCAATAAGATTAGTGATAGAAGAGTAAAACAGAATGGTTGATAAAAAACATTAACCTGTCTTTATCAGGTTTTAGGACATTCTATTTCCATTCTCTCTTCCACTTCACATACCCTCTATTTCTGTTATTTATCTCCCTGTCCCTATGACCAGCTATTAAAAGGCCTGGCTTGCTTAAGTTTTCAGTATTTTATATTATAAATCTTACTGTGAAAAGGACAGGCTGTTTCCCATATTCAAAGAATGATGAAATGAAATATCCCATATTCTGCAATTATATAGCTCCTACATCTTTATGCGGAACTTAGTTTCAAAACATTTCATATCTAGTAAAAATTTGAGTAAACCGCATTCTTGCTCTTATAGATTCATCAATGTTCCACTCTACGCCCATAGTTTAAAATTTCCCAAAGTTTCTGTTTATCCATTTTACAAAGTAAATAACTAATAAAAAGCTAACTTTTTATATTTTTATTTTATTTTCTCTGATTCTTTGCTCTCAAGTCTCCATATATATTATCATGCCATGCAAAAACATTTAACAACATAGAAGAAACTTGAAAACCAAATTCAAAAAGTAGGCTATCTAATCCCTAAGTGTAACAATAGAGCTTTAAGAGCTAGAAGGATGACTTTAAAAAATTCTATATTGTCAGTAGAATGTTGTTGAATCTATAAGGAGAAAAATAAATTTCCCACTAAACAATTGTATGGATTAACTAAGATAATGAGCTTGAAGTTTTTTATTCAATCAAGAAGCAATTAATTCTTTCTTTATCATATTAAAATGAACCCAGAAAAAACAAAAACTGATATTAACCACTAAATTTCCTTAATCTGACTACTCTCCATTTTCATTTTGATTGATTTGAAAAGAAAAAATTCATAGGGTAATTACAGAGTAAACTTGAATTGTAAGGAAATGTTACTAAAGCCTCCCAAAATTGTGCTATTTGTCATCAAAATGATGAGTCTCATTGTGACCTTTTCACATCACCCATTTGTGAGGGACATGTGGTTCAGATTGTTAATCTGTGATAGTGGATTTCATTATAATCTCTGTTGTGGGTTTCATAAGGAGGAATGATTGTAGTTTTGTACCATTTGTCTGCCTATGATGTACTTGGTAAGAAAGAAATGCTAGAATTTTTTAAACCAATACCCTTCAAGACAACTGTTAAGGGATACGATAGTTTTCCTTTCTTCTTGGAGGTCCCATGCTTCAGGTTCCTCAGCTAATACCCATTGGGATTGGCTTCTCTTTTATGACATGTTTTTTGCTTTCATATTTCTGAGGATGACTTATTCATTATCATGCATAAGTATCTAAATTTAGCCAATTAATAAATTTTTCTTTTATCTAAAATTTCTAATTGTTCACCTAATTATACTCTGATAAATAATACAATATAATATAAAATTCAAGCAGCGGACCCACTACAGATCCTAGTAAAAAATGCAATTTAACAACCTTAGCTAAAAATAAGTAAAATCCATAGGCTTCACATCACTTGCCAACTGAAAGCTGCTTGATAATAGCTCATGACACCACCAAGCAAAGATATGGATACAGGAAGAACAATGAAACACACCCACCTGCTCCACACAAGTCATTTGAGGCTTTGTGCTTATGTCTATAAAAGTGATGATTCTAACTATAATGCAGTTAAAGACCAATAACTCATCGCACAAAATGCATAAATGCATATTAAGAGTTCATTTGGTATGATTTATGAAAAATAACTTTTGATTTAAATCAAAAGTTATTTTTCCACATAAACAGTGCAGAAATGAGTTAAATTAGATGAATATTTGCCAAGAAATGACTAAAAGTAACTTTTTTGAATAAGGAAAGTAGTCTAGTTAGATCAATAAGTTAAAATATATAAAAAAATATTAAAGCAAAGTTTGGATTCAATTAGCAACAACTTTTTTGTTTAAGTCAACAGTTATTTCTAAACAAATAATTTATGACTTTCTGAGTCAAAAGTTTAAGAACAACTTAAATCAATTGGCGCAAGTCATAAGGAACCTAAATCTAGTCAGTAATTTTAATTTCACTAAGAAAGTCACGAATGAAAAATATTCAGGAATAGCTCAGCCCAGCAATGAAAGCAAACATGAGTTCAGTATAAAAATAAATGCAAAACAGCAAAATTTGAGTCACAAACATAACATACGATGGCACAAAACCTCTTTGTGAATGATATAAAGTTTATAAGAGCTTGTTACTTGAAATAAGCAAACGCAATATTTACTTTAAGAGAACATCATAGATAAATTGAAAAGTCACATAAGAGAACAAGAATTTGTATCTACATCTGCCTACAAGTAGCATACCTTGAGAAGTGCCAGCAAATGGGAATCAATATCCCAGTTTGAAAAGCAGCAATGTGATGAACCAACCAAGTTACTGGTTGCTTTATACGATAATAAGCCTTCTGTTTGACCAATGATCAATGACCTACTTGCAGAGGCTGCTATAGAAGGATCTTCAATTGGACCACGCAAATTTATCAATTTCTGCATAACACTTGTCACTAAATAAGAACTAAGAATTATGGTTTGGCATACTGCCAAAACAAAAGAAACTGAAAATTTAGAACTGACCAAGAGCATCCTGAGTTGAGACTTAGCACTGTTAAGCATTGCTGATGTAACACTTGTAACTCTTCCATGTGCAGAAAGTCCCCCTAGAGCAGAAAGAACAGAAAGCTGGAAGAGAATGAACTTACCACAAGTTAGCACCATTGTGGTTTTAAGAACTCCAGAGCCACTTAAACACACAAACTGGTAGCATACCTCATATCTAGAAACAACTTCATAAAATCGTAACCGATGAAGGACATAGGTTGCAAGAGAAGCAACATCATGCTGAGGTCTTTGTAGGACCAACTTCAACAATTGACTATAACCTTTGCTAGAGCCAGATGGGATATTTTCGTCTTCACGAGGCCACCAACCTAAAAATCCTTCACAGCCAATTGGATGCCTTGTTGCCTGCTCTATAGCTCCAAGTGATAGTAATATTATGGCAGAAGAATTCTGCACCTCATCAGAGAAAATATGCACAAGCTGCTCCATTCCCCCACTGTTGACGAAGTGAAAGCAGCTTTCTCTACCAGAGCACAATAAAAGAGCCAAGCTCAGACCCAGAATGACACTCTTGTTCTGATGATCAAGACAAGATCACAAATGGAAAAGATTTAGCAAAATGATAAGGAGATAGAAAGATGCCTCATGTGTTTCTGCATGCAAGCAGACTGTTTGCGGGAGAGGGAGAGAGAGAGGGAGAGAGAGAGAGAGCATAGGTTGTTTTGAATTAGTTTCAATAAACAGATTCTTTAGAAGAATGTATTACGCAAACAGTAGCACAGTTACCTGTGGAAAGCTGGCAAGCTCCAACATTTGTGGAGTTCCTTTCAAAACAGAAATACTGGCTTAACATGTCCACCAGCTGTTTAGAAGTAGCCAAGTCAGCCTCTGAATCAAGAAACATGCAGTCTGCCAAAAGTCCAGCTGATTCAACTCCCGGGCCTTGTCCAAGCACTTGGAGAAGCTCATTTCTAGCCTCATTGATAACATGCTGAAGCTCTTCAAAGTTTTTCGATCCACACATTTTAATGTGCTTCTGATTTACTGTTTCACAACACAAGTCACGGGTGACAAAGGAGCAGACAGCTTTCACTACGGTACTAAGAACTCTATGTACAGAATCACTAAGGTTCGGGAGCTCCAGCAACTTCAAAATCAGCTGCAAAAATTGCTTAACCTCAGCCGATATATGTGAAGCAGCAACAGGTAAAGATAATACATTCAGAGAGGATAGAGAATCCTCGATGGTACGATTAGTAGAATGAAATGCCAAAGGCAGATCTTCGAGCTTTCCCATCAGCAGAACTAACAAGATTAGTTAACGAGCTATCATCAAATTCAATATTGAACTGCCCCAGATCCTCTGCTGTGTTACCATATATGACCAAACTTAGACTGCGATAGCTGCCCCTCACAACCAGATGGTTAGTTACAACAGCCTGCAATAAATACATGCCAGGAAACTTAAGCTTAATCATAGCTTCCCTGTTGAAAGTTAAAGAAAGAAGTGAAGGAAAAAAATAAAAAGTCGAATGAATGTAAAGCAAACTATAATTGGGAAATCAAATAAATGGGTGAATAAGCAGTAAAAATCAAAGCTAACCACCTCAACTTCTAGCACATGTGATGAAGAGTGGGAATAAAGGAATGGCTGGCAAAGTCGCCTAAATCTTGTCTCCCCCTCACACTTAACAAACACCTCCAAAGCAAATGAAGGAGGTGACGTAGCCCTGCATGATACAACTAAACTTTAGGATATCATTAAGAGAGATTATACGATATGTTTTATTTTAAGTTTCTGACTAATTCAAACCATGCACCAATATGGCATATCTCTAAGTAGAATTTGTAATTTTATAGTGAAATTGAAGAGGACGGGGAGGGGGGGGGGGGATGAGGACATGAATGGAGGGCATACCCCAGTAGCGACAACGCTTGTGACGCAGAAGAGGCATTCTGTTCAAGAAACTCACACGCAGTAATCACAATTGGTTCAGCGAACAATACCTGCACACAAATTAATTCTAAAAATCCATCCTCAAAAGAGAAGAACATAGAATGAAGTTCTGTGAAGAAGAGGATGGGTTGGTTAGTAAGTTACCTCGTCGACGTACTCATCCAGTTGAGGATGAACGAAAGTTTGCGAAAACAAGACGCTGGGTTCGGGTCGACCCATACCTTCTCTAGGACTGATTTTTATAGGTGGTCAGGTTAGAGAAACCATTAATTCGTAGTTTTGAGATTTTAGGGTTTTTGAATTCAATGGTTTATGAGTCGCACAGAATGTTGATGGATTTTGCTTTGATTTGCACAGAGAGAGGGGGGGGAGGGGGGGAGGTTTGCTATTTAGGGTCTGTGCTTTTTGGTGTGGTTTAATAGCAGATGAATTGACACGTCGGCGTTCAGAGCCTAGAGCAGACGCCGTGTCGTTTGCTAAACCATATGTGAAGGTAGAGTTGGCAGGCAGACCCATTTCAGTCCCCACAACGACAAGGCCTTGTAGAGTTTGCTATTTCCAATTATCTAGAGTAGTAATACTCTGCGATGGGATTCTTTTAGCCGTAAACCCGCGTTCCGGATTAAATTTTTATTTTTTATCTAATTTTAATATATATAATTTTTTATGTTGTATTTTAGTTTTTATTCTTTTATTTTTTAGTTTTGTTTCGATCCTTTGATTTTTTCGATCCTTTTAAGATAGTTTTAAATTTATTATTTGTATCTATACACCTTTGCTCTTAGTTTAGATTTTTTATTTTTAATTTTTTTATTTGTATTAAATGCAACTCGTGTTAAAAAAAATAATAAATTTAGCTTTGGTGGTATAAAATGAGAGTGAAAATCTTTCTTATACATGTTTAGTTAAACGTGAAATGTTTAAAACACCACCGAAGGTAACTCTTCCGTTTTGTCTTATTTAAGGCTACAAAAGTTATTTTATTGTGTGCTAAAAAAGTAAAATTATCGGGACACCCCCACTAACAATTCTTGGTTTTTGTCTTATTTGAGGGTATTATGATTATTGTACTATGCATAGAAATGAAAGAAATTGAAAATGCCTCTGATATCTGATACCATGACATTATTTTAAACACATTTTACATAATAAAATGAAAATATAAAAAACTAATATATATTTTTAGAAGTTCTACGGTGCCGCATGCGCCATCCGAAATGTGCATGAGCTCTGAAATTGGTGTCGCACCCTAAGACGCGCCCATAACACTGCGATAGAAAATATAATTAAAAATTGGTATATTACCAATACACCCCTATAACCAACTCTTGGATTTTGTCTTATAGGTAGTATATACGTACTTATAAAAATCACGGTACGCCTCAGTTGACCCAGACACCCTGATTATAAAAAAAGAATCCAGGGGATTATTCATGGCGCGCTTAAGCTAAACTAGAGACCCCGGTTATAAAAAAAATATATAAGTGGAAAAAAAAAGTATAAGCATGAAAGCACTATAGCAATCCATATAAATAACATGGAGGGTTGATTTTTTTTTATTTAAATTTCATTGTTGGAGGGTTTTTCAAAAGCAATTATTTAATTATATAACTTACTCCTATTAATTATATAAGTAATTGTATAATTAAAGTATATACAAAATAATTGAACTTTATTTAAAATAAGATAAAAAAAATGGCTCTCCAAAATGGTTTTTACCATTGGAGAACACATCAACAAAAAAACTATATATACACTATTGAAAGAGCCATTTTAAAGATTTGGCTCTCCAAAATGGCTCTTGCCATGCTCTTAGTAGATTAGATAGATATATATATATAGAATCCAAATGTTTACTATTAAGCTATTTTAGAAAGAATTTTTAAAAATCTAAAAGAAATTGTTGACTATGCATTGATTTAATCGTATAGTATGGACAACCAAAAAATTATTTTTGTAATATGTATTGAATCGTGAGCTTCTGTTTTGTATAGAAGAGTTGAAGATAATTAATTTCATTGTTGAAAAGTAGACATGTAAAATTGTGTACTAGAAACCTTGATTTTTTTTTATATAATATAAGCTGGGATCATAAACCAATGTTGTCCTTAGATAAAATTATATCCATGCATTATAATAAAAGTAAAAATACTTGTTTTTTTTTTTTATCTTATAGGAACCTGTTCTTAGTAGTAGAAGACTAGGACACATACTTAGCCAATCCATAGGGAATCCTAATAGTTAGCATAGGGGATCCTAATAGTTAGGACAACTGTTTTGCATGAACATTCTCTTGTTATGTGATCTAATAATTCTTGACAATATCACATAACACACAAAGGTCTCTCAAGAGATTTAGTTAGAAACGCTTGAAATTAAGACCATTTAATTAAACTTCTTGACAGTATCTATAGAGTACAGAAAGACACATTTCAAAAGCCAACTCTTTATTCAGATTAAATTGGTTCCTCCAACATCTATACCTCTTGATTTGATGTCCTTCATACTATAAGGTACAACAAAACATCTTACATTTTCAAAGAAAATACAGGGGGATAGTGTTCTCTTTCACTGCTTAATATACAAGTTATATTTTAACAAAAATCCCGCACTTAGTTAGCTCCTAATTTTATGCGGTATTTTCATAGTTGCTAATTCTGTTCCGTTCCGGCCAGAACGTTCTGTTCCGTTCAACAAACCAAGATAAAATGGCATCGTTTTCGTCTCAGTTTTGATTCCGGTCCGATCCGGAAATTCCGGCTGGAACACCTCGGTTCCGTTCCGGGTTCAAAATCTATTTTTTTTTATTTTTTTTAAATTATTTTTGACATCTATACATCAAAATAATTTAAAAACACCAAAATATTTTAAATAAAAAAGAATTCAAATTTTAATTATGCTTGTTAAATTAATATTTTTTTCCATATATATATATAATTAATTATATATGAACAGTACGACACCGAAATGGCACGCCGGAACGCTCCGAAACTGGAACGTTCCGTTCCAATCGAAAAGACCGGAACGACAACCGGAACGGTATTGACAACTATTAGCACTATATCACCTTGTAGTACTTCCTAAATTCATAAACAATTATAAAGTTCTCCAAACTTCGTTAAAGTGACATCACTTAAACTCCTAACTTGTAAAGAAAATAGTAAAGAATGGTAAACCAATTATTAGGAAGTTTAATTAAATGGTCTTAATTTTTCAAGTGTTTCTAACTAAATCTCTTGAGAGACCTTTAATAAAAAGATAGGTCTATTAGATTATTGTAAGGCCTAACATACATGAGGGTAATTATCCCGTTAGAAATTAGTTGTCATATATACTCATGTCTCCAGCTTATATGTCTATTAAATGTCTTATAAATATAGTTGTTTAACTCGGGCTTGTCAATTCCGTTCGTTCCGGCCAGAACAGACAAAACATCATGTGCCATTAAAAAACCGAGACAAAACAGCATCGTTTTTCATTCCCATTATAAATTCCAGGCCAGAATATCTCGGTACTCATTCCGGGTATGCCATTCCGACCTTAAAATCCTCTTTATTTTGATTAACTTATGATTTTTTTTTCTAATTTTGAGATTATATTTATTTGACTGTTTATATTGTATAATTTAAAATTAATTTATCTTGAATTTTAATTATGCTTGTTAAATTAATATTTTAATTATATATATAATTAATTAATTATATATAAACAATACAACCCGGAAACAGCACACCAAAACGCTCCAAAACAATACAACCCCAAAACACTCCGAAACAATACAACCCCAAAACGCTCTGAAACCTGAACGTTCTGTTCCCAATAGAAAAACCAAAACAACAACCGAAACAATATTGACAACCTTCATTTAACTATATTCAAGTTTCAAGCTCATGAGCCTTTGTTGTTATCAGTTTCGTAGACACGACTCTCTCCAGAGGGAATAATAAATCAAGAACGTTGTCAGGTGGATAGCGGGAGTTAATAAATGAAAAATACTTTTCCAGATAGATTTACCATATAATAAAAAGACCTCGCAACCAAAGATATAAAATCCGTTCCGTTCTGAACGAGCAGAACGCAGTCGCGTTGATGAGAAAACCGACAAAAGGCTGCTTTTGTCCGGTTTTAATTCCGACCAAATTCTACGGAACACCCCTTGCCTGCTCGTGTATGCTGCTCCGTTATCAAAAATCAAAAACGACCGCTCAATTTGTCAATAAATCACACACATAAAAAAAAGAAAGAAGAGAGTGGGAAAGCCTAAGTACTCGTATTCGAGAGAAGAAGAGGAAAAGCATGAGAGTAGAAGAGATGAGAGTGATAAGGCCACACGAGAGAGTACTACTATGAGAAATCCCTCGCTTTATTTTTGGATACGCATCCGCATTCCTCGGGCTTCGGTATACACCCTCCATTTTCTTTTCCATAGGTTTCTCTCGCCGGGGCTGGTTTTACTGGGCCGAAGAGGAGGAGGAGCTAATGAATTTGTTACTGCCCGATTAATGACAAGTAGAACTTGAGAGTAGAGGGATGAAGAACGTGTGGCATTGCATCGGGGAAAGTGACAAAGGGGATGACGGACACATGGCTACAATGAAAAACAGGTCAGCAAATTTGGATGAGCTGACTACATGGCATCAACTATAGTTACTTTATTAATTAACCATAGTTTACGTATTTAAGTCATGGATAAGTTATGTATTTCCTTTAATATTTTGGAATTTTAAAGATGTTTCTAATTTTGAGATTATGTTTGTATTGTATAATTTAAAATTCATTTATCTTGAATTTAAATTATACTTGTTAAATTAATATTTTATTTTTTTTCATATATATAATTAAATAAATATGAACAGATTACAAAACCGAACGAACTGCCGAATGCACCGAACCGAACGCTTCGCTCCAAATAAAACCGAACGGTACTCGAACGGATTTTACAAGTATGCTTGCAACAGACACGGATTCACTGGTGAAAAGAGAACGAGCACAGCTCACAACAGTGACATAATTATGAGGCAATGTTTAAAACCAGATCATAGAGATTACACCCTGCAATCACAACTTGCAACAGAGCTGGCTTAACTTGGATGTAACAACCACTCATTCCAACCAGCAATGAACAAAACCTTTGATAAACCTAACCAACCCAACGCTAAAAGCTCTGCAACTTTTACTCCTCCGTCTCTGAGCAATGGAGACTAAAAATTTCATCTTCAACAGCTTGTTCCACCAAAAAATGGACAAAAACACTACAAACCCAACAAACCTAATGCTATAAAACTTGCAACTAGTTCTACTCGACTTCTACCCTCAATCTCCATTTATCGAATCCAAAGGGTGAAACACGAGTCCATGGGAAATGCAAAACAAAAATGCAAGGATTAACAGCTATGAACATTAAAATGCAAGATAGCAGGCTAGTATGAAGCAAATGTTATAGGGATACTGGTGCAAAGTCAAATAGGCTCAAATTACAGAAGCTTGTTTAGCAACATGTTAGCACGGAATAAAGAAACCGATATCACTTGACCGTGCCAGTGATGAAAGTACCATGAAGAATTAAGTGACTGGTCAATGCATAGACAAGCATTTTCAAGCAACAAAGCATAATAAGCATCATCAAACCATCAATCCAAGTAACTAAACAAATCAAAGGATCAAAAAGAGCCTTAGGACAAAGTCATGTGATAAGCAAAATCCCAATTTACCACCAGAAAAAACATCAAATGCATAAAAAATTATGACAAAGTTATATGATCCAAAAGTATCACTAAACTCCTTAAATTTAAGGACAGGTCAAAATCTTGAAAAGGAACATAACCTAGGCTGTAAGAACAACAGCTCCACCAGCCTCCTTAATCTTCTTCTCAGCAATCTTTGACACAAGCTTGGCCTTGACAACGATGGGTTGGTTCTCGAGGCAAAAACCCCTTACCCAGAACTTTGAAGTAGCCAAACTGAGTGACATCAATCACGGGCACGGTATCCTTGGTTGCCTTGTCTTTGACATCTTGTGGGACCATGGAATAGAGCTTGTCGATGTTGACAATGGGACAGTAGAACTTGTTGCGGAGCTTGTGGAAGTAGCGCATACCGACCTTGCCGAAGAAACCAGGATGGTATTTGTCGAAGAGGATCCTGTGGTGGTGCATGCCTCCTGCATTTCCGCGACCTCCAGGGTGCTTCCTGTGCTTTCCGACACGACCATGACCAGCGCTCACGTGACCTCTCTTCTTCCGATTCTTCTTGAAGCGGGTTGTCATTTTTGGTTTCGGAAGAGAGGGGTCGCCTCTTTAGGGTTATGAGCGGCTGCAATGGGTGAGTTCCCACAGGATCTTTTAGGGTTTGGGATGTCTATATATACAAAGTAATGGTGATTGGATTTTGTGGTTGACGGTTTTGTCCTCTAGGTTACCAGGGTAGTTCTTTGTTCAATGGGCTTTGAGATACTGGACCTGATTAAACCGAGGTTATATGTTCATAAACATTAGAGCGAGAAATTGAAGCCTTTTCTTTTTTCTTATTTTTTTTTCTGTTTAGAACTAGAAATTTATATTTTGTGCCTGGGATTTTTATGACATCATTTTGTTACCCAATCTATATAATTCAATTCCCATATAAAAAAATATAATTTAATTTACTACATTAAAATTGATTCTCTATTATCTAAAATTAGTTTCGTGATATAACAAATTTTAAAAATGCACCAATAAAAAACCCATTTCTATTTGAAGTTCTCACGATTTCATCGTCAAGTCAGAATTATAAAAGTTGGCTTTTAGGTAGGCTATTCTAATTGCTAAACTATCTAGATACATTAAGTTGATGTTTGTTATTGTATTTCAAAAATATTTTGAAAAAAAATATTATTTTTTTATTTTAAATTAAAAAAAAATTAATATTATAGATCATTTTCATGTGATGATGTCAAAAATAATTTTAAAAAAATAAAAAAAAATATCATTTTGATACATTTTTAAATGAAAAAATATTTTTCAAGAGCAACAACAACCACACTCCTCAACATGCACTAAGAGCATACTTTTGTTATGTTGCAAGTCTACATTAACTTTATTTTGTAAAAAATAGTGTTTTAGTGCAACAAGTGTTTTTTTTAAAAAACAAACAAAAACCTATAATTAAGGCTGGTTTTATTTCAATCCAATGAAAAAACTAGACAATGTTAGTAAATGGACAGGAAAAAAACACGAACTATAATAACTTAGGGAAAAAAACATTTTTCCAAGCGTGGACAAAACAATGTTGTTCAACTTTCAGTTATTTTCTTAAGAAAAAACTAATGTCAAATGATGAAATCAGAAAAGAAATATAGGCAAAAAATATCAACTTCAATTAACTTCTCAAACTCGTGATCCAACTTATTAGACCTAAAATACCATATCACAACCCAAAATGCAGCCGTGAATAGAACATTTCATCACCAAATTAGCCTCGTAAAAGATGGCTCCTGGATTTAAGAATTATTAATGTCGAGTTCGGTTGTGCAATGGTGGTGACCCCAGGTTACATTAAAGCTGTAGGGCAAACTGAAAAGGGCAACTGAGAAAATCTGGTTTGATTTCGCCGAGCAAAAATTGTATATAAATTATTATCACCTATCCAATGAACGAAAATATTACATGCAAATGGCAGGATCCTAAGAAATGGTCGAAAGTATTCAGTTGAAAGGTAATTTAGTACCGTACATTGCAACTGTGCAATAACTCAACCACCGCAGATACAACTCCCTTCCCCTCCACGTTAATGTCCAGGCATGGGTCCTCAATTTTCTTACTCAGAAGCTTGTCAAGTTCTCCCCTCAGTTTCTGCAGACACATCAAACAATATTGTGTTTACTTTACATCAATTATAAATAAGAAACGTAAACTCAAGGGAAACCTATTGAGAAACGCTTACCTGTATCAAATCCAATACACTTTTTGATGCAGAGAAATGGAGGTAGCCTCTTAGCATCTCGATACCCTCTCCATTTTTGCTGGCAACGAGATTACCACCAAAAAGAAGCAAAGCATAATCTGAAATGTTTGTTGAGTCTCGGACGTAAATGCTAGTTGTTTTCACCTTTTCACTATAAACCATGTAGGGCAGAGGGAAGAGAAAAACCCCAGCATTTACAGATGCAGGATGGATGTCAACTTTCCCAACTTCCTTAGTGAAGAATGCTGTTCGCTTTCCTCTTCTTTTGCATTGCACAACATTTGGGTAAAGACCAGCACAAAGGATTGCAGATACCATCTCCATGTCGTGGCTATATTGATTGTATGCCTGCAAAAAACATACACACGCATTTGAGTTTATGAACCTGCTAGTCTCCCTGACATAGGGTTGCCTAACAAAAGAAAAGAAATGGAAAGTGAAGATTATGCACAAATGAAAGAATAAATCAATGGTCACATCATGGACTCAGAAACAGAAGTCTTTGTCTGGAACATGAATAATTGAAAATATAGTAGCTTACACTAACACCCCTGGATTTGTCTACGAAGCCAATGTCTGATAGCAAGTTCAGAAACTGGTCTATCATATCCTCCATCATCCGCAAAGTAACAGGGGATAAGAAATTCTCCCAACAAAATGCTCTTTCATTTCGATTGCGTTTTGCTTCTTTGTATCCTTCAAAAGCTTTAACAAGTGCTATGTGGTCGCTGCATTAAAGAACATCGTCACTTTCTTTTTAACAGCATAAACACAGTCCATCATATCACAAAACATAAAATGCTATCAGAAAGAAGTATGATGGATATGTTTAATAACCTGCAAGAATCACCAGCAAAGGATCTTTTCGCATCATCAGCTTCCCTTTTCCTTTCTATTGGCAGCACAAATGGGTCACGATGTGCAAGAGCAGCTGCAATTGTTAAAGCGGGGCTGAGGCATTGAAAGATACACCCCATCAAAAGCAACTTCCCAATATTTGGGTCCACAGGGAGAGTACAAAGGTGACGACCTGTCAGGCATGATGAATTAGACTTGGAAGATATCCTAAAGGCATGCGTATATGATATAGGCACAAAATAGTCAAATAGAACATACCAAGTGGAGTAAGCTCCTCCTTCTCATCTAAAAGCCCCAATGGTTTTAAGTAGTTCAATTGCATTTTCAACAGCAAGAGGATCTGGTGGCTGTAGAGCCTTTGACAAAAACGATCCAACAGCTCCAAGCTGCAAACTTTTGATATGCAGACACAGTTCTTGCAAAGGTGTTCTCAGTATTTCAGGTAATTGATATTGAATCATTGAATCATGTATGATTTTTGGATACAATCTATAACAAACTCCTGGCTGCAATCGGCCAGCACGACCTCGTCTCTAAAAATGTTTCAGAACACCAAGAAAACAAGAACAGGTTTTAATTTGTCATGGTGTTACAGAGGAGTTTAGTTTTATGTTTTAAAAGGAGAGAATATTAATTATCCACCACTCTTTTGAGGATTCCGAGTGAATACCTGATGTGCTGAAGCCTTTGAAATCCATGATGGTAACAAACAAGCCAGCTTGTTCAGTGCATCATAACTGGTTTCCTTTGCCTTTCCACAGTCTACAACATACACCACATCATCTATGGTAATACTGCTCTCTGCAATATTTGTTGCCAGAACAATTTTTCTGCAAAAGTAGGTGGGCAGATTTAGAATTCAGGGTAGGAAAGATAATTAAAAAAATAAAAAATGCTTGCAATTAATTACATACAGTTCAGCTAATGTTCTCTAATGACAGACATGGACCAGGCAAACAAACAGATATTCTAAAGATTATTGCAACCATTAACATAAAGATCAATACCGCTTGTTAGGGGGAGGACGGTCAAAAATTTCACGTTGATTTATGGTTGGCATTGAACCATGTAGGGGAAGGACTAGAAACTTGCTTTGATCTCGTAGAAGTGTGTTTCCTTTAATCTGGTCAAGTAGCTTGGAGATCTCATCCCAGCCCGTGAGAAAAACAAGAACAGCTCCCTCCCGTTCATGACGACAAATGTATTCAATTGTTGCCTCCACCTAGAATATAAGTTTCAAACATAATTATAATGCTATGAAAAACAAATAAAAAGCCTATTTATAATTACCCAAGCTATAAATTTACTTTTATGAGCAGTGAAAAATAGATAGCACTAATAAATGATATGGCAAATTAAGAACCAGTTCCAGTGTTAAGAGGGTGTTTGGAAGTGTGGTTATGGTTGCTTTTCAATGTTTTTCACTTAGAAATGTATTGAAATAATATTTTTTTTTTTAAAAAAATCATTTCAACATCAACACATCAAAATGATCTAAAAAGACACAAAAAAAAAATTCATTTATAGCAAAAACAAAATCATTATTTTTTGGAAAGCACTTTTGGGGTGCTTCCCAAACACCCCCTTAGTATAGCATGTAATATATTCTGATATTAACAATAACCAGATGTGCACAGATATCCTAGAAAAAAGCTTCCAGTTCGCAATAAATTTTGCATTAATATAGTAATCAGTTCTCAAAATACAAACCAGACCCAAGTCAAGCTGTGAACCCGACCAAGCTTCCAGAGAAAGTCTTGTTGACGCTCTGTAATTTTTATATTGAGAACCAATATCAACTTCCTACACAGGCAAAGCAAATCTTAGTCAGAAATAGCAGAGCCACAGAAAGGAATTCTTAAGCTGAACTAATTCCTCAACTATGAATGATTGAATTAACCAAGATGGTGCAGGAGTATCTGATCTAGCCCAAACCAGAAATAACCAATAACAGCAATAACTTGCACATGTTCACAAAAGCAATTGTTGCAACGGGAGAATCATATCAAATACAGTTATTGTAATCATTTCAATACGTGTAGACACAGCTACACCTAATTCATAGAGATAATATCAACTATTGACTCCCATTACACCAATCTGCCTTCCACAACAAGCACGCTTAGCAGAAAATTACTTAAATGCAGGATCTCCAGATTACAACTTTTTTGTCTTTCATTGTGTTTTATTTGTCTGTTTAAGAATTGAAACTATTTATAGTTGATGCCAATCTATGGGAAAACAGTGATATTACTTAAGCAACCTTTTTGGGACATGATGAACCACATAACATGAAATTAAACTAACCAAATCCCTCTTTTCTATAAGAAAAAAAATGATGACACGGACCTTCCTTCACAGAGCTGCTATACTGACAGTACATTTACCACTGGTGAGTGTGTGTGTGTGAGAGAGGAGGAGGTACAAATTAAAATATTTATAGTTCAGTGAGTTTAAACATGCCTCAAATAACTCAGATAAAGGATCTTTCTTTGAATATTGTTCTCTTCTTCTTTGTCTTGAATTCCCTTGAAAGCTGTCCGACTCTTGAATCTCATAACGAGTTTTCTCCAACACATCTTCTAGATAGAAATCTGATACAGGGAAAGTTAACCCCTGCCAATACATCACAACAAATGAATTAATAATAGGCATGTTCAAACATGATTGAACACCCTAAAAGAAATGTGTTCCACTACTATAGAGTAAAGATTACAATAACAAAAATACCGGGATATGAATAGTTGGGGCATTTGTGAAGTATTTAGAGAACAAGTCAGCATTAATGGTAGCACTCATTAGAATTAGACGCATATCTGGACGACGAGGAAGAAGGTCGCGCAAGATAATCAACAGGAAGTCCTCATTCATTCCTCTTTCATGAATTTCATCCACTACCAAATGGCTCACACCAGTTAAATCTGGATCCTGAACCTGTAGTTAGTGGGTAAGTATAGATACAGAAGCTGGGGCATAAAATTCCTATTAAATTTTTTATTAATGCCTAGCCATAACAAATTAGAAATGCAAAGTATCATCAATTACCAGCTTCCGGAGTAACACACCAGTGGTGCAAAAAAGGAGCCGGGTTTGAGCAGACCGTAATGCTTCCAGGCGAATCTGATAACCGATAGTTTCACCAAGGCTCTCTCCCCTTTCAGATGATATTCGTGCAGCAACAGATATGGCAGATATACGACGGGGTTGTGTGCATACTATGTTGCAATGAGCACCACGTAGAGATGATATTTCCTCCTCTAATATATACTGAGGAAGCTGTGTTGTTTTACCACAACCTGTCTCCCCTGAAATTACCAATACCTGCCAATGCCACACATAAACAATGAAAATAAGATAAGAATTTAGCACTAAAAGCAACAATGAATTTAGTCAGAAAGAAGATATAATGATAATCATTTATGACACATTCATCAGGTAAAACTTTTCCAAAAATGTGTGTGTGAGAGAGAGAGCAGATGAACCACAAAACACAAACTCTGATTGGATGCTAAATAGTTAAATCCCCGAAATGGTCAGTGAAAAGAAACACTATGCCATTTTGTTAGCTTCCATTCAGAGCAAAGCTTTTTTTAAGCATAATTTAAATATTATATTAAGCCTGCAAGTGTGATAACCATATGCCAAACTTCAGGCACAACCAGAAGGATTACAGAAGCACATCCCTTTGCCATGATCAATTTAGGAATATTGACTTTCAACACAACAGCACATCATGCCAAAGCATGGCCCTACATCATCATTGTGTTCTGATACATTACTAATATAAGCTGAAGGCTGAACTCCGAGCATATGGTGGCTATAATCAAGTTGCTTTTGATTACTCCACCAGATAATGGCCTTAGTTAAATTGAAAATAAATGAATGTTCTGAGCTTTTCTGTAAATACTAACTTCTGAGGAAAACACACTGTTTTTCACATACATGGATGTTCCGAGGTTAGTTGTACATACTACCTCCTGAGAAAAACACATTCCAAATGCATGTGATGCATCAGAGAGAGAGATTGCCAATATGAAGTAAGTAAAAGAAAAATGCACCTGATTTTCTGCAACTGCTTTCAGGAATTCAGTTTTCATTTTGAATGCAGGAAGCTTTTCTCTGAAAGACTGCATTTCCTTCACACTTCTACTAGCCTGAAAGTGTGAAATCACTAGCATAAAAAACCTTTACATCTCAACATATCCACTTATAAACTACTTTGAATAATCAAGAGTGTAATGCCTTTGATTAGTAAAGTATATGAAAAGTTATAGCATCCTCACACAAAAAGCCTAATGTGTTCACCTTTAATGTATCCTGCTTCTGCTTTAGTTCAATACTCTGTTTCTCCTTAGCAGCATCTGTTTCCAACATGGAAGCAAGTTTCACAATTTTACCACCAAGAGATGCCTGTTTGCCTCCCTGAGACGAAGTTGCATCAGACTCATTTCCAGCTGCTGCTTTTTGTGAGCTATTCAGAAGATTTCCAACTCTCCTCTCAATTTCTGTAGGCATTTGGATCTGCAGAAAGAATAAAGAATAAGAACTGGTTGCCTAAAAAGACATTTGAGTTTTATAAACTTCAATGCTTTTACCTCTTTCTGTGTGGATCCATGGTGCTCATCAAGATCAGCTCGATAATTTGGTAATGGAACTTTGCTAATCACAAGGGTTTTGCCCTTATTGTATGCATGGCTTCCTTTCCACAAGTACAAAATGAAGATATCGTAAGGTGAAGACACGTGATAAAAAGCTAAGAATCGTTTTCAGTCGGAGAAGATTTTTCAAGAGCACAAAAGCATGTAGGAAATTCAGCTACTTTTCCAATTTTCTAAATATTTAAAAATATCCTTTTAGTAGTCTTACTGATCTCCAAATTTTCTTTTTTGACTTCAGAAAAGGCAGTATCTCAACTTCTCCACTTACCAGCTACTATATTATAATCAAAATATACTTAGCAAATATTTTCTCCAATATTATTTTCAAACACAGAAAAAAGCTATTCCAGTTTTAAATACTGCACATGTTTTCAAGAAGAAATGAAATAAAATGGGGATACAAAATGTTGAGGGGAAAACCCTCTTTTTCCAGACATAAACACACCCTATGCACCTACAAACAAAAAGATATTCTACCAACAGTCGAGTCCTAATGTCCTCTAAGAACTTCGTGTGAATACATATAACCATACTTGAATACCTGACTATATTCCTTCCCAATGTAATTAACCTAACCATTTCTCAAGCATTTCTATATTAAATTCCTAACATATCACTACCAAATCTTGCTATTTACTTTATGTAGTTCACTTCTTGCAAATAGATATCAATACACTATAAAAATTAGGAAGTTGAGCATTCTTACAAGTAAAGCCCCAATTCGAAAGCCATGTCATATAGCTTTTGCTGATCATCGCGGCTAAAACTACGCTTCGTTATTATTTCTTGCTCCCCTCCAAGCTTCATTTGCTCCATTTTACTCCACCATTCATCTTCATCAAGAACCTCCATCTTCACCACCACAATGAAAAAGAATGCATTTTAAAAAATAAAACTAGCAGAAAAAAATTTAGTTAATGAAAACTGAATTTTTAATGAGTCTAAAAACCCTAAAACCAACTAGATAATTATTAACAGCACATGAGTACAAATTGAAATTAATTTAGAAAACAATACCTCACTCTGTTTTTGTCTCAATCGTTCCGCTCTCCAAACAGGATCCCACCACCGCTGCTCACCACGTCCTCCCCCTCCTCCACCTCGTCCTCGTCCTCTATCACCACCGCGACCGGGAGCACCTCCGCCTCCGCGACCGGGAGCGCCTCCGCGACCGGGAGCACCTCCGCCTCCGCGACGGCCGCCTTGGAAGTTAGGACGGCGTGACATGGCGCGAGTTGAGATGTCTCGATGAATGTACGAGAGAGTTGTTGAAGATAACGCGGGCGCTGCTAGTGAGAGATGTTTGAAAAAGAAAAGGGGAGCACCGAGTGAGCGACTAGTTAGATGCATTAGTCAAATTATGTATTTATAATGAGAGTGAAACATGGAGGCTGTTACACTGCAGCCCACCGGGGAAGTGAGTCTGTGGGGCTTTGCTTGTGACTTTCAAAGTTTGCGCATGCGATAAACATTCTTTTTTCTTCGTCTTTTTCCCTTCTTTTATTATAAAAGACACGAGTGTTTCACTGTTTCTTTACCCAAATATTAACTGTAAATAATAGTCAATTATCCCTATTAATATTTTGGATAACCTCTTTAGGATTTTTGTGCCCAAATATTAACAGTGAATAATATGAATCCCCAAAAATAAGATTTTGATATTTTTAGAACATTATTCAATACCCTTTGGATTTTACAAACATGTTGTAAAATCTAAAAATATGAGAAAACAATTTTTTTTTGGTTTATGAAATCCATGCTAAAACATATTTTTTTCTTTAAACTCTGAATATTTTTTTATAGGAATTTTCAAGATATGTTAGCGTATTGGTCGTATGCACGAAAACAACACATTTTATGTTTTTTTAAATGCATTTTTTTTTAAGAAAAAAATCGGGTCAGGTTCGGTCCAACTAAGTGGGTCGGCCCAACTCTATTGAGCTGATCTGGACCGAGCTTCGACTAAGCTAGGTTGGGCAGAAGCGATCCAGCTAACCGAATAAAAAAAATATTCACCACTAGCGCCCTTGTTCACGTATTACGTGAATAGTAATAAGGTGGTCGGTCGACCACGACGAGAGGCTTACCTACAAATGCTGCCGGGTGGAGGAGGTTGAGGTGGTTCTCCCTATCGTGGTGGCGTCGAAAATGATAGTCTGTGGTGACCGGGAGGAGCGTCAAGAGGTTCTGGTTCGCTGTTGCTGCTTTGCTATCACTGGAGTTGGAGAAGAAGGTTGAATTTGCTGTTAGGGAGTTGTTGGCATGGTGTTCACGGCGAGTTTGCTGGAGGGAGAGAGAGAAGATGGTGAACGGCTGACTGCTGCTTAGGAGAGAGAGAGAGGACCATCATTGCAAGGAGGGAGAGAGAGCTTACTGCAGCGTCTGCAATGGAGGCTGGTTGTCGCTGCTGCCATGGGTGCCGAGGGATGGAGATGCTGGAGCTACTGAGGGAGACGATAGGTCGTTGTTGCCGAGGCTAGTAGTTGTGCTGGTGGAGGAGAGAGAGTGTGACGCCCTCAGCTCTCTTGCCAGTTACCTAACTGGCGTGACCAGGTTCGCCACACTGTTGGGACTAAGTCCCCTATTTCCTCCATCATAAACCACAAAATACATAGATAACTACATTGTTGAAAACGTACGGGATAATTAAAAACATCCTTAGAACAATTCTATAATTTACAAAAATACTCAAAATGCCTAGATATTTAATTTACAAATTTGGCTCGTACCCCTTTTTTTTTCCACAAAAGATATTCCTATTTTTTATCGGTGACACATGAGCCTCTTTTAGCGAGAACCGGTAGCATCCTCGATCGACTTTAACCTTACTCTTGCCCGAACAACACACAAATACAATAATGTAATGAGCCAAAGCTTCGATAAGTAGGGTGATGCACGTGATATGCAATGCTATTGTGTTTCCCCATTTTCATCTATTTTAATCCGGGTACCCTAGGTATATGCAAGTCCGTGTGAACTATCACTCGGTGATCATGTTATCACCCTCACTGCTCTATTACTTTCTCTCGGTGATCTCAATATCACCTACTGCTGCATAACGGCATTATCCCTCGTTGTAGCACTACGGTTAGCGGAATTATCCCTCAGCTAACGGTGTTAGTAAATAGAGCTCGCACTATGGATTCTTTGCTATTACCCATTCCACTCAATTCGGTTATCAAACCGTGTCAATTCAAAACTCAATGATTTCTCTCAAATTAATTTCCCCCAATGCACGTGATGCACGTGATGACATGTTTAATCACATTCAAACAAACTCGGGTACCAATTCTTATTTCTCAAACCATACTCACGGTCCAACTCACACTCGGGATTCACCCATCGTTCACATACCAATCATGGTACTCATAGCGGAAACACAACCTCCGCTCATTAATATTGTTCATTAATTCCATTAATATTAAGATCTAAATATTTCCCTTATTAAAAGAATAAATTTATTTACTTATTTATTATTATTTATTTATTTATTTTTTTTTGTCCAAGCTCATTTCTTTTAATCTTAGCCCATCTATTTTTAAAACCAAGCTTTTTACTTGTAGTCCAAGTCCATTTAATTTATTCTAGGCCCATTAGCTTGATCCAAGTTTATTAACTTTATCTTAGTTCAAACTCATTTCTTTTAATCCAAGCCCAAATCCATTTGTTTTGATCTAAGTCCACCTTAGTTATAAGTTTAAGTCCATCTTGTTTTAACTTAAGTCCATTTAATAGAATCCACACTTTCCCTTTTTTTTCTTTCAAGCCCATATGTTTTAGGTTAAGTCCATGGGTTTATTTCATGCCCACATTCATCTAAATCTAAGCCCACTTAATTTTACAAATATCTTTTTTTTTCCAGACAATGGTATGCCTACATAACCCATACCAATTTGGTCATAATTCCTTACATATATATCTAAAAAATTACGAAATTTTAAGGAGAAATAGTAGACATATAGATCAACAACTTTCCTTCTTTGTATTTTTTTTTCTAACAATCACTCTAAGATCTCGAAATAATTCACACACAATTTCTGGACGGAAAATATTTTTTCCAGTAGGTATCCATTTGAGCAACCCACGCCATATCAGTCATAACTCCATGTCTATTTTTTCTAAAAAATCACGACATTTCACAGGGGATGTAGTAGACATATATATCCACAAACTTTCATGCTTTGCATTGTTTCCTAAAACTCACTCCAAGATCCCGAAATAATTCACCACTAAATTCGGGTTTTTCCATCCCTAAAAGAAATCCAAAATTTTCACACTAAGCACACTTCTCATCATGCATGCTTAACCATCCATCATCAAACATCAAGAGTTCAAAATCATTACAAAACCATCACAATCACATTTTACATTAATTAAACAACTCATAAAAAATGGAAAGCATAAACAAAACAAAAAATAAAATGAAACCTACTTACTTTAGATTAAGTTTCCCTAAAATCTTTTTTAGCTTTTTCCTTTCTTTTCCCTTCTTCTTCTTCCCTTTTTCCCTTCTCTTTCACTTTTTTTTTCTCTTTTTTGTAAAGTTACGGGATGCATCCGAAAAATGCCTCCTTCTCCCACATATTTGTTTTACTTAAATATCTCTTACATTTAATGCTTATGCCATGTGTCAATGAGTTATGGTGAAATGCAAAGTTAAATTAGGCTTAAATTGTGATGGATTTCAAGGCAATTCATTTAGTTAGGTTCTATGAATTTTTTTTTAGGTATATATATTGTTTTATTATTATTATTATTATTTTTGGCTATCATTTTACATACTATAATTTATACTTATTACATATACAAAGGATTTACTAATTAATTCACCTAAAATTATTTTTCCTAAATATTTACGTACATTAATTAATCCCAACAATCACGTACATAAACGCCAATTACGTACATACCATATATTCTAGTACATATTTTTACCTGGTTATAGATTGTCATGTACGTACCCTATATACTATATATATACGTACGAATATAATTATCCCGATCAGTACACTTATACGGTTACGAATTTTACGCTAGTTACTTATACTGCTGGAAAAATACGGTTACGAATTGGATTTAAACTTATGATTTTGTGCAATTATACCCTATCAGAATTTCAATACCAGCATTAATTTGCACTCCTTTTTATTTTGGCCCTTGATTTCTGATTTGTGCGATTTAACCCTCAATCGACCATTAGACTCTTAATTTGTTCAATTTCACCCCCGTCAATATATTTTTGGATTTTTTTTGTGATAATTTTTGTTTTTTTCGAAATATAAAAATAAGTGGGTAAAAAATTAGGTAGCAACAGATACATTAGAGAAAAATAAATTAAATAGGTGGTTTGTGCTACACTGGAGGGTGAGCCAAATGTATTTCAATGTATAAAAAGATGCCCGGGCAACACAAATGCTTCTAAAAGGGGGAATCAAGACATGGGTCTTTGACTCAACTGAATTTAACAAGTTCACATAATTTAATAATATAGATAAAAAATAAATATTTGTTAGAACCATAGAATGATATCCTATAAATATTTTTATGATCTTATTTGATGATAACATAAAAATTAAATGAGATTATGAGAACCCCATAGAAACCAAAAAAAGAAAGAAGCAAAGCCATATTTAAAAAAAAATATAGCAAATAAAATGTTGTGGAATGAAATTGAAAAAATAATAATTTTAAAATGGTAAAAAAAATGATCATGACCCATTCAGGTGATGATGTTGAATCTGTAATCTGGTTGTGATGTTAGGGTAACCTTGTTAAAAAAATCTGACTGAAACTATGAAGATTGATCATCATATAACCTAAAGTTGAAGGGCAAAATAAAAAACAAAATCAATTAAAACAATAAGAGAAAAAGACTTGGGTTAACCCGCGTCTTGGAAGAAACATTTAGGATAACCTCATGGAAAAAAATATATAAATATCAATCCTTAACCATTCAAATTTTGACTGATAATTTTTTTTTAAATACAATCAATTTAAAAAAAGACTTAAAATAGGTTATAGTGAACTCACACTAATCTGTAATTTTTGTGACTTTGATCATAAGCTCGAGACTAACCCCATATAAAAAAACCTTGAAAAATCATGGAGAAAAAATCCCAATTAACCAAATGCTAATAGGTGTAATTGAGAAAAAAATCAATAAAAAAGATACATTACAAAACAAAACAAACACCAATATATAAAATAAAGACCAAATTTAATATAAAAATAAACTAAAATCAAATGTTGAGGGATGAAATTAAAAAACAAAATCAGATAAGAAAATCATAGAAAAAACAACAAACAATAAAAAAATAAAGATTTGACAAAATAGAAGAAAACTTGATAAGAAAAGAGAGGAAAAATAGAGGGAAAGAAAAACAAAGTTCACTATAATCCAATTACCGCATTGTTGTGTACACGTGCATGACAATCACGAAGATCACATCGAGACACTTTCTAAAGTTGCATTGGAAAGTGGTGTTTACCAGCGCATATAAAGCCTCATAAGGCTTTGGAAGACGGTATAGCTTCCTATATTTCTAGCAAGTGTGTTTCACCTAGTAATTTCTTTGGAAAACTAGCTTATCGAGTACCCATATTTTTTTTTGGTTTTTATTTTTGGTTTCGTAACACCACTAAGTTGTTTTAATGCCATATTTAATTATAGTTTGCAAAACTAAGCACTCAAAATTTTCCATAATATTGCAAGATCCCCGTGTCAAGGTATCTAAAATAAACTATCAAGTTAAATCCTAAATAAAGTTTATTTATAATGATTAAATTAAAAAATGTTGAGGAATAAAAATAATGACTTACCTTAACAATGAAAATGAGTTCCTGATGTTAATGAACAAAAAAGAACTTGATACTTGTTCAAGATTTGAATTCAATTTCCTGAGCTCATTTCTTATTATGTAGTAAAGTTATATTTTATTTTGTCAAATAAAGCAATAAAATATCTCCTTGAAACTTCAAAGCCTCGTCTACAGACATGGGAACAAATTATAGTAGGGAAATCCCTTCAAAAAGCAATGTTAAAGGACCAAATTAAAGGAAAAAAAATTAAAAGATTCAAATATAAAAATAATTGGGAAAAAAAGAGAACAGTGTGCGAATCTACAACGTCCTCTTTCCTATGGCATAGTGAAACACCGATGTCATATATATATATACTAGCTATATTGCCCGCGCGTTGCCGCGGGCATTTTTGTGTATATAATTTAACATAATTAAATCAACAACGATAAATTTATATGATATAACTAAATAAAAATTATAAATCAGGAGATAAAATATAAAAAAATTTAAGTACAGTTTATTGCGCAAGCATAGATTATATCTTTTAGAATGTAGATATTACATTATGAAAGATCACAAAAGAGCGCGAACTAACATTTTCAAAACCAGAGCAAAATATTTTAATAAGGGAAAAAAAAATTCACCACAAAATCATTATTGTGCAAATAATTAAATTATTATTATTATTATTATTATTATTATTATTATTATTATTATTATTATTATTATTATTATTATTATTATTATTATTATTATTATGTTAGTAATGAAAGGGAAAAAATAAATGAAAGACTGAAAAATATCCTAGAAACTTTAACAAAAGATAAGAGAAAAAATAAGATAAAATAAAAATTATCATTGCTATTATTGTAAAAATAATAAAAATTATCAAATTATCCGGAGGGAAAAAAATATTAACAAAAGAGTAAGCAAGAAAAACAACTAAATGATTATTATTATTATTATTATTATTATTATTATTATTATTATTATTATTATTATTATTATTATTATTATTATTATTATTATTAATATTAATATTATTGTTGTTGTTGTTATTATTATTATTATTCTTATGTTAATAATGAAAGAAACAAAAATAAATGAAAGACTAAAAATATCCTAGAAACTTTAACAAAAGAAAAAAAAATATATCATTGTTATTACTGGAAAAAAACAAACAAATTATTATCAAATTATCTGGGAGGGAAAAAAATAACAAAAGAGTAAGAGAGAAAAAATATTATTATTATTATTATTATTATTATTATTATTATTATTATTATTATTATTATTATTGTGTTAAATACACTTATATATACATGGACAAAAGTTACACTGAGAACAAAAACTAAAAGCATAGATGCATAAATACTAATAAAAAATAAGCATTGAAAAAAGAACACATGAATTAATATCAAATAGAAAATTCAAAGAATAAGGACAAAAAATGAAAAATGACATATATAAAATTAATTCCAATTGAAGGATAAAATTGAAAATAATAATAATTGGAGGACCAAAAATTAAATAATTATCAAAATCTGTCATTGTATAAAAAAATTAGAAGAAGAGGGACTGAAATCAAACTTTGTATATATTATCAATTGCAATTGGAGGACCAAATTAAAGAAAGCAAAACTTTGGTACAGGAAAAATTGAAGGAACAAAAGAAACGAAAATCAAAAGTATAGGGACAGATTATAATTTCTTTATATTAGTTTTATTGAAGGGCCTGATTAACAATCAGGTCAGTGATTCAATCAAGCTCTGAGGATCAATTCTTTCCACACATGAGACAGTCTGTGCTGTATGATTCCACTGTGACTGAGCATCTCTGTGTCCTTTCCATGTCCATATTTGTCATTTCCGTTTCCTTCTGTCCCTGTCCTCCATTTCTGTGTGTCCATGCCTCCATTTTGTCCACTGTCTGTGGTTGGTCCTGTTGTTTTATGTATGTCACACTCTCTCTGTCTCTCTCTCTCTCTCTCTCTCTCTCTGTATATGTGTCTGTGTATGTATGTGTGTGTGTGTGTGGTGTGTATGTGTATGTGTGTATGTATGTATGTATGTATGTATGTATGTATATGTATGTGTGTATGTGTGTGTATATATGTATATGTATATGTATATGTATATATATATATATATATATATATATATATATATATATATATATATTATTCTTCAATATTTGATTTATTTAAATTGGTTTTTATGGTTATGTTTTGTTTTATGTTTTATAAAGTTATCATGATCTCACACAAATATTTTACCATTTTGTTGGTGTTTTATTTTAGAAACATATATTTTTATCTTGTTTTTCTTTCCTATCATCTATGTTGTTTATGGACTAACCAAGTTGATTAGATTCTATTATGTTAACCCCCACACTTTCTAATTTTTGTCCCTACTAAAGAATATGCTTGCAATGCCTACTTTTTTTCGTGCTAAAAAAATTGATATATAAATCATAGCAAGTTAACAATATAGTGTAATTTTTTTTTAAAAAAAATTACCATGGAAAAAAATAATGAACTCACTATCTGATTAAAATTAATTGCAATGTTCTATGAAAATATTTAATTGTACTCCTCCATCTTGCAATAGTTACCAAGGAAACATTATAATTATAGCATCCTAAAATTTATAAAAATAATTAAATAAAATTTACAATGCAATAAGTACAGATGTTTGTGAGTTCTTAATTTTATTTTTTGACAAGTAGGTATATGAATAAAAATAAACACTTGAAGGATAAAATGGAGTTAAAAAATAAAAAAAAAACAACTTATTTAGAAAATAATCCTATGTTGTATATGCTTGGGTGACCTAGCATGCCATGACCCATATGATTAGGCTTTGGTGTTTTTTTTTCTTTTATAAAAGGAAGATGGCATTTCGCTTGTTCTATTTTTTAGCTTAAGAAAATAAAATGATACATTGCTTTTTTCCCTTAGTTATTATGATCAAGAGTCTTTGGAAAATCAGGTCATGAATGTTTCATACCTTAAAATTCATTCTAGTAATTTTTGACCTAACAATACACAAAATACACATAAAGACCTAAATGAACCATTTTTACCGCAAAAAACCTAAAATGATAACAAAACAAGAAAATCATCATCTAACACAAAGAAATTTTGATATCAAATTTATTATCCAATGCAATTTCAAGGTGAAATAACACATTAATAAAACTACTCTCATTGAAAAAAACTCGATAACATTAAGATTAACCACGTTAATGGTTGAAATTGATGCCAACCAATATTTTCTCTCTCCATCATCAAAATTCACTCTCTCTCTTAAACCTCAAAACAATGACTGAAAAATAAGAGAAATAAAGTTTTGGATTAAATAGATTTTATAAAAAACCAAAAGGACTAAAAATTAGTAGATTACATAGTAAAACATTGAAAGTTAGCTTTTTGTGTAAGTCTCAAAACAACCATCAAGTTTCTATATATCTTTCAATTTCATCTTTTCCCTATCAAATTAGAAGAATATGACCTTCATTTTGGCCACTGAGTAATTAATAAGAAGATAGCAATATATATATATATATATATATATATATATATATATATATATATATATATATATATATATAATGAAAACAAATAAATCATAATTTCAATCTAAATATATAAAAAAATAAGCTTTACACCTGTTTGATATTGCGTTTCAAAAACGCTTTTCATTTTTTAATTTTAAATTAAATGTTTTTTATGTTCTTAAATCATTTTCATATACTGATGTCAACAATAATTTTTTAAAAATAAAAAAATATCATTTTAATGTATTTATAAATAAAAAAACAATAACAACCACATTCCTAAATAGACATAAATGAAATTATGAGTGTAAGAATAGGAAACAAGTGCATGAAACCATGAACTTATTTCATGTTTTTTTTTAATTCAATTTGTAATGTAATATAATGTAATTTGTAATTATAAAATAAACTAAAAAAGATCAGTGTTTCATTGCTCATTGTGAGTGAAAACACTGTGGATTGTAATAATGTATTTTTGGGTTGGTTTGGTTTCGGGTCGGTTCATCCATTTATTGATTTTTTAATATTTATTTGCATAGTAAGATAACCATTTTATCCATCAAAAAAGACAAAAAACCGGTTGCTGCCAGGAGGGGTTGCACAAGAATTTCACATTTTTGGAAAATGACTAACTACTAATCTGCCCCTAATAAGACAAAAAACAATTCTGGCCGAAAGGAGTGTCACAGGAATTTCCCTTTTTTGAAAATGTCTAAATACTAATCTGCCCCCAATAAGACAAAATTGAAGATTTGGCTGTAGGGGTGTTCCAGTAATTGATCAGGATAGATTGGATTTGTCCTTTTATTATCTGTGGAATACTATGCACGCGTGTGCCACACGCGGCCGACAATATTCAGCCTCACGCCCGCTTCGAGCGGCGCATGCGGTGGTGTCCTGTGTCTGAAAATGCCCACCCAACATCTCATTATATGCACCGCTGTGTCCTCTTTCTCATGGTATAACGCGTCGTGTCCCATAGTGGCTGGTTGAAAGTTGTTTTTTTTTCTCTCTCTCCTGCATGCTAAAGTACAAGGCAAACCCTCAGTTTTATAGTGTTTTCATTTCAGTTCTTGAACTTTTAATTGTTTTGCATTATCCTGATTTCTGTTATATAATTTTTGATTTATTTCAATTGGGTCATTCGATTGAAATTGATTTATATATTTGAGTTTCAATTCGGTCCTCATTCTTTTAATTTCCGGATTGATTTTAAATCCCTTAATATAATTAGTATAGAGGTTTTGATTTTTTCAATTTTGTCCTTTGATTGAAATTGATAATATATTTGGTTTTCATTTTGGCCCTTATACTTTTAATTTTTTTTTATTTTAATTCCTTTATTTTTTTATATTTTTGAAATAGTCACTATTTTGTCCATGTTTATATATGTGTGTTCTCAGATTTAATTTTTAATTTTATTATTTATTTATTTATTGAGGTGATATTGTTTTGAAAGATTTAGTTCTTAAATTTTAGTTTGTGTTTGTGATAATTTGAAAATTGATATTTCTGTTTTTTTCTCTTTGTTTTTATTTTATTTTCAAGTCAAGTGATATTTTCCCGGGTAATTTTTTTTTATCATTTTTTTTTGTTTTCTCTTTTGTTAAAGTTCTTACGTTTTTTTTAGTCTTTGATTTAATTTTGTTTTTTTTCATTAATAATAATAATAATAATAATAATAATTTTAGTTTTTGTTCTTACTTACTATTTTGTTAATTTTTTTGAGGTTTTTCTCTCTCTCATGGTAATTTAATAATTTTTATTGTTTTGCCGATAATAGTAGTGATAATTTTAGATGTTAAGACTTTGATGTTGCTATTGTTATGATAGAGTGTGTTGATCTATTTTATTATATTAAATTTTGTATATATATATATTATATTTTATTTTTAACTAGCAAATCTTATTGATTGGTTTAATCTCAATAATTATAAAAAAATTATTATATTGGGGGCAATTTAACTAGTTGCAATTGTAATATGTTTCATTTACCAAAAAAAAAGAGGAAAGAAAATACCATGGCACCCTACCCTAAGTGAATAAGAGAGCGAGAACCGCGAATCCAAATAAGTCGATGCACAGTCCGTGGATCGTCAAGCCAAAAGTCCAGTCCATTATTATACAAAACGGGCCACCGTCACTCTCTATACGCTAACCAGCTCCCTCCCTCTCCACGAGCACCAGACGCAGAGAAAAGAATTAAGAGATCTGATCGAAACAAAATCTGAGTCAACTCAGCGCCGGAGCCACTCAGTAATTTAGACGGCATGGATCCGGTGAAGACTCCACTTGGTAAAATGCTATTGGAGGAGATCACTCCGGTGGTCATGGTCCTCCGTACACCCCTGGTAGAAGAATCTTGCCTCAAAAACAGCCTCTCCTTCATCGAAATGCTTAGTCCCTTTTGCGACTTCAATAACATCGACGGTTAGCTCTCGCTCTCTCCTCTATCAATTTCATGCTACAATTTTTTAAGCTAATTGAGAGTAAAAGTTGAGATTTTTCCTGTGGTTTTGTCAAATGCAGTGCCTGTACGGACTTCGAGTGATCAACCTTACAGGCTACAGAAGTTCAAATTGAGATTATTTTATGAGTCTGATATTAAGCAGCCGAATATCATGGTAATCGTTTTGTTTGGCAGTTAAAACAAATTAAATTTTAGATTAGGTCAAGTTTTATTCTCCATGAAACTACACTGAATTTTTGGCATTTTGATTATGTTCTTGTTGAACTAGGTAGCGAAGGAGCGATTGAAGCAGGTTATTACTGAGGCAGGAGAGAAGGATAGATCGGATTTGTCCACTGATCCTCCAGATATAAGCAATGTACTTGAAAGTAAGCTCACTGTATGAGTATGTAAATTTGTCAATACATAGCTATTTTATCAATTGTGTAAGATTTCATTTAACTTTTTGTTTATTTTCTAATCCATTTGAATTGTTTTCTGCAGAGGTGAATTTGTTTATCGACTTTGATGCTAATTTATATTCTATTTTTCTGCTCCCTAGCATCTGCTTATTTTATTTTTTAGTTTAGATGCTTTTACCTAATGGAATTAATTTTAAGATTTTAACTTATCGAATCATTCTGGTGCATTTGAACTGTGATTTTTGCAGGCTCCAAATCTGAAATTTCACCATCTTGGTTTGAAATTTTCAATAAAGAGCTTGTACGAACCGTCTCATTTTCCGAGCACGAGGCTTTTGACCACCCTGTGGCATGTAAGCTTTGAAAATTGATAGGAATAGGGACATCCAGTTGTTAATTATCCCCCCACCCCCACCCCCTTTTTTTCTTTGGGCTACATATTCAAGGTTTTGGTTAATATAATCATAAAACAATTTCGGGTTTCGATCCTGGATTTATTTCTAATTTATTATGTAGGTGTCTCGGTTGTTTCTTCAAAGGATGAACAGCCGATCAACAAATTTGTGGACCTTTTCAACACTAACAAGTTGCCTTCTCTTCTCAATGATGGTGCAATGGATCCAAAGATTTTGAAACATTATGTATTGGTTCATGATAATAAAGATGGTCCCTCAGAGAAGTATGGTTGTCTTTCCTTTCTTTTTATGTTAGAAGGTATTATCCAAGTATACAATATAAGAACAATAGATAGAGGCAAGTGTTTGGCTCTATAATTAAACCTTTATGGTTATTATTCCAAGTCAATGCCTCGTCCTCTTTATGACTCAGTTCTTTTAACAGAATCTACCCTTTCAATCCATCTTTTGCTAAAAAGCATATTTCCAGGGGCCAAACTTTATATTTGTTACTTGTAATATCAATTTGTTAATCTGGTATTGTATCCTACATTTTGTTCCTTTAAATAACATTTTTACTACATTCCACACTGCTATTTTTTTTCTTCTCTCTTTTAGGCAAGTCTATACTCTATACAACTCTGAATGTTTTGTGATGGGTTTAAAATTTTATTTGTTTGATTTCAGGGCAACTAAAATACTAACAGAGATGAAAAATACGTTTGGTTTTAATGGCTGTCATTTACTATGCATTAATTCTTCTCAAGATGAGCAGATAGAACATCAAGATAATCCTTGGGCTCCTTACGTAAGTTACTTTCTAGTATTATATATATTCTTTTCATGCTTTGAAATATTTTACCATCTCTGGCTTGAGTTATTGGACACAATGATCAAAAGGTGGTGGCCTTATCTTCTTTTGTGACATTGGCAGAAATTTGATTCTTCACCTAGTCAGCATCTTGGTCGTTACCTTAACATCGATGATTTTAATGAGGTAAATTGCTTTATCACTGTTAGCATATGGTGTAAACAATATATTATATTTTGTTTCCTTCTCTTTTATTTTGTGGTTAATTATTGTGGAGCTTTTAACAAATATACCCTACAAATTGGCAACAGATAAAGGATTTAATACAAGAATTATCGTCTAAACACATCATTCCTTACATGGAGCAGAAAGTCCGTGTGCTCAATCAGCAGGTAGGGAATCTTCAGCATTCCTTTGGACTTTGTGTTTTTCATGAGGGGGCATGTTTGCTTTCACATGCACTACTTTGAAATCTAAGCTATTAATGCTATTTTTTTATTGTCTCTTTCTTTCTCAAATCATAATTTATCATGGCTAGGTTTCTGCTACAAGGAAAGGCTTTAGAAACCAAATTAAAAACTTATGGTGGAGAAAAGGGAAAGAAGACACACCAGATTCCTCCAATGGATCTATGTATGTTTAAAAAATGCCTTCTTTTTTTAATGTCAAAGCCTGCTTCATATTTTATGCTAATTTTCCCTAATATAGGTTTCTACATTCCTTGTTGAAGGTATACCTATAGCTCTGTCGAGTCTCAGATCAGAGTTTTGGGTGACTATGCATTCATGTTAGGAGATTATGAACTGGCATTATCAAACTATCGCCTTGTTTCCACAGATTATAAGATTGATAAAGCTTGGAAGTGCTATGCTGGTGTGCAGGTATCTTCAACTTTTGTTTCTATAATGATTTGCTGTTTGCTGCTCCTGATGACCATTTTCTAGGCTATAGTAATACTATGTGATTTCATATGGTGGATTTGGGATATTAGTGTGAATATTGTTGGAAAAATGTGGAGTGGTTTACTTATATTTATGCCTTTTTTGTTCCTTGCTCTAGCTTTTTTGTTGTTTTGGGGTCTTATTCTGTGTGATAACTGGTGAATGTAATAAACAAACTTTTCTGTATCAGAACTTTTGAGTGCAAAACCATATTTTTGAAGCGTCTTTAGCTCTTGTAACTTTTATATGGCATGTGTATCATATATGTTTTGGGAAATGCTTGGATAGTCTGTCATGCTTGGAAAATTCTGTGTTTCTTTGCCTTTATGCCAGAAGTTCCTCTATTTGCTTCTTGATATTTCTTCAAACTATATTATCTCAACTTGTGAATCATCTCCATTAGTGACATTCTTCATTTGTCTCATTGGTTCCATGCAGGAAATGATGGGGCTTACGTACTTTATGTTGGATCAATCAAGAAAAGAAGCAGAATATTGCATGGAAAATGCTTTTAACACTTATTTAGTATGTGTTTTTTTTCTTGCTGCATCCTTGATCTTACAATACGAGGAAGAAAGCTATTTCATCATTGTGGATAAATCCTCTTTGTTACATTTTGCTCTATTTAAAATAATACACAGGCAACTCATTTATAGGCCTTGTAATCTAGCAGAGAAAGGGTGTTTAGTTTACTAACTTAGCTTTATATGACCACTGGCCTAACACAATGGAGCTGGTTATTTACACATGATGCTACTAATCTGGCAACTTATTCCGGTCAAGTGAATCAAACAACAAATGCCACTTAGTTATGTGCTCTTTCAACTTTTTCTAAGTATATCAAATTTGGTTTACTACAGAAACTTGGGTCTTCTGGTCGACAAAATGCTACACGCTGTGGTCTTTGGTGGATAGAAATGTTGAAGACAAAAGATCAATTTAAAGAGGCTGCCTCTGTTTACTTCCGCATTTGCAGTGAGGTACTGCCCACTGTTTATGAAATAAAAAATGAATGAGGGTGGGTTTATTTTTTACTGAGACTTTTCTTTTTGCAGGAACTGTTACATTCAGCTGTTATGCTTGAGCAAGCATCTTATTGCTACTTGTTGTCCCAACCACCTATGTTGCACAAGTATGGGTTTCATCTTGTTCTTTCTGGTGATCGGTATAAAAAATGTGACCAGGTACTTATTTTATTTATGCATAAATGTGATTATAACAAATTGCATGATGCGGCTTTTGAAGATATTTTCCGCTTCCTCTTATAGATTAAACATGCAATTCGTACATATAGAAACGCTGTCTCAGTATATAAAGGAACCCCATGGAGCTACATCAAAGATCATGTTCATTTCCATATTGGCCAGTAAGTTATTTCAAATTGATCCAACTGAAGCTTAACATGCTGGGCCTGCAGAATTTGCAAAGCACAATTTTTTAACAGAGCTTATTTAACATAGGTGTTATGGTTTTCTTGGGATGTATGATGTTGGTGTCACACACATGTTGGAAGTCCTGGCCTGTAGCCATCAATCCAAGGCAACACAGGAGTTATTCCTCAGGGACTTTCTTCAAATCGTTCAGGTGACTGCTATTTCTAAATAGTACTCTAACCCTAATTTGATATAGGTGGTATTTATTTTCCCATTTCTTTGAGTTTGACAATTCATCTTGAATGATGTAGAAAGCAGGGAAAACATTTGAGGTATTAAGACTCCAGTTGCCTGTTATCAACATCTCATCACTTAAGATTGATTTTGAAGACCATCGAACCTATGCATCGCCTGGATCAGTATGTTATTCTACTACTATGTAATCTATAAATGTCAACCTTTCCTTGATAGCTTTTTAAGATGCCTCTCCTGCTCTCCCCTTTGTTTTATTGATCATTAAATTTGGTTGGTTGTATACATGCATGAGCCCTAGCATGTGCTATATTCATACACCGAACACATTCGTGCACAGATCCACTCTCTCTCTGTCTCTCTGACTCTCTGTATGACATTGAAAAATGATGCTATTAAGGTATTAGGAGGGGATTCCATGAATCTTTGATTCTGTGCATCATGTATCTTAATCCTGATATGCACATGACCTTATGGTTTTATCACTAAACCTATTGGATTTATGAAGTTGGTTAAGAAATACCTTGAAGTCAAGTTTGTTGGTGCTGTAAGCATGGCCACAAGTACTAATTAAAATTTCACTTGGAATGCGCACAGCATCTTTTAACATGTCAAATATCTTGTATTGTTATTGTCTATACTTTTTAGGTTTTCCTAACCTAAATCAAGTGTGTTGGTGGTGTAAACATCACAAATATCCTAATTAACACTGCTCATTGAAGATATTAAAATCTTGTATTGCTTCTATCAATATTTTTATGATTATGATTATGATTATGATTGTCATAGTTATAGTTTTATTGACTCTTCAATTGGAAGACTCTCTGAATTCTGAAAGTGGTTTAGATGATCAATTATAGCTGTGGCTACCTTTCCTTTTTAACATACCAGACCAGTGTTAAAGAAAGTGTCATAGTTATAGTTTTATTGACTCTTCAATCGGAAGACTCTGAATTCTGAAAGTGGTTTAGATGATTAATTATAACTGATGCTACCTTTCCTTTTTAACATACCAGACCAATGTTAAAGAAAGTGTCTGGTGTTCATTGGAGGAAGAGATGATCCCGTCATTGCCTACTGCCAGGACTAACTGGCTGGAACTACAATCAAAGCTTTTACCGAAATATAAAGAATCAAACATATGCGTGGCTGGAGGTATGAAGGTGATATTGTTCAATGGAAAACTATGTAAATCTTCTTTAATTTATAAAATACACTTTTCTATTTGTTAGGGATGAGATTTTTTGCTCTTGCTTAATATTTGCCTATGTTCACCTCAGGTTTATTCCTGCTAGGCACAGCAGCAAAACCGAACATTTCTTAGTTTCTATGCATAATATTATTTGGAGGTTTTCTTTTAATACGGGTCATTAAACAGACAGTTTGTGAAACTCTCTATCACTGACACTTCATGTAGTGTTTGGATTTGAATTTTGCTATAAAGAGTTTAGTTGGGAATAATACTTGCAGTGCATGAAGAGCGCACAGTTTGTTAGATTCTGACTGACACTTCATGCGGTGTTTGGATTTGAATTTTGTTATATAAAGCTTTGTTTTGTAGGGAGTAATACTTGCAGTGCATGAAGAATATTTTGTGACTGCATGTTAGTTTTGGACTTGAATTTTGATGAAGACTCAGATTCATAAAGCACACAAGTTATTTAAGAGCTTTGTTCTGTCGCCAATACATGAAAAATATGTCGAGTCCATGTCTAGTTTTGTTTGTTAGTGAGAGCAGGAAATATTGGAAAAAAATGGTTTTGATGGCTATTTATCATGTAAGATTGTTAATCAGTACCAGGCGCACAAAAAAAGAAGGGACCAAGGGGCCTCATCCTGTTTTATTCCCTATAATGGTATAACATTCTTTGATATTGTGACTGCAGAAGCAATAAAGATCGCTATTGAATTTAAGAACCCCCTGGAAATCCCTATCTCAATCTCTAGTGTTTCTTTGATATGTGAGCTTTCTGCAACATCAGATGAAACGAATTCTGGTGAGTTACAAGCAGTTCATCTCTAAATTTTCTTTCCTTCTCTTTCTTATTTTGTCAATTTGAATGAGGGTAAATTCATAGGAAAAAGAAAACAGGTTATCACAATTTTAATGTTGACGCAGATGTAAGTTGCTCAACTTCTGGAATCGGGAACAATGAAGAACATAAAAACTTGAGGTATTTGTGCAAACCTTTTCACAATCTTTTCCTAAATTTTGTTTGTTTCCAAGCCATTTTCCTTCTATGGTGCTCCTGGATTCAGTATCATTCTTACAACTGCTAATCTAGTTTTCCTGGCTCACTGCAGAGAGATAATATCAGACACTTCCTCATTTTCCTTGTCCGAGGTCAACATCTCTCTTGGAGGGGGTGAAGCCTATTTGGTGAGTGCTTTCTTTGAACTGTTGAATGAATTTGCAGTGACTCGACACATTTGAAATCCTCTAAGCTTCATAGAGTCAGGGTGTGGGTTATCCCTGTTTTCTGGTGCATATGGAAGAGAGAATTAAGTGCATCACTATATGTACAGTACCTTTGTGCAATATTTCATTGCATGAATTTTGTAAGTGGTATTGTTGCCGGTCAATCAAATATTATTGTGTGTTGCTCAATTTAAAAATTCATGAAGAAATCAAGTTAACAAATGTATTATAATGATGATATCCAAATAATAATTTTGTTTTGGAAAATATATTTGTCAAAAATGACCATTTGTGTAAGAAGGTATAGGAACTAGTAATGACGTTGAGGCATGCAAGAACAGTCACTACTTTCAGTTTTCTTATAGATTCATATCTTTTCTTCAAATACTCATGACACATCTATATGGTTTTAAAATGAACTCCAATTAAATATTCTCCCTTCTATTCGATGCAATTGTTGATTTACTTGATCTTTCATTTTTTTTGCAATTGTTTCCCTAATAGAAATATAATAATGTTGCAATTCTTTCTTTCTTTCCTTTTCATCTTGATTTTTCAAGAATGAATGATTTTGCAATTCTAGTTATAATATATTGTAATGATTTCCAATTTTGGGAGGAGCTAGTCCTTGATTTTAATTTCTTTGAATGAGAAATTGGATATGATATGGTCCAAAGTTCGATTATAATATTTTTATACATTTCTATGGTCTTATAATGTACATATCAATGAAAATCTTATGTAAGCAGAAGTTTATCTCAGGTTCTGCCATTGGAGGAAGGCCTGAATCTTTGAATTTGTTCTGTCCGCCACTTCTTCAGCAGTTTGATAATTCAAAACTTTAATATTGCAAACCAAAATGGATTATTTGTCATAGGTAGTCCATTTGGAAAATACTTCAAACCAGAATATAGGATGGAAGATAGTGTGAACCAAAACTCTTTAAAAGTCCAGTTGCTTTCCCTATTTCAATAGTCATAGTTACTGTCTTTAAAAGTCCAGAATCATAGATACTTCTCTTTGATATAGTGTTCTCCTAAGATATTTTGCTCAATAGTCACCGTCATTTTTGGAAGTCATGTTTTGACAATCCTTTTTTTCTTTCAGGTGCAACTAACAGTTACTCCCAAAGCAGAAGGCATTCTAAATATTGTTGGCGTCAGATGGAATTTGTCAGGTTCTGTGGTTGGTTTTTACAGTTTTGGGGCTAATTATGGGAAAAAGAAAATTGCAAAGGGAAGAAGGAAAGCTAAGCAATCACCTGGCAATTGTTTGAAGTTTATGGTGATCAAGGTGCAGACATCCTGCCCCCCATACTGCTCCTCTTTTTTTTTTTTAGGTTAAGTTGGAATATTAATTTTTGTAAATATTTGTTCTTGTCCAGAGTCTACCCAAGCTTGAGGGCTTCATTCGTGCTCTACCTGAGAAGGCATATGCAGGACATTTACAGCATCTTGTTTTGGAGTTGAGGAACCAATCAGAGTTTTCTGTAAAGGTAAGCTTTTTTCCCATCACTCTAGTGTCCTAATGAATAATGTAACTTGTTTGCTAGTATTGGGTAGCATACTTCTTGTATCTGTGACCCCGCCAGCTACTGTATTGCAATCTTGTGATTTGAAAAATTGAATCATGTTGACATTTGAAAGATTGATTTGATGATTTCACTCTTAATATTATACTCTGTAAAACGTTTTGGACCTACAGCTGTTAGAGGCACAAATTTGATTCGTAAGAGTAACCACTTCATCCATAAAATGTTAAAGGGGAGGACAGTTTGCAAATTTTTCCATTCCAATACCTCAGTTGATGGTGCCCAAATTGGATAATGCCTTTTTCTTTTCTCAAGTTAATCTTTTAGACTGCCACAATTTTTGTTTTTAAAGTTTCTTAATCTTTTAGACTGCCTCAAATTACTATGGTAACTTTGAGTGAAAGAAAGAACCCAACTTGTCTATATTTTTGGATTTGTTAATTACTCCTGCAAATACAAGCATAGATACTGTCTATTAGTAAGATCCATTAATGAACGAGTGCTTCTAGTGTCTTCTCTGTTTTAACTTTGTTTATAATATTTCTTGGCAGAATTTGAAAATGAAGACCAGCCATCCTAGATTCCTAAATATTGGGAAACAAGAAGATTTGGATTTAGAATTTCCTGCGTGCTTAGAGAAGAAAACAAATGTTAGCCCACCTGCTAATCCAAAAATAGCATCTAATGGTGTTTTTCTATTTCCAGAGGTCAGAAGATCACCTTATGCATTGGTTTGTGGCATTTAACATAAAATTGGTATCTTGCTGTTTTTAGTTATATACTTGCTTTTGTCCTGCTATTTCAGGATCTCTCCGTGCAAGGGGAAAATCTACTATTGTGGCCTCTTTGGTTTCGGGCTGCTGTTCCTGGAAACATCTCCTTGCAAGTAGTAATATACTATGAGATGGGAGATCTATCAAGTGGCATGAGATACCGAACTCTACGCATGCATTATAATTTGCAGGTATGTGCTTGAATATTAGAGATTTGTTGTCTTTTCTTCATGCTTCTTACTATTTATAATCCTATTAATAAGATCATACCAAGCTTCCAGAGCTATCAATGCAAAATATTGAATGGGTTTTCTTTCCGATATCAGGATAAATATTGTCATGGATGGACTCGGAATAATTTATTCTTGTGCTATATATGCTATTGTCCAGATATTATAATACTGATACTGTTCCTGTTTGTTTTTTCAGCAGTTAAGAACCAACTATCATTAAGTTGGTGATGCATGTGATTTCTCTTTGTTTATCAAATACTTTCTACTTATCTAAAGCAATTAATATTTTCCAATAGGTACTACCATCGTTGGATGTGTCATTTAAAATCAGTCCCTATCCATCAAGATTGCAAGAGTTCCTTGTGCACATGGATATTGTCAATAAAACTGATTCAGAGAGCATCCAGGTTAATCAGCTATCAACCATTGGAAGCCACTGGGAAATTTCGCTGCTTCAACCCATTGATGCAATCTTCCCTTCACAATCTTTAATCGCTGGCCAAGCATTTTCATGTTTCTTTGTGCTCAAGGTTGGTACAAGAATCTGCATTTTCAGGTTAAGCATTTTTGAAATTTCCCTTCCCTTGCCCTTTCAATCTTTTACCTCTTCCCATCTCGCAGGTTAAATGTTTCTTTCTTCCAATCATCTTCTATTTCCTTGTTTTGCTGTTTAGTGCGAAACTTGATGTGCTTGCTGCTAACTTGTACATGACCAGTATTTCCTATTGTGTTTTGCCAATGCCCTATAAATTCGTTTTCATGGCCCTATAAATTTCACCTAATTATGTTCTGTATTTTAAGCTGATCAAATAAATTATTCTTTATCTTCAGAGTTGTAGGAAATCATCAAGTACTGAAGAAAGTACCTCATCTCTTTTCCCTCACATTGGAAGCAATGTAAGTTTGCTTCCTGATGGTAGCAAAGGAGCTCCTTTTGATACATCTAACTCACCTTTGGCTGATTTCCACGATTGTGAAAGGTTGCAGCATGGGATTTCTAATCAGGTTGGTAATATCCGAATGACAATCAAATGCGGTGTTTGTTTTTTGTGCCATCAGCATTTTCATCACTATCACCACCTAGACCACAAACACAGCTGCACCTTATTGTTTTGATCAAAATTCCGAGTGACAATTTTGGATATCCTTTTCAAGCTGTTGTAAGTGTCAATCCATACGATTTTGTTTTGGTTACTCTGTTTAATCAAAGCTGCAAGTAAGCAACAATAGTGGCAGTTAATATTTTATGTTTGGTTGTGACCAGTCATCTTATTTCCTTGCATTGCCTTTAATGCTTTATTTTTGAACCTTCTGTTTCTGCATGTATCAGGAAGCTGAAAATTCAGTGGACTTTATTTTGATATCTCGGCCACTAAAAAACAATGCAGAGCCTGGAGTTTCAGACGCACATCATGTCTTTTCTCATCATGCATGTCATTGCAGGTAAGAATATACAAAAGTGCTTCTGGTTTGCAGTGGCTGCTCTGTTTTTCTGTTCCTTCCTCAATCATCTAGCTGTTAACTATTATCTCTGTTTACAGCACTGCGAGCACAAGTCCAATATCATGGGTAGTTGATGCACCTCGAACCAGACATCACGACTTCTCTACTACTTCGTTTTGCGAAATAAATTTTAGGATGACTATCTACAACTCATCAAATGCTCGCGCATCGATAGTCATGAAGACCCTTGATTCCACCAGCATCAGTGATCAGTTGAGGGACGAAACTTCTGGAAACCAAGTTGGGTGGCATGATGTGTCTCTAGCGAAGGACAATAAAATGGAATCTGATGCACCCAGAAACCATGTTAGAAAGTCACTATTGCCAGAAAGTGTCTCTGCATTCATCTGGTCTGGGTCAAGCTCAACCAGAGTCCAACTCAAGCCGTTATCCACAACTGAAATTCCTCTTCAAATATGCGTGTTCTCCCCTGGTATATATGATTTGTCAAACTATGCTTTGAATTGGAATCTTCAACCAGTTGATGATCATGAAAAAGTAGGAGAGAGAATACAGTCTTCAGGGACAAGCCTGGGGTATCCTTGCTACCTTACTGTTCTCCCATCAGATTGATTCGGGTTTGCGCGCCTAGCTTTGTTGTTTTAGGTGTTACAGAGGGCCCCTATTGTAGCTATTTTTGCAACTTTGGCTTGTAAATTAATTCCATCGATGTATTTTTTATTAAAATTTTTTTCACAAAATAGAAATAGAAAAGAGAGTTAATCATGTACTAAAAATGCGACATTCTTTTGGTCATTGGAAATAACAGGGAATGGAAATGAGAAACGATTGGACTGTTGACTTTTCAGATTTTATGAATTTATTTTGCTAAAAAATAGAAAAATTACTTAATAAATAACGGATGTGTCCATTGATAAACAGCTGATTCAGCTGACTAGTGTACCGTTAAAATGCTTTGACCATTCAATCCTTGCCTTATGATTAGATTATTGTGCCATTAACAACTATTATTAATCTATAGAAAATAATGTTTGGCATGCATTCTTTTGAATCTAGTTGGAATTATTATCCCAACCATTGCAGTGATCTTATCTACTATTCCTTGGTTATGCTTTTTTAAAGAGTACTGTTAGTTTGTTTTGAACTATTTGCATTTGTTAGTTCTTACTTAAGGAAGATCTATATATATATATATAAAAGAGCATTGGAAAAAATAATTCTATAAAATAGCATAAACTGTACGACGTTCAGGTTGCATAGATGTGTAGGTGCGGCTTGCACGTCCATTTGAATTAAAATTGCCTATAAACCTTTTCTTTCTCGTTACCTTTTTTTTTCTTCCCATCTCTTGATCTCTATCTCCACCATGATACAACTCTCTCACTCTCTACGGTGATGAAACACCTTTTGCTTTCCATTGTGTTATTTTCATGACAACTAGTATCATAGTTACCACCACCACTCACAGTCGCACATTATCTTTTTTTCATTAATTTCTGGTATAATCCATCTCTCTCTTTATTATTTTATTTTTTTTGCTAATTTGTGATTATGTTAGGGGTTAGGGTTATATTGTTTTTTGTTGTTGTTGTTGTTAGTTTAGGGTTTTGCTGGTTTTAATTAAATTAACTTAAATTATATTAATTAACTATAAAACACCATTTGGTTGATAGATTACATTATTTAGGAAGAAATTGATGAATTATGGTTTTGTTGATTATCTTATGGTTGTGGTTTTTTTGTCACTTTCGGGATTTGATGATTTTAGTTAAATTAACAATATATTATTATTTTTATCTTAAAATTATACCAACTGAGTTAATAAATAATGTTGTTTAGGAATAAATTTTATTAATTATGGCTATGTTGATTATGTTAGGGTTTAAGGATTGTTATGTTATTATGGTAGCATCAATTTTGATATTGTCAATGATATCACTTGTAATGAAGTAATGAGGTTCTTAGTGCTAGATTAGACATTTCAATTATCAAACTAAAAAAACTAATATGTCGGCATGCTTAGTTCTAGTGATGAAAGTTTAATTCTAGAGCTATACTTGAATAATAAACCTAAATAAGTAAACCTCTCTATTATGAAGTTTGTTTAGATCCTAAGTTACACTTAAAGGACCAATAAGCATCACATGCCATGGTTTGTCTAGGATTGGTGGTGATGCAACAATTCTAACATAGACACGAGAAATTATAAATATGAAAGCTCAATTAAGTATGACAATTGTTCTATATTGTTAGGATGACTCTGAACTATGTGACGAGGAAGATGATTGTAATGTGATGATATATTTGGGGATGACGAGTTAGTTAGGCTAATATGCCAATTCATAAGACCTCACATTCTTGAATTTAAGGATGCTAGTGGGTTTGATCAAACGATATGCAATATGTTTTGAGTCATATGAATTCAAGTTTAACTACTAAGTTGGAGGTTGGACAAGCCTTTCAAAACAAGTTTGAAATAATTATTGGAGCTAAGTAGTGACATAAAAAAATTCATTACAATACAAGGTGCAACGTTCTACCATAATTTATGTGCAATTACAGTCAATTTATGAACCAACATGCCAATGATATTTTCATGGGGGGCATAATAAGAATTCTGATTTATTTGAGATCTTAAAACTGAAAAAACATCATACATGTATCAACCTAATTGTTATACAAGGTCATCATCAGATTGACTAAGATTTTATTGCTAATATGATAATGACCATTGTCAAAGCTGAAATAAGTATTAACATTTCTACCATTCAAGCTACCATTTACATAGTTTTTGTGTGATGTATTATATCATAAGACATGGATGACTAAATACAAAGTATTGAAACAATTATTTTGTTTATACGAGGAGTTCTTTTGAATACTGTTTATATTTTATTAACTCTTAAAGAACTAAATCTAAGTATAGTTGTTAAGTAAAATCATAAAATGGTTAATGGCAATAAAACAATCTTTATAAGAGTATTCTAGGCATTTGGAGAAGTAATTAAAGTGTTTAAATACTGTTGTCCATTGATAAGTGTTGACAAAATTTATTTTTTTATAGGAAGTGCAAGACAAAATTATTGATTGGAGCTTCTTATAACGAGAATAATGAGGTGCTTTTTATGTTATTTTATGGTCAAAGAAGAGATGAATATTAATTGAACATGATTCTTAGATTTACCTCGCCAATATGTCATAGGTGGACATATCAAATTGTGTATAATATCGTAAAGATATGCAACTATAAAAAATGTCACGACACAAACATTGCTTAAGCTAATTAGGTATCATCATTATTGTTTGCGATATGTTTTTAATAACTTTAACAAAAGATTCAAGGATGTGGCTTTGAAGAAAATATTGGAGAAAATATTTGTCAAAAAGTTTGAAACATTTTATATTGGTATGATTTAGAGGGATAAGGAGAAAAAAGAATAACTATAATTTAAACCTAAAGAAAGATGAACACTCTCATATGATGGTGATCAACGTTATGACAATATAATGACTAATTTATCAAGATGGCCTTTTATAGTCAATTAAATATCTTATTAAGCAAAGAGTCATGGTAGTAATAACGGGGACATCAAACCCAAGACATGATTTATGCACGTGTATGATCATAAATGATGGGGGGTAGCCTAACTTGTTGAGGTATTGGGGTTTAACATATTTTTTTAGTTTAATTTATTTGAACTTTTAGTTGAGTTTTATTAATTAAGCTTTATTTATGTTGGATAGATTTCTTTAGTGGATTAAGCCTAATAGTTGGTTGTTTTAGGGTTTATTATTTATGTGTGAATTTTTAAACATTACATTTAATTTTAATGATTTGAATAAAATTTGCATTTTTTTAGACTTTTCCAACCCTTTGTCTCTTCTTTTCATATTTTTCTTTGGCCTTTCATCTTAGGTTTTTTCCTTTTGCTTGTTTTAAGTTTTTTCATCTTGTATCAAGTAGATTTCATAAGATATGGCATATTGTGGCCTTTACAAGTACATGCTAAATTAGAGGCTGACGAAAAAAACAAAACAAAACAAAAAAAATCCCCAAGTCTCTTTAATCCTTATATTGACTAATTCAAATGGAGATCCCTTTTCACAATAGTAGTTGAAGAGATGTTTGATGAATGATTAACTTTATTGCATGTTTTGTGTTGCAAAAAGTTATCTTTAAATAATTTATAGGCATGTTATTTTCTAACACCATATACAAAGATTTAAATGCTTTTTACTTTTTTATCCTTACCTTACATACCACTACGGTCAAATGTAATGTTCAAATGTGGAAACATGTTGAACTATGTGAATGGCTAAAAAGAGTTGAAGTAGATCCATTCATTTTTATACATCTGTACAAGGACATGGATGCTAGGGATGTGCATACATAAAATAAATATGACATATGCACTGAAAGAGATAACAATAGAAAAATATATCAAATTAAACAATGTATATGTATATTTGCAAATTGTTTTCTCATGTATTACTATTTTTTTATTGTTTAATCAATATAAACTTATTTTAAATTTTGTTGCAATATTAACAACTTGTTTTGATGGGGTACACATCATGATATGAGCTATAAGAGGTGAATATACTGTTAAAGGATACCACAACCATCGAGAGGATGAGTTGACATCATGGCCAAGTTCCGATGATATATTGATTTTGCAATTGCAGGACCACTACCATTCCATAAATATAGGGGCTTGATGAGTATGTTAATTTGTATAAATAAGCCACATATGTATTCAAACTCATAATCATTTCACTAATTATGTATTAATTTGATCGATAATTTTTAGGACGGTGATCCCATTACACCTCGACAACAAGCATTGATAAAGTTAAATATATATGTTTGTCCTTATACTATCGAGGTTGGTTTTTACCAGATTAATCAATTTCAAGAAATCAAACTTAATCATGATTTTATTATTGTATTTGAAAAGAGATGAAGGTGTTAGATCCACATGTTTCACCTACGTTTTAGGATATGACACCCATATTTCTAGATATTGCTATTATACTCAACTTTCTTATAAACACATCTCCTATTACATGCCCCACATCGTTTAATAATGATGAACCATCTATTAGGACATGTTCCTTCACCTAAAGGATATATAAGTGATTCTATTAAGTTGAAGTTGTTGCAAACCAAATTTATAGCCCCTTAATTGTGTGATGAAGGTGGTGATGCATTATTATACTAGAGCCTACATAATGTACCTTTTTTTTAGGATTTCATATTCATATATATGGCTGATAATGCAATGTTAGTCTACTTTATGAAATTGCTAAAGAACATTCAATGCATTTGTAACTATATCTAAGGATTAACCATGTTTGTCTATCATTAATGCTAGCTATGTTAGGCATGCATAAAACAAAGACAAATAAGTTAGTTGATGCCAACTATTTCTATGTGTAATCTGATATAATTTTTTTAATGAATAATTTATTTTTAAAATATCAATCAATAGTTTCAATTATTAACATATATCTATGATCGTAGGAGTATCTCCATATTGATCATCTAGATGTTTGAAAAAACACAATATTGGACACTAAGATAAGAAGGTGGTAGCTCTCAATTGAAGCTTGGTAATAATTATTTTTTAATAAATTATTTATTAACAAGTTAAATATATACAAATGTTGTATGTCACGGGGCTGACACGATGACATTAAGAGGTTTTTAGGAGTCACAACCTAGTTATTTGAGTAGAGTTGATAGTAAACCCGAATGTTCTAGGCTTTCTCAATAGTTTAAAAGGTAAGAGACTAGTTGTGGTTAGAGAATATATTAATATCTTTAGCACATCTTACCTAAGACAAGTTACTTTGTGGGCTTAGTACGTTTTATATATTTGGATGGTTTCCTGACAAGTGTTTTGGCTTAAAATTTATTTATATGAATAAATTTGACCTTTTGAATTCATTATGAGCTCGTGTACTAAAATAAATTTGTATATGGATAAATCCATGCATGTGCTTCAATAGAGTTCACTTGTCATGGATAAGGGTTACGTTAATAAAATATTTTCTAATTAAAATCGGTGTATATTCAAGATAAGTTTTTGGATAAATTATCGATATTTGAAATACTAGCTTTCTCATATGTCCAATATTCATACTAGGATATTTAAAAGATGGTTAAAATACTCTGAATTAAATTTGAAAAATATTTAAAATACTCTGAATTAAATTTGAAAAATATTTAAAATAACTCAGATTTTTTCTAGGCTGATTGCTGATGTCAATCATAATATTTACCCACTTTTCTCCGGGAGCGGCGGGGCGGCGGCGGCGGTTGATTTTTGGAATGTTGGCTACATTCATATCAGTTCAATTACAAAAATGCTTACGCAACATTCTGATTAAATACAAATCAAAACAAAAAAGTCACTTTAATTTCAGAATAGACTTTCGGAGGTTGCTACATGAAGTTGGACATGGGAAACAGTGGCGGCTGGAATTTGAAATGACCTTCCCCTGGCTGTTGGCCCTCAAAGAAGCAATACAGAAACTCTCTTCACTTAATCTTCAGCATGTGATTCAGGACTGTCGTCTCTCCACAACTCTTTTGTTAGCAAGATTATCTTGTAAATGGTTTTCTGATCTGCACAGCAGGTCTCGAGTTCGAGTCAAAGGCCGAACAATCAGAGTTTTACTCGTTTATCTGCACCTATAAATTTCGTTTTCTAGAGATAGTGTTTCTCGCATCCAAAAATAAAATTATCTTGTAATGTTCTTGGCTGTGACCTGTGGAGTCATGCTCCTGACTTTCCAAGTCCTACTGTAGCTGATGAAGCTTAATATATTTCTGATAACATTCATGTGGTTCGAGTTGGCTTCAAACCATCCGGAAGAGTAGAAAACGTCAGAAAGGAAGGGTTCTGTTCTGAAGATGGATTTAGCTGAAGCCTACGATGGAGTTGATTTCTTCAACAAATTCTCATGGAACTTGGCTTTCTCTGATTATCAAGTGCGTTTACTAGTTCGTACTAGTCAATTATTTGGAATGGTCATGTTTATTTGAGTATGTAGTTGGAGTTATTTTTAAAAGTATTTTTTATTTAAAAATGTATTAAAATGATATATTTTTTATTTTTTAAAATTTATTTTTAAGAGTAATACATCAAAATAATTTAAAAACACCATAATTTTTTAATTTAAAATAAAAAAAGAAAAAAAAAATCATTTTTTTTAAAAAATATTTTCCAAATATATTCCCAAAAACCTCCTGATACGACTAAATCTAAAGGGTATATTAGCTCGTGTGCTGATCAAATGAAGAAGAATAAGGGGTTCATCTGATGAGTTTATCCTTTTTTAATCTTTTTTCCCAATCATATTTGTTAATCATTATTCGAATTTTCTATCATATTTTTTATACTTTTTTCTAGAAGGAGTGACTATAAACAGATTAGATAACTACAAATCAATGCGACCAGGTCTCCTCTCTCCTTAAAACAACCCTCCCTCGTTTAAACCCAAAATATTATTAATAATAACAATAATGAAAAAAATCCACACGTCTTGCACCTACTTGAAAATCCTTTACTCTGTAAGACCCATTCTCTCTCTGGCCCTCTCTCTCTCTTTTCGTATTTCACTTTCCAGGAAAGTTGCCAAGGAAGAAAATTCATATATATAGGCAGGATAAACCTTCCATTACTCCATGTCTATATCGCTAATAAATTAAATTGTACATTTGTCAGCTTCTTCTCCACCTTAAGAGAGTGCAAATCGTTGTTGAAGTTGAACCAGTGAACTTTGACCAGTCCAGCCAGCCAGCCAGCCAGCCTCCAATATATCCACACCCCTTGAAAACCTCTTGCAAAACCATTCCTTCTATAAAAATTCTATCTTTTCTCTCATTTTGATATCCTGAATTCATAGTAATCTAGAAATCCCCTCTGCAAAACATGAATGATCTCCTCTCCAGCTCCATCTCTCGCTTTCGCAGAGAAGAAGCCCCCCCAGCTGACCATGTAATTGAGATGTCTGAAGCGCCATCCACCGGAGGGAACCTTGACAAGTTCTTTGAAGATGTAGATTCCGTCAAAGATGAGCTGAAAGAGCTAGAGAAGCTTAATGAGAATCTTCAGTCTTCACATGAGCAAAGTAAGACTCTGCACAACGCTAGGGCTGTCAAGGAATTGAGGTCCAGGATGGATGCCGATGTTGCTCTAGCATTGAAGAAGGCAAAGCTGATCAAGGTCCGGCTAGAGGCCGTGGACCGGTCTAACGAAGCGAGCCGGAAGCTTCCAGGGTGCGGAGTGGGGTCTTCTTCGGATAGGACTAGGACTTCGGTGGTGAGTGGGTTGAGGAAGAAGTTGAAGGATTTGATGGATGGTTTTAATGGGTTGAGGCAGAAGATATCGACCGAGTATAGAGAGACTGTGCAGAGGAGGTACTTCACTGTGACTGGGGAAAATCCTGATGAAAAGACTATCGATCTCTTGATCTCTACAGGTTAGTGATTCATTTTTGGGATCGATTTCGGTATTCGATAAAAGAACCTAAAAGCGTTGACTTTAGATATATGGCTAAAGAGACAAAACTTATTTGCATGGTGTTCTTGGTATAAAAATGATTTGCAATAATTGGAACAGGGGAGAATTTAGACAAGCGTTCACGCATGTGAATGATGTTTCTTCATCTCATATAGGTGGTAGCAACCCATGATGAGTGGACTGGTTTTTGATCGTTGACAGCCTTTTCCCATTTGTACATACAACCTCAATTTGCAAACCTTTTCGTTTAGTTTTTGTCCATGGTGTTCGTGGGATTAGATTCTAGTCACCTGGGTCGTCACTAAATAACTCAACCAGCTAACATTCAAATAAATTTTCAATTTGGTTTCTGGGATTTTGAATTCAAGACCATCCAATTTTGTTGCTCTGCAGGTGAGAGCGAAACATTTCTCCAGAAAGCAATTCAACAGCAAGGGAGAGGCAGGATTCTGGACACTATTAGTGAAATTCAGGAAAGGCATGACGCTGTGAAAGATTTGGAAAATAATCTGAAGGAGCTTCACCAAGTGTTCTTGGACATGGCAGTAATGGTCCAGCATCAGGGTGAGCAGTTGGATGACATTGAGAGCCACATGCAAAGAGCTAATTCTTTCGTGCGAGGCGGCACCCAACAGCTGCAGACAGCCAGGAAACTACAGAAAAACACCAGGAAATGGACTTGTTATGCCATTATTATATTGATGATCATCTTACTTGTTGTGCTCCTCATTTTGAGGCCCTGGAAGTAGAGGTGACCTATTCCAGCTTGCTACGATGAGCGTTTTACTTACTACTTTCTGCTTTTGCGAGTAGAATTTTGATGGGGGTGTGGTAAATCATTGTGATGTAGCAGATTATTGCCATTTTGGAGACAGAGCTTCCCCTTCTCGTACTTTGATTCTTTTCTGTAACTAATATTTTGGGATTTTTGTTTATGAATCTTCTGTTCTTCTGGGTATTTTTATACGCGTTTTGTCGATCATGACTCTTCATGTATGGAACTAGCTATAGAAAAAAATGTTATTTTTTCCCCTTCATTCTATGCTCTGCTGGCGACTTCTTCTCGTCAAGTATTTGGAGTGTTGGACCTGTAATCTTCTGCTTCAACAGAGGTGGCTTCGGAGATTCAACGATTCCACCTGGCGATAGGGGACTGGTTAAAACTTAAAATAAAAGAAATGAAGTACCAGTGGGAAGACTGCATGCTCTGCACTCATTTTAATTTGACCGGCAAATCATACAATTAGAGGTCAATAACTGGAAGAGAGGAACCGTAACAACAGCTTCCCAATATCAGCAACTGAAATTAAAAACATTCAAAAACTAAACTAAAGGCCATCATCAGTTCATCACCAGCACCGTGGGAATGTTTTTCTGCATGCCTACAAGGATTTTTTTAATTTTGGGTTGGATTATTATAATTTTTGTTGATATGCTACTTATTTTAAACTCCGAAACGATACGCTGAAATGCTCCAAAATCAAAATATTCCGTTCCAATAGAAAAACCAGAACGACGACCGAAACGGTATTGACAATATTGCTTTTAACTACTTATTTTATTTGTGCAGAAGTTTTTCCTAGGTCCTTCAACGGGCCAGCTCTTTATAAACTGGGCCCGTTTAACTGTACTCTAAACTTGCCGGTTCATTTTATAGAAAATCCTAAACAACAGAAAGATCCCTTCTAATTTGGTTGTGTGAAATTATTTAAATATTTGCATCCATGGTGATATAAAAATAAAGAAATAATATTATTTCAAAATTGAAATGTTACAGCCAACTTTCAGGTTTAGGTGGACAATTAACAAGTTATGCACTGTTGTTTTGATCCAACGATGTGCATTAAACGAACCAAATCTAATGGATGTTATTCAATCAACAGTAAAAGGCAGAGTTTTTCCTGGGATTTCTACGGTTTCGCAGCACGCTACAAGCTTGCCTCCTACAAACTACCCAGTTCGATGCCTGTAAAACTGGTTTTTAGGGATTGATTATTACCATCTTTTTTCCCTACAGAAGCCACAGAGAAGCGTATTTGCCAGCAACTTCTTGGGTATTGGGAACCATCTACGAATTTAATTGCATATTCTACATGAACAGACCAGGTTTTGAGGTAAGAAAAACATCCTGGCCTGGCTAGATCGGAGCTTCACGACATTGATTTGTTTTTATGTTTATGACATGTGTTTTCTTTAAGGAAAAAATAATTGTCTGCACAGGAAAAATCTGAAACTCTCAGGAACAGGGGACAGGGTTAGCTGTTCATCTGTCGCAGGATTTACAGTTCCCTGAACAAATCGTACGAAAACACCAGCGAAGGATCACTGTTAGGACCACCGCAGGAAAAAAAATTCCCGATCTTCATCGAGATTTGGCCACACACACATCAAATAATGACAGACATCTTCTTACCTTTCCTTTTTAATCAATTTCTATATATATTACTCGTGCCTTTGATTAGTGATTAACATACTGTTACTGTTACATTATTACCAAAGAAGCCTTGATAATTAAGTTAGATGGGTTTGCTGTTTTTTTTTCTACTTTGGAAACCTTTTTTGTTTAGGTTATGGGGCTTTATTTCCTTACAATTTCATTTTCCCATCTTAAATCAGCTTAGCCATGCGTTACATAGGTCGTGATGTCAATATTTTTTGAATTAATTTTTTTTTTTTAATATTGTCCTTTAATAAATAAATAAAATAGTTGTTGATTCTCATTATTTTGCTAAAGGTAAGCAAGGAAAGGTTTTTCGGAGTCACAACCTAATTATTTAAATAGGATTGCTAGAAAACCCGAATGTTCTACAAGATTTATAGTGGTTACAGAATATATTAACATCCTTAACATACCAACCCTAAGATAATTTTCTTTGTGGATTTAATATGGTTTATATATTTGGATGGTTTTTCTGATGAATATTTTGACTTAAAATTTATTCATATGAATAAATTTGATATTTTTGAATCTGTTATGAGCCCATGTATCAAAATGATATTTGTATGTGGATAAATTCATGCATGTGCTCCAACATAGTACACCTGACATGGATAAGGGTTACGTTAATAAAATATTTTCTAATTAAAATTAAAGAGTATTCAAGATAACTCTGAAAATTTTATGATTATGATCATGCATGTGTCATGATGTTTTGATTTTTAATTTCATTGGTTGATCCCTAATTATTATCTATTCAATTTCATTACTAGGACATGCTTAAGTTTTTATTTGTTGTGGTTTTATTTTATTTTTCATCATTTTAATTTCTGGGGATTGACAATCATTATATTTCCCAATTCATGGTAAAAAAAAAAAAAAAAAAAGCCATGCATCAGTCCCTTTACTAGCTAATCTACGGGATTGGAATTCTTTTTGTATAAAATATATTCAAACTAATTCATACGTTGATCAACTTAAATTTATTTTAAGAATAATTTTAAAAAAATATACATTCATTTCACATTGGTACAAAAAAGAAGTAAACAAAATTAATGAGTTTATATTCTCAAAATTGAAGGAGAAATAAAGGGTTGCAGAAGTTAGTTTGAGGTAGCGATTTGCATGGAAGAGGTGGAAAATATTTATTGAATTATGGAGGGACCACACACAAATGTAGTCGCCTAAACACACCTTTAATCTACCCTCGATGCCCACAATTCGCGTGAATATTATCATTAAACTTTCTATTTATTTTTTTTTACCTGAATATTTACGTCCATGAAACGATTTATCCATAATTCATCAACCAACTTTGGCTTTTTATAAATAAAATAAAAAAGAAAGTTAAATTGTATAAATATACCGAGCACATGTATCCCGTATAAAATATTATATTCTTCGCACTTTAAATTATCATATTTATGTCAAAACCAAAATTTGAAATATTTTTAAAAATAAAATAATAAAGCATAGATATGTGAGGAAGCTACAATAAAATTAACAAAACCTAATACACTTTGAATAAATACTTTTCATAAAGGACTTAGGGGTATTGTTTATTTAACAATGTAGTGATAACTTTTGACTTTCCCATAAATATTTATTGAACTAGATATTGGAGGGAGTGAATTTATCTTTTTATAAGGCTTATTAGTCATTATCAAACTAATTAGGAGCATATATATATATGTGTATATATATATATATGTGTGTGTGTGCGTATGTGCGCATGTGTGTGTGTGTTAAGAACATATTGAAACGATTAAATCACCATTGGAAGCACAAATTTTAAAACTGCTGTCCAAGGGCTTTATGTATCTTCATTTTGGTTTTCTATGTTATTATTACGTTGACTAAAAGGGTGATTTGGTATTTTTATAAATATAAAATATACTTAAAAAGGTAAAGGTGGTTAGTACGTGCAACAGGCGAGAGACGCTCGTAATATTTGGTAAACACGTGCAATGTCTTTTGATTGTAAAAAAATACCATTATGTTTTGTTACTGGAATCGTCATGACATCCTTTTCATGCAAGACGGTATTTGTAGGGCGGTTTGTCACTGACAACATTTTATTTATTTTCCCACCCTTTTCTCTCTTCTCCCATCAAAATTTCTCGTTGACCAATCATAATTTCAAAGTTGTTCTTTTTTTTAAAAGTGTTTTAACTTTGGACCTTTTTCTTCTGGTTTCTAATTTTTCTTGGGTCTTTTGTAAAATCTTGATATATTTTCAATTTCATGCTTCAATCCTTGTGATATTTTTTTTAAATGGTCCTTATTATTTTTTTTTGTGTGTGGGTTAATTTTTTTAAATTGATTTTTGTTTTGAATATCATCATTCAATAAAAAATTTTTGTAGTTGTCTAATTTATTTATTTTGTTTCAATTTTGATCCCTGTCATTTTAACTTCTATTTTTTCATTTTGGATTCTTTTATTTGATTGATTTTTTTTTTTTATCATTTAGTATTTGATTGATTGAGAATTGAAGTTCATGGTTTTTCCAAATATTGTACTTTTTTCTTATGACCAAGATTATAGGTTTGAAAAGTTAACGTGGGCTTAAATTATTTTTTATTATAGGTTTTCCTTTTAGCTTTCATCATTTGACTTTTTTTTTTTTAAATGTAGGCTTTGAAGTTCATTTTTTTAAAAAAAAAATCTATTTCTGAGGTTGACTCAGACGAGTTTATGACCCGAGACATGAATCTTTTTTTTTAAAAATTGCGTTTGTATTAATTTTTTTTTAAAATTGTGTGTTTGTATTAAATTTTTATTTAAACTTTGATTAAACTTTAGGGAATTTTTTTTAAGATAGTAATTAATATTTTTAATTGTTTTTCAATTTCACAATACTTCAAAAAAGTATTGTAATTTATCTTTAATTTTTTTCCCTCTTATATTTATATAGACAATTGCATTTGCATGATGCATTTATAAAATAAAAATAAAAAATAAATTTGTTTTTATTAACCAAAATTAACATCTAAGATAAAATAGATGAAAGTGTATAAAATAAAAAGGGATAACCATGGTAATATTGCTGTATATGCATCAATCCTTTACTTTTACTAGGAAGATCATCTTTCTATTTTATTATCTAAGCAGCCTTGACAAGTTGTTTTTAGTTCATATTTAAAAGATATTATAGGGAGATTAAATGCCATCTTTTTTATTTCTAAATAAAAAAAAATAAAAAAAATAAAATCACGATACTAGAAAAACACATCATGATCTATAACACCAAGTTCTATTCAAGGGTTCGTACCAAGGCAGAGAGCCCTCTTACGGTTTGGTTCTTCAAAACCTCCTCAAATTATTTCTGTTTTGAAAATTTAATTATTGTAATTTCGATATAAATCTCGAATTTTTTGATATTTTAATTTTCAAAAACATACACCCACAGCAAGAGAGAGAATTGTTGCCAGTGAAGGGCATGGGGCGGTAGACGACAAGACTCTCGAATAGAAGCCATGAACGAGTCAAATGTAAATCTGTACGGCTGCGAACTGTGGGGGGGAAGATGGAGACCGGTGTCTGATTAGAGAAAAAAGAGAAAATCGTCCTGACAAGTCGTTTCTACCTTTATCAGTTGCTTGGCCTTTGCAGTTTGTAGAGAAGTACCCGCCATCATGCTTCTGCCTTTTTCACCATTATTAGCTATCAATCGGGAATTTATTTTTTATTTTTTTTAAAAAAAGCATAGGAAAAGGCATTTAAGCCCTGTTTTTGTTTGTTGCAGGCGACCAGTTTTTGTACATCCCTGCAGTTGAGCAGAGAGATGCACTCCAACGTATTTGGTTTGGAATGTGATTTTAATTATGTTTGAAAGTTTATTTAATTAAAAATATATTAAAATAATATATTTTTTATTTAAAAAAAAATATTTTTGATATGATCACATGAAAATGATGTAAAAACACTAGTAATTTTTAATTTAAAGAAAAAAATAAAAATAAAAAATTTCATTTTAAAAAAAATACTTTTAAAATACAATGTCAAGGCCAAAATATGGTCAATGATCGATGGATTCTTATCGGTAATTTTCTGGGCAATCAATCAATGTATTAGGCACAAACTTTCCATGATTCTCTAACACATTAAGTTTCTGTTTGATAGTGTGTTTACGGTTGTTTCTAAAAATATTTTTTGTTTAAAAATGCATCAAAATGATATTTTTTTATTTTTTAAAAATCATTTTTGACATCAATACATAAAAATAATATAAAAAACACCAAAAAAAAATTAATTTCAAGTAAACAATAAAAAAAATCTATTTTAAAAAAAAATACAATACCAAACATTAAGCTGTTTCGTCTTGGTAATTAAAAAACAAAAATATAAATGAAAACCATCCATCTTATTATGGGTAAAAAAAAAAATCATGTTCAGATAATGAGTAGGACCCATTTGTGGGGAATCTTAGTAACAACCTGCCTGCCTTCTCTGACAGAAAAGGAAGGAAATCATCACATGAAAAGTAGTTAACAATCCCGATGAAGATTTTTCCTTAAATAACCCCCTCCCCCAACAAATTCCAACACTCAAGAATTATATATATAAATATATAATACTTATTTAAATCCCATTTTATTATAATTATTTTATTAATATTTGTATATAATATGCAGTGTTCAGTTACAGCTTTCAATTCCCTTTCTCCTCCTACCTCCTCCCTTCCCCCTCCTATACGGAGGATTATAAACCTCCATCTCTCTCTCTCAACTAGCTACGCAAGCTTCTTCTTTTTTGTAAGTTATTCAATGGAGTACTAGCTAGTAGTGTCAACTTCTTTGATTTCTTTTTTGGGGTTTTATTTTTCATCATGAACTCATAGTTTTTTTTTCCATTTCTTTCTGGGTGTCTCATTTTTGGTTCTAACAAACATTGCAGGAGAAGGTAGATTGTCGTGCTAAATATGTATGTAGAGACAGCTTGCTTTGAACCCAACAACTCCATGGCAGAAGGCGTTGCGACTGATGATGGGTTTTGCCATGCTTTACCACTCATGGCAGGAAACGGTACCACAAATAGCTTTGAAGAACATCTCAAACTATCCATGGAAGAGTTCTCCATGAATCATTACCCCCAAGAAGAATCTGCTGCTGCTCCTGTTTCTATGGAAGAATTCCAACTTCAAAATCACATGGCTTTCAACAACAACAATACCAACCACCATTTAATGCAACAGTACGCTACTCATCTCCTATCATATGACCACTCCTCCAATTGGGATCCCAATATCATTCAATTCCAAGAGATGCACCAGGGACTTGATCAAAATAGCAGCTTTGATGCTACTGCTAATACACCATCCTCCTTGCCACCTGATCTTCTTAATCTTTTCAACTTGCCCAGATGCACATCAACATCTACTTTGCTTCCTAATTCATCAATTTCCTTTACAAACTCTGCCCATAAGGCTCCTTTGGGCTTTATGGGGGTGGACAACACATCTGTGCGTTTCGACTCATACCCGCTTGCTCCACAGCCTCATTTGTTTAGGGATTTGGTTCAGTCCTTTACCCCCGCATGGATATACTTTGCCCACGCCCTTGTTCGGTGGAGACCAAGGGGACGATCATGTGGATGGACTAAGTGGTGGAGGCCTTAGTTACCAAGATGGGGATCATGGAGATGGGGTTTTTGAGTTTACGGCTGAAGCTTGCATTGGTAAGGGAATTAGGAAGACTGGCAAAGTTACTAAGCATTTCGCTACGGAACGCCAAAGGAGAGAACACTTGAATGGAAAGTACGCTGCCTTGAGGAACTTGGTTCCAAATCCTTCCAAGGTACTGCTCAATATCACATGATCAACTCTATTATATTTGCTTGATTACCATTTATATTAATCATTGTTATTTGGTGTCATTTGCTTCTTAATGATCCTGTTCATATTTTTGGATTCTAATTATCCATTGTTTGGTGTGGTAGAATGATAGGGCATCTGTGGTGGGAGAAGCAATTGATTATATCAAAGAACTTCTTCGGACGGTCCAGGAGCTAAAATTACTAGTCGAGAAGAAGAGATGCGGTAGAGAGAGAATCAAAAGGCGCAAGACTGAAGAAGATGGCGGGGCAGACGTTCTTGATAATTCTAACATCAAGGTTGAACCAGATCAGTCAGCATACAGTAATGGATCATTAAGAAGTTCTTGGCTTCAGAGGAAGTCCAAGGACACCGAGGTAGATGTCCGCCTAATCGAAGACGAAGTTACAATCAAACTGATTCAGAGAAAGAAAGTTAATTGCTTGTTATATGTCTCCAAAGTCCTTGACGAGCTCCAGCTTGATCTCCACCATGCTGCCGGTGGCCTTATCGGTGATTACTACAGCTTTCTGTTCAACACCAAGGTCAGTTTCCATTTATCAGCCTCCATCTTTCAATTTTAATTAATTTCTAGCCCAATTAACTAAAAAAGGAGGGTTTTTTGATGGAGAGATGTACTTGTAATGCTGCAGATAAATGAGGGATCTTGTGTTTATGCTAGTGCAATAGCCAACAAACTGATTGAGGTTGTGGACAGGCAGTATGCATCCAGTTCTGCTGCACCAGCTGCAGGCAGTTGTTACTAGTGCGGGAGAAAATCGTATTCATATTCCATTAAAAATGTCGAAATCTTTTCCTGTGCTTTTGTTTAGACGATCACTCTTTTCCTGTGCTGAGGGAACAACAGGAAATTAATAGGCAAGATATTCATACAAGCTAGTAGTTACAATGTTGATACAACTGCATACTTTTATGCTAATCAACCAAGTTCCCTGTCATGTTGGTGAACTAGATTTGTCGTATGCTCTGCTCATGTTTTGCAATATGATAATCCCATAAGAAAGGTTTCAGCTTTTGCTTGAAGTACTGCCCCGCCGATCAATCGTATTAAACACAGCCCTTCTGGAAATTGTTTCCTGTATTATTTATTTCGGATTGAAATATGTAAGTGTTAGTTTTACTTCTAAAATTAATCAGAGAATGCTACTTTCTTGTTTTAACATGGATCCAAGTTGTCAATTAAGTGAGCTGACAACGAGATCAGTGCATCGCGAGTCTCATACTACATGAGGATGATTGATTTTGTCGGCTCGGATCGAGCTGTATTCATCACAGAAAAGCTCAGATTATTTCAGTGTTTCCTAACAAATTAAAGTAATTTAGCCTAAAGAAGGGAACCTCCTTCCTTGTTTATACAAATCTGACAATCCAGTCAAGGATGACGGATTGCTTTACTAAAAATATCATGTACTCACTCCATTGAACCACCAAAAGCTTCATCTATTTGGATTGCTTGCTGCACTCAACTGCTTGCCCGGTCGAAATGCTTGTCACCCACTTGCTTCCTATTCAAATGTGCATCTTGCCAGCTTTACCTGCTGCTGTTCTTTCCACACCTCTATACTTGGATCTAGTCTTTCTTGATATTGATGGATGGTTGCTTCTATAAATTGAAATACTAGATCTCAATTGATCCACTATAAATCGTTTGATATATGTGCTAAATAAATGTCACACAAATAGCCGGTTTAGTGCCTGTTTGAAAGTATGGTTGCGGTTACTTTTTAAAATATTTTTCATTCAATAAATACATCAAAATGATATTTTTTTTTAAATATTTTTGATATGGACACGTCAAAATAATTATATTTTTTTAAAAAAAAATATTATTATTTTTTGTTCCCAAACAGCCCTGTTAAACCAAGAGCTATTTCTACACTGCTCCAACACCTCCACTATGAAAAAAGACTAAAAAAACTCATTATGCTTCAAGAAATAAAGATTAACCCTACTTAACAAAACGCCTCAAATATAGAATGAAAATTGCTCAAAGGTTCACTTATCAAATATAAAATTTAAAATACGAAAACAAACATTTTTTAAAAATATTTTAAAATGCCCATTTATAATTTTGCATAAGCCTTCATTCATTTTAAAAGGATTTTGAGTGTGTTTACTTTTTTTTTTTTTTTTATATTTAATTTAAAATCTTTCTATTTTATTATACCACAAGTTGAGTTTACCAAGTTTGAAGTCTATGCTAATCAATTAAGTTCCTTATAATTTTGGTGAACTATTTTTGATATTAACACAAACACATGAACAAAAATATAAAAAAATAATTTAAATTCAAAATAAAATAAAAAATATTATAGTTTTCGTAAAATGTTTTTAAACTGCAAAAATAATTCTGCTCTATGGTTATTTTTGCATAAACATGTATAAGCAAATCAATCATAAAGATTAAAAGTGAAAAATGATGCTTATCACAAGAAAAAACCTTAAAAATACAAATGAATCATTAGATTAGAAGGACCCATCATTCGATGTGATATTAAGATTATGATCCATCTGATATTTTTTCTCTCCTGGTTATCTTTTCTCTGTAGCGCGAACCAAGGTTGCTAATACCGTTTTGTTCCGGCTAGAATATTCCGTGCTGTTAAAAAAATGAAGATAAAAGGGTGTCGTTTTCGTCTCTGTTTTAATTCGGTCTGTTCCGGAAATACCGGCTAAATATCAGCCGAAACGTCTCAGTACCGTTCGGGTATGCCATTTCGGCCTTAAAATCCTCCTTATTTTGATTAACTTGTGTTTGTGTTTCTAATTTTGAGATTATGTTTGTTTGACTTTGTGTTTGTATTGTATAATTTAAAGTTAATTTATCTTAAATTTTAATTATGCTTGTTAAATTAATATTTTTTCATATATATATATATATATATATATAATTAATTATATATGAACAGTACAACCCCGAAACGACACGCTGAAATGCTCCAAAACCAAAATGTTCTGTACCAATAGAAAAACCAGGACAGCGACCGAAACGGTATTGACAATCTTGGCGCGAACAACCTCTTTAAAACATGGGCCAGGAAAATCTTAGTCTCGAAATATTTTGATGGACAGGTCAGATCTTTGTTCAACTTGGTCATGGGCCCTAAACTACAGGGCCTGTTGGCATAATATTGGTCCATTTTGTCGGCCAGTGAACGCCTGAACGGCATCCTCCTTGAGAGACCACCCAAACAGAAAGTCTGTCACTGAATAGAGAATAGCAATGGCAACCATACGAATGATAGGCAAGTGATACAAACTGATAATTTCCTCTCTTTTCTTCTCTAGTTTCATCCTCTAAAAAAATTATTATACTCAATTTATTTCCTTTTTTTATTTTCCCGTGTTCTTTTGTTGTTTTCTCTGAAAACAGATATAGCCGTGAACTTAACAGGTCAGTCAGACATTTCACCAAACACATTGTAAACGTATTTTTAAATTCCACTCTCTCTTATCCTCTTCTTCTTAAATTGAATAGTGAGTGTTAAAATTCCGTGCAGATGGAATGTTCAAAGGAATCTACAATGGGAAGCAGTACCATGTAGCTGATATCGCCAGTGTATTGAGCAGGGCATGGAACGCTGGTGTAGATCGAGTCATTGTATGCCTCCGGCACTATCTTTTTCGATACCCTTTTACCATGTTTGATCTTTAAATCATTTTAATAACTTAATTGGTCTAATGAAGTTCCATTTACGCCTTTTTGATAATTTTAAGAACTTAATGCAGTAGTCTTAATATTCTTAGTTTTTAAATATGAAGTTGCTGTTTCTGCATTTTAACTTTTTTTGGATTATCAATTGTTAATGGTTAAAAAAGAACATGGGATTTTTTTACCAGAAACTTTTAGTTGATAATGAGATGGTTTGATTTAAGAAGATGTAAATTGATCTGGGTTTGTGTTCATAGGTGACTGGTGGGTCCCTTGAGGAGTCGAGGGAAGCTCTTTCCATTTCCGAGACTGATGGTCTTGCAACTGTTATCTTCGTATCAATACATGTGCTTTTACTTATTTATTAGAAGGGTTTCTGGTTTTTGTTTATCTGAAAGTTTGTTGTTTGTCACAGGGAGGCTTTTTTGTACGGTTGGTGTCCACCCAACAAGGTGTAAGGTTGATTACTATTCTTGATGTTTGGTTGCTTGTCGTGGTTTCATGTGCTCTAAATTTATCCATAAACTGCGTGGTTTTGTTGGAGTCTTGGAGATGTTCGTGATGGTGCTCTTTTATTTATTTATCTATTCAGGAGTTTGAAGAGAGCGGGGATCCTGAAAAGCATTTTCAAGCTCTCTTGTCATTGGCCAAAGAGGGAATGCAAAAAAGGGAAAGGTATGCCTTTGTTGTTCATGTTCATAGGACAATGATAAGGCATCACAACTTTGAGCATATGTGAAGCATTAATATTATTAGTTCATAAAAGATATTAAATTAACGTTTAACTTAATTCGCTATAAGAAGATGAGTGTGATGCAGAATCCTATAATCCCAACACCTATCCAATGAATTTTGTTATTCTCTGAATAATAATGCCTATTTTCTACTTTTATTTTAAAAAATATTGCATGTTAATTGTGCTTGTGGCCTTCCATGTTGATATTAATAGCAAGTCATCAAATCTTATTTATTCTTGATTTAAATATGATGGAAAATTTACATAGAAGAGCTATCCTGTGTCATTATGTAGCCTCTTGTTTTTGGAGAGTGATTCTAATGATACTATTAATTTGAAAACTTTCTGCTACTTTGATCTATAGTTTTTTCATTTGTTTCCCACATTTCAAAACTTGTCTGTAATACTATTCTACTCACATCAGTAATGTTCTTCATGATGCACTTTGTTCTTGAATGTTGAATGTAAAGGTGGTGGCGATTGGCGAGTGTGGATTGGATTATGACAGGCTTCACTTTTGCCCACCAGATATTCAAAAGAAGTAAGCCACTGATGACAGAAATGTTCCTTGTGGATTTCCTTTCTCCTCGTTATTTAAGTTGCATGTCATTCTCCTCTACTCCTATTATATGTGGACACTTTATTTATCCATAATTCCATATGGACAAGCAGGTACTTTGAGAAGCAGTTTGAATTAGCACATGCCACAAAGCTACCAATGTTTCTACATATGCGTGCGGCTGCAGCGGATTTCTGTGAAATTGTAGAACGTAACAAGGATAGGTTAGCTTGCTCTATTTTTAGATGAAGGAACTTGATAATGATGGCTAAAATTTTGCTTCTCTCAAATTTGTTTTATCACCTTTGTTTCAAGCTGCACAGTAGCCTTTTGCATAAATTATTGATGTAGAACCACAACAACATCACCAAATCAAGAGATAAACTCAATCTTGAGGTAACTAAAACAAGAGAGATAAACTCAGTCATGAAGAAAACTTGGGTTTTTATTTCAATCAATACACAATGTGTATGTTTTGAGGGAAAGAAGTTGAAAGAAGAGTAATGTAAAGGAATGCAAACCACTTTCCTTTGGTTTAGATGCTAAGATTATCAATAGAAAAGAAAGGAAGGGAAGGGAAAAGAGGGGAAAATAAATCTGACTCTCCTTATTGACTTACTATGTTTTCGGCCTAAATTGGGAGGATAGAGAAGGAAATGAAAAAAAATGGCAGAATTTTGCTCATTGTAACCTGTAAAAAATTGTTTTCCTTTCTTTTCCATCAATATATCCAAACAATGAAAACTTCATTTCTCTCACTTCTCTTAATCTAAACAATAGAAATTTGATTTCCCTTCTTTTTCTCCTCTCTTTTATCATCAGTTAGCTTCTCTTTTATTCTCTAGAATTTCTTAGTTTCCATACAGACTGAAAATGTTGGTAAATCTGTCTAGGGTGTTTATTCATAGGCATCCAAATAAAATAAAAGGTCCTCATAAAAGGAGGAAACGCAAGGAAACTAAAATATAAAAATTAAATCCTGTATTTCTTTCTAAAATAAGTGGTCCTTAAAACTCTATCATGTTGGCCTGCATCAATTATATCCATAAATATTGAACAGTGTTCTAGAAAATGACCACCCAATCATTTGCATGTTTATGGTTCAACTTGAATATGCTTTTCAGGGAAAACCATTTCATGTTAAAAATGTGTTGAGGTTGAGTGGAAATTGAAATGCATGGTTTAAAATGTGGTTCGGACATAAATAAATTTCACTTATTTATATCTGTTCTCCTTTGATGGCAAATGTCCAGGTTGATGTATGTGAAATGAACTGATTTCCATAGTAAATTGTAATTTACAGATTCTGTGGCGGGGTCACTCATTCGTTTACTGGTAGTGCAGAAGACTGTGAAAAACTTATTTCATTTAATAATATGTATATAGGTGAGCATACACTTTTTGTATCTGCTAGTTTCTGCTACCCTGCTTTTCCTTGAATTTTCTTTTTGGTGCCAAGTCTTGGACATGGTGACATGAGAGGAATTATTTCACTGGATAAATTTCTAAGCCATCTTCTTAGGAAGCCAAATTTATGGTATAGATGCATTTATCTCTGTTAATGAAATTTGGTATAAAATGCTGATTATAGGGGAAGAAAGAGATATTGTAATGGTTTTAGTTGGATCTGTATTGCAGTTAGAGAGGATGCAGCTAAGGCCCTAGAATTTAATGGTTTGAAAGTTTGACATTGATTGCAGAGGCCAAAATGTTTCTGGAATTCCAAAGGGTTTTCAAGATTGAATATGATTAATTTTTAGAAGAAAAATAAATTAGAAAAGGTTTAATATAGTTATTGTTTCATGTTCTTTGAAAGTGATCATTTTTGGCAGTAACACGCATGCTAAGAAGATAAGGAGGCATCTTTAATAACACCATAAAATATTATGTAGCCTGAGTAGATATATGGTGGTTGGTGACTTAGAAAAGGCGATGCAGTGGATCTTGTGGGGATTGTTTGGCTTTCTCCTTAAACAAATTGGCCAGAGATGTAGAATAATGGAGGTTGCTTGACTTACCTGATGGAGATGTGATGGGTGCTCTTTTTTTGTTTCAAAGATTCTGATGGGTTTGTTTATGTTAGGTGTAGAGTGATGGCTTTCTGGTTTGGGTTTACCATACATCTTGATTATATAGATTCAATGGTCATCAGAGAACAAATATGACAACTACTGGGGTGCAATATTTTCTGCTCTTTTTCCTTAGTCACCCTCTCTTAATTTTGTGATACCATTTAGTATCACTAAAATTTATAATTATAATCATCCAAATTAAAAAGATGCTCATGGTGGAATTTAGGCATTCATTGTCTAGGTCATTGTCTCAAAAATAATATCTAAAAGTTAAGTTTTGCTGTTCTGCACATAATGCTTAATATAGTTTATTACTTGTTTCCTAGTCACTAACTAGATGGAATTTCTTGGTGTCTGGCTTTCAAGTTATCAATGGCTACATGAACAATTCTTTACTAGGGTTCTACCAACAGGTGTTAATGGTTGCTCTCTGAAAACTCCTGAGAATCTTGCTGTTGTGAGCGGTATCCCTGTTGAGAAAATGATGATTGAAACAGATTCTCCATATTGTGAAATCAAGAACACTCATGCTGGGATGAAGTTTGTAAAGTCTACTTGGCCTTCTAAGAAGAAAGAGAAGCATGAACAGGATTGCATTGTCAAAGGTCGTAATGAGCCTTGTTTAGTTCGGTAAGTGAAACATTTTGTTCAATGGCATATCCAACATTATATTTTATCATTTTTTTTTTTCAATAAAGATGAGCAGCCTGCTTTTTACATAGATGGAGTGTTTTAGAATGGGAGGCTTGCAATTTAGTCATGGAAACTATTGTCAAATATTACTGCAGTCTTGACATCAAATCAGTTATAATTACTTCAAGGCTGATACTTATATATATATGCTGCATTCTCTGACAATCTAAAGATTATCCTTCTGGGTCAGAAATCTCAGGCGACACTAGTAGTTTTTATTCCATGGTGCACAGATGCTTATCGGAAAAATCCTGGAATCTGTTACTTATTCTTCTTCAAACCTGTAGCCCTTAAAAAAAAAAAAATCCATGCTTCCTTAGGTTGGGATTGTTTATTGTTGCTTTTATACAAGTCAACCTAAGTTTCATCCTAGACAGCAATTAAGAAATTGTGGTAGTAAAGTTTCTTCATGGTTTTTGAGTTGGATTCACTATTTTTCATCTATTTCTTGAAACAAAACGGGTTTTATGTTCCAGGCAAGTTCTCGAGGTTGTGGCTGGATGCAAAGGCATCACTGAAATAGAACAAATGAGCAGGACTATTTACTACAACACCTGCAGGTAAGCACCTTTTGAACTTCCTGGATTCGCTGCTGTTGATTTAGGCACCAAACAAAGTACTTGCTAAGTGATGGAACTGTTCATGGGCTGATCTTTAACTATTTTTCTATCATGGTTAATCCATGATTCTTTACTCTGGGGAATATTAAAATGAGAACACTGTGAAACGCAGCCAGGTCAACGAAAATTGAGAGCCTGGCGAATTTCTTTCTAGAGTTATTTAGATTCAAAGTTTTTTCTATGTAAAACATATGCTGTTTTGCAGGGTTTTCTTTCCCCAAGATTTGGATTCTGCTGCAGATGCTCTTCTTTCTGGTCATATGGTTTTGCGTGAGCCATAAAAAGGAAAATTCCCATCAGTGTTAACATTGCCAGTTCCGCAGCCATTTTTTGAAGCCATAAATAATGCTTCCATCTCATGGCATCTTGTTGTAACGACAACATTGGCATCATCTTATGAAGGTTGCTTATTTGCCGGGCGTCTTTTTTTCTTTTCTTTTTTTGAACTGCCTGGCGGTTTGGGAAGGGGAGGATTTCTCCTTATAATAATACTCTTCAATTAACTGCTGATCAGCAAATTTACCTGTACAAGTGAAAATACACATTGAGTTGTACCTAAACTTCAACTATCGTGAGATTCTATGTATGGATGGAAACTGGTCGCGGTTAACGTTACCAGTTGCATCATCAAGGAAATGTGTGTATGAAGTGGCTTGACTTGATCTGCAAATCAACACAAGATTTTTTTTTTCTATTGATTTCATTTGACCCCACTACTGCAGACTCCTTAGCTATATTTTTAAGGATATATCTGTTAAATTATCTCTCTTTGCTGCTATCCAAAAGGCAAAATAACTCGGGGATCCAGACCATCTAAAAGATATAATATAACAAAAACTCGTGGTGCTTCATGGCGATTTTTGTTTTCATGTTTCACTATAAATCGCTGCACACGCCTAACTGAGCATAGACTTGGATTTATTCTAAAATAATTAGTATATATATATATATATATATATCAAAATGCTGCATTGTTCATATCAAAACCCCACTTCTTGTAGTGGTGAAGGTTAAATGGCACCGTTTAAAATTTTTACAATCCAGAGTCATAATACTCGAATTGTGCAGGGACTGCAGCCCGTAGATTTAATCAAATTCTACGGATTTCGTACCAACTGGCTTGTATACATTTGTGGAGGGGGGGACAAGATCAAAAGAGGTCCATATAGTCAAGTTGATGGCTATATCTTGTCACAGTGTGCTCCATCTAGCAGCAAATCTCAGCACCCCACAGAATTACCATGGTTCTCTCAGGCTCCAATGCTGGACAACAATTCACTGCTCTCATGATTGTTTTCTGTGTTGTTTTCCTGAGCTGGAGGAGGGTAGGATCTTTCTCCAGCCAGATTCAATCGCAAAGGCCGCCCTTCAACCTCCTATCACAATTACATACCAGCTGATCAAAACACTGAATGGAAAGCAAAATAATTCAAGCATGCAAAAGCAACAACAGCCAGTTCAGGTTTTACCACTCCGTTCATGGCTTCTAAAGCATCTTCTGCATTCTCTGCGGATTCAAAGGAGACAAAGCCAAAACCTCGAGATTTCCCTGTCTCTCTCTCGTAGATGACCTTGGCACTTAATAAGCCTGGCTGGTTGGCGAACGCGTCTCTTAGACCTTCAGATGTGAGGCGCCATCCAAGGTTTCCTGCATATATCTTGTGCTCACTGTCTATAAAGCCCTTGTAGCTGCTCTGTATCCTTGGCCCCATTATCTCCCTCTCACCTCCCCTTGGTACTTCTGGAAAGTTAACCCTCAAAGCTCGACCTCCAACTTCCTGTCAACCATCACCAACATCATTTTCACCATTTTTAATCTTCTCATGTAGTGCTCAATTCGCAGCAGTCAAATATGGTTTGGGACAAGGACTGAGTTATGTTAACTGCCAAGTTCAGGACAAAACTTCCATAAAGAAACTCTTTAGTTGACAAAGCATTTTCTAACACCCCAATCAGAGCTTGAATTATTTCTATTCATATAAAGAACAAGCACATATGCAGTTGACAGCAAAAATCATGAACAGAATTGTACCAATTCTCAGAACAAGTTGCTAACCATCTGAAAATTAATTTGAAGCCAACCTACATTTTGTTTTTAGCAGTGCGCAGAGATAGCAATAAACATATGATTGGTTTTGCACCGGCTAAATGCAATGACAACAGAAGTCGAAATGCAGAAAACTGGTAGGTGAACAAAATGGACTTCTAATTTCATTGACACAAAACACAATTACCTCTAACCGCGATCGATTAGCGAAATAAGCATTATCCACCCCCCCCAGCATATACTTAAAGAGACTCAAAACAGATCATATCAGTGCAAAACTTCGAACTTGGCATGGTTTTTGCATTCGAAATCATATATAAATCTCAACCCCTAAATAAGGGAAGTCACTTACTGATCCATTGAACATCCGAATAGCTTCTTTAGCTTCTTCAACAGTTTCCATTGTAACAAACCCAAAGCCCCTGCTCCTATCCGTAACTCGATCAAAAATAACCTTAAAACCCAACAAAAAAAGAGAACCATAAGCATAATTCCTTTGTCTAATACTCCATGCACAAAGAAATAGAAAAAGAAAGCACATTCAGAACGTAACAAGAAGACACAAGAAGTCTGACCTCAGCACTGAAAACACGACCAGCTTCCTCAAAAACCTCAGCCAATTCCGAAGAAGTCATAGAATATGGTAGATTGCCCACATAAAGCTTCCCTTCTTTTCTTGCGTTGATCGCCTCCACATCTTCTTCTTCTTCTTCTTCTACAATATCCTGGTCAAATTCGTCTGTTTCACTTTGTGGGTCATCTTGAGCTGTGGTGTTTTCATCCGTTTCGACTTCAAAATTGTCAAAAGAGGCAGCAAAAGTGCCATGGGAATGAGGGAGGGGGAGTAGAGGGAGCGAAATGGAGTTTTGGCTGTTGAGTTCGAGAGGTTTTAGAAGGAAGGGTTTTGATAAGAAGTGGGATGGGAGTGGAAGTTGTGAGTGAGTGAAGGAGAGTTTTGAGAGATTTGTGTGCAATGGAGAAGAAGTTACAGTTGAAGCTGCCACGGAGAAAGCTGACATTTTTTTTCCTGTGAGACAAATTGACAAGGAAATGGAGGGTTTGGGGTAAGAAAGATAAGGTTTTTGATCTGCATTTATTGGTTTCGGCCCTATGGGTTTGGGTCTTCAGCCCTTATTATTCTTTTAAAAATATTTAAAAAAAAATTATATTTTACTTCAATTATAAATTTTTGATAATATTTAAATTATTTTTATTTGTTAATGTTAAAAATAATTTATAAAAAATAAAAAAAATATCATTTAATGTATTTTTGAATAGAAAAATACTTTAAAAAACAATTTCAATCACATTTCTAATGCACTAAATCAAACTTCCAAACAATCACTTCCTGTTATTGGGCATTTACCAAAAAAATTTTCCTTGGTTGCCCAATTTCGTTTCTCTAGGTATCACTGTAGTAATTTCATCTGGCTAGATTGCTATGCCAAGAAAAGGTGATAAATGCTATATTATATGTTTTTGTTTCCATAGTACTGTTCCATCAATTTGCAGATATGAAATGTGATAAAACTTATAATAATAGAAATACTGATTACACAAACATATAGTTATTTCTTACAACCAGGAAACCATGGAACAGATATCAAGCTTCAACAGCATCAACATAATCTAGGATCGAGTCTTTGTTTCGTTGATGGAAACATACCCGTTTATTATCTTGTCCATTTGCTAAAAGTTTAACAGTGCATTAAGGTTTTAGCACCCTAACCACCCCATGACAGCAAGGTTGTATGGAATGGAAAAGATGACATCAATGCACCAGAGCCAAGAACGACTTGCCCTAACAACCAAATGGTGAAGTCTAACTTCAAGCCATAATGAGGTTGCAGGTACCTGCAAAGGTGGGTTTGGTCTTGTTTAAGAAACAAGCACCAGCCCGATTTTTATTCCCTTGCTATTTCAAGTTGCGGCAGTTGTCGGCTGCAGCAACCCACTTCCTGTCCATCATGCCTGAGAAACTATGGAAAGTTGGCCCAAGATGATTGATCTGAAGGAGATCGAGCTCTCCCCTGTTGTACATGCTAGTCACTTCTGATCCTGAGAGAATCGATCCACCACCATTTGCTTCCATTGAGGAGTTCAAAGTTGCTCCACCTGATTCCAGGACTTCAGAATTCTGAGAACCAGTTGCCTGAGAAAGTTCAAAATCACCAGCTTTCTTTGCCTCCACGGTGCCTTTTCCGCCATTCAACTCTTTTGTATTCAAGAAACGGCCACCGCATCCCCTTGGTCGGCGCATTGCGTGGAGATGGCGTGAATAGTGCATATAGGGCTGTCAGCAGATAAAAACTACATTATTGAGCAAGAGACAGTCTTTCCACTAGCCTTAAGTGGGAGATTGAGAGCATGGTTGAATCTCCAATACAAAACCATAATAAGAACCAGGCTGATGAATTTTTCAGACACTCATTTAAGCCAACATAATATCTCATACATGGATTAAGTGTGCTCGCTAATTCAGAGATATACTAATGTATTGGATTGATAAACCAGTCTGTTTGAGTCAAATGTTTTCCAAGGGGAAGATACCAAAGCCTTCCTTGTATTGCAAACTTGAACTAACGTACAAAAGGCAAGAATCGGGACAATGGCTACTTCAAAGATTTCATTTGTCTGACCATGTTTTCGGTCTCATATGATTTGAAGTTTCAAGTCCTATAGGAAGTGCTAGATTGAGGTAGCAAGTCAAGAGATCATACCTTACGACTGTTTGTCAATTTCTTCTCCAGCACAGCTTTTGCTCGGGACTTCCTACGCCTCATAATTCCATGGTACTGCTTAGCATTTACATACATGGGCCCATCATCTGCGGTCATGCTCATTGGCAGCATGATTCGTCCCTGCATTATTATGAATAAACATAGAATTCAAGAATTCTACTTGTTGCTGGTTGTCCTCAACAGTAAAAGAGAAGTCAAATACATGAGTAAATGTAGTTGCAAAAGATATATTTTCACTCGTGAGAAGAAACACAAACCGAAATTTGAGGTCCAAAAGTTGAGAATACTCCATAACATTGATCCACACGAGGATACTTTGTGCAAATCTACAGTTTCATCAACGTGCAAATCATTATCCAACTGCCACTATAAATCATACTGGCAATGTAAAAGCCTTAACGGAAATAAAATTCTCACCACGGGCTGACCAAATTCCAGGTCAAAATGTGCACGATACTCTGGCAGAGTTGTTTGCAATGAGATGGCTGCCTGAAGAGTTTTCTGTCCATCAGCTGAAGTTTTGTAGTCACCTGAATGAGAAATTACCTGGTTGGTTAACATCAGATAGTCATATTGAAAGTACCTAGATAAAAAGCTCGAAGATAAATTGGAACCTACTTGGCTGATGCATCAACTAGGGACCAGAACTGTCGTCTGTGATTCTTTATTTCATATTAATGGATTAAAATAACTCAGCAGAAGTTCTAGACATGCACTAAAGATATCTGATATCAAATGGGAAGAAGATAGTCTTTGAACATGTTCGGGAAAACATAAACGCCAGGAAGAAATATTTCACCCTTCACGAAGAACTTATCCATTACTCCATCAAATGATTTGAAGACTACTAGACAAAGAATAAGAGAAAATATATTCTAACTTATGATACCAACTTGTCTTTTGGGCATGATGGATGAAGACATGTTAGACCAGTCGATCGAGCACTTCCTATTTCAAGCTAACATTTCTTCCCATTGGTGATACACATATTTGTCCATGCAAACAGAACTGATTGCATCAGGAAACAGTCCATTTCTTTTCTGGCACGCATTTGATTAGTTTGTCAACAATCTTGTTTTCATGTTACCTCAGTTTGTTCCTTATCATGCCACAAAGGAATCTTCTTTTATTCCCTAGCTCATCTAGTATCTAGCATAGCAAAGACATTGCTGGCTTCTAAACTGCGCATGAACTACATTTATGATTTTATCCATTTCATTATGAAAATCCTCCAAAAATATTGCAAGTCTTTGGGTCACCGATCACAGTTATATGGGCTGAAACACATTTGACCAGAAAAATTTTCCAGTTTGTTCATAATCTATATTTCTCGAGTGTTTTTTGGCTAAATCCTAGTACGAATGTTCATTGTTTGCACATAGATATGCCTTCTGTACCATGCCTAGACAGAAACTGACAGCTACCATTCTTTACTAAAACATGGATCAATCTACCATATCACTCGTCACTTTAATTTATCTAATTTGACTCGTACGATGATTCCAAACAAACTTGCCACAACTTGCTTCCAACATTTTGGCACACCCATTACTGTGAAATAAAACTAAAAGTTAACCTTATATCCTACTTGACCATTAATTACTGACTAAGTTTTACGTCCTCCTTCGGGAAACAACTTTCTTAACTCTAATTTCACTCTTATATCAATCAATTTTGGGGAAAAAAAAATCATTATATATTTGTTTAATTTTGTAAGCCGGTATCTAAAGCTTTCTGGTGCATACAGCTGTAATCCAAAAGTTACACAGAACCAGTTTTTCTATGCCTTTTGAAGCTGTAAACTAATGAAAAAACAAATGTAACATATCAATCAGAAATGCATCTATGAAAAATTCTAAACCATAAAAAAGGATAAAGATTTGCCTGGAAATATAGTGAATGGAGTAATATTCCCTTTATCTAGCCCTTGGTCAGTACTCATCCTGGCCTGCCTAGTCACAGCTTCACCTCCAATGGCAAGCTGTTCGACAGGTAAAGCCTTCAATCGGCCGCACGATTCACCAGTATCAGCTTGAGACCCAAATGCAGTCCACCATGGCACTGTTAAAGAACTTCCCAATTGGATCATTAACCATTCCTTCATGTTCTTTGATTTTCATTGTCATTAAATTCCCTCTGCAATGACCTTTGTAATTCCGTTAATCGTCTTTATCCCAACAGTAGTTCAAACTAATTCCTGCAAGTTGAAAATTTTCATCAAAATTCTCTCCAAAATTTCTGCTGAATTCAACTTCATAGAAAGGACAGAACTCCTTTAAATTATGTATCACCAAATACTTTTTCCATCGTACAGCCCCCCCAACATAAAAATCTCAGCTTCGTCAACCAAAGAAAGAAAAAATGAAAAGAAAAGATACCTTCTTTTCTTTTCTTTTCTTTGAAAAACCTTGAAATTGCCAAATACAAATCCTCAAATAAGATCATCATCATTTTACTATAAAGACCAATTAAACACCAGCCAAATAAATGGGAAAATACAAGAAAAGGAAGTGAAATACATAACTCGAATACTGTTTCTATACATAAAATAATAAAAAATAAACAAGACATAAAATGAGCCTCATCTTAGAGTACAAAGACAGCAACCAAATAAACCAGATATACAGAGCGAAGAAACCAAGATAATAAAACAGAAAAAAAAAGAGTCAAAACTGGAATATCCTGATAAAAACACACAGCTTTGACAGACAAAGAAGATGGTATCCATACTCAGAAGTGGAAGCGATCAATAACTTAGGTCTCAGACAGAAGCAAAGAAACCCCTTTTGATAAGAGCCATTTCAGTAAAATCTCAAGCAACAAACAAAAAGAAAGCAGACAAAGAGAGATGGGGAGAGGGGAGGGGGAGGGGAAGGGGGAGGTAGAGAGAGGGGGGAGGGGGGGCAATAAATGCACCCCAAGTATAATGGATTTACACGCCAGTAACCAATAAGAATCAGCTTTCATGCAAATCTTTTGGACACTCACTGTACGTACAAGTATATTATTGCAATAATTTAGCCATCTCCCTCACTCACTCACTCACTTTTTAGTTTTAAACATATATAATCCCAACATCAAAATCTCTCTCATTTCCACTTCTATTTTTTTAGTCCAAAAATGGGTCTGTTGGGTGGCTTGAAGCCATGTAGTGAGCGTTATTTAACTGCTCAGAATCGATCCCCCCCGCAACAGATACAAACTGTGTTCCAAATAGGTTTAGAAATAGGTTTTTTTATTGTCTTTCTTACTCTATTTTTTTTGTAAGAATATTTAGCCTTTTTTATTTTATTTTTCTAGGTCAATTTAATGATTTTAATTGTCTGGACAATAACGGAGATAATAATTTTAACTGTTATAGTTTTGATAATAATGGTAATATAACAATAAATTTTCAATGATGATTTTTTTTCTGTTTATATGTACAAAACCAACAACTTTTATTTTTATTGTTTAGTTATTATAGTTGTTTTCACGATTTAAATTATAAAATGAAATAATCTTAATACATTAAATTTGATAATTAAGGTATCCGAGTCTTTTTTCTTTTTTGATGGCGATGATAATGTTTTGCTAGTGATTTCGTTAAAACTTGTTGAATAGATAAATTTGTATGGATTTAAAATTCATATATTTTATTATAAACTCGTGTTCTGCTGAAATTTTGCACAAATTTATTATTTATTCCAGTATAATAAAAAAAAATTTCATAATTTTAATAGTTTTTTATGTTGAAAAGAATACGATTTGAGTTGCGATGAAACACAATTAACTGGCTAGTATATATATATATATATGGTCAACTTGTACTGCTGTTTATTACTGACGGTCAGAGTTTAAAATAATAAAAATTTGGTTGTGTAGTAATTAGCCCAAGTTAAAGGAACGAATCAAGATGCATTAAGGTTTGCTTTTGGAAAAATGCTTTTTCCATTATTCTTTCTGGCGACGCATTGAGGTTTGCTTTTGGAAAAATGCTTTTTCCATTTTTCTTTCTGGTTTTTACAATTTCTCCGCTGGATAGAGATTCCTATGTATAGTTGGCTTGCATACAGTATGATCCCTTTTTCCTTTGTTTTTTTTTTTACAGCGTCTGAAGTTATTTTTATAAAGTGTTTTTTATTTAGAAATATATTAAAATATTTTTTAATTATTTTTAAAAAAATATTATTGATATCAGCATTTGAAAATGATCTAAATACACTAAGAAAATTAAATTTTAAATAAAAAATTTCATTTTTTTTAAAATACAATGAGAAAAATTACCTTCAACTAATATATTTTGGGGCTTTATATTAAAAAAAATTATACTTACAATTATATTAAAATAAATAAGGAAAAGGAAGAGTAAGAGGCAGTTATTTTATTTTTTTTAAAATCCTGACGGTTATTTTTAGCTGTTGGTGGAGCTACCTTAGCTAGATATTTCCAGTTCCTAAGGTGGGCACAAGATGTCATGTCACATGACTCACATCCTTCATTTTTTATTTATTTTTTATTTTTATTTTCTTTTCTTTTCCTTGAATGTTGGGGTAGGTATGCGTTGGTTTTATCGCATGCTATGATATGATCTGATAGATGTGACAATGACCATTGTCGTATTCGATCATAGGCTCCATCCAGTAAAATTTAAATCGATCACAATTTATTTACTGCAAAATAGTTTTGGAAATTAGTTTTTATGAAAAATAATATTTTATTATATTTAATGGTGACATAACAAATAAGTTGAAATATATTTTTCACTATTTGACTATACTATATAAAACAATTGAAAGATCACTTGTAAGTATTTTCATTTATTTAAAGTTTTTTTTGTTAAAATAAAATCCAAATATAATAGATGAAAAGAGTGTAATCAAAAAGTTTATAAATTATTTAAAATAAAATAATAGAAATAAAAAAAATGAGAGCTAGATTTGACAAATAAAAAAGTTGAAGGAGGATGAAATTCAAAAATTTAAACAACTTATTTTAAAAATTATTTTAAATAAAAAAATAAAGACTGATAAAAAAGTTGAAGGATGAAATTATTTCAAATGTTGAAGGATGAAATTGATTTGTTTTAATAAATGATCTAAAAAAGATATAAAAGTTAACTCGTGTTAACCTTTGAAACTATTGATTCTAGTCATGAGCTTATGACTAACCCCATATTAGACAAATCCTAAAAAATATTAAAGTAAAATTCTAAATCAATAAAATATTGAGGGATGAAATTGAAACAAAAATATAATAAAAAAGGCTAGAAAAACAAATAGCAATAAAAAAATGAAGACTAAATTTGATTAAAAAATAATTTGAAATCAAATGTTGAGGGATAAAATTGAAAATAAAGTTCAATTAGGAAAAGAATAAAAAAACATAAAATGAGGATATATAAAATAAAATAAAACTAAATAATGAGAGATGAAATTGATGAAGAACAATTAGATAAAAAAAATACAATAAATAACTATTAAAATAATAAAGATTAAATTGGATAAAATAAATAAATAAAATGATACCATTATGTTTTGATGAGGAGAAGAGAAAAAAAGGAAGATAAAAAGAAATTCACTAGAATCCAACCACTAGGCTAATGAGTACATGCAATAAACTATTGGGAAGATAACGATGAGTTATTTCCAACATCTTAATAGAAAGTGGTAAATGGACATGAGATTTTTTTTAAAAAAAAACTAATATATTTATAGAAAGACTTAATCACCCTAAAAGTTTTGTTAATTACTAAAAAATCAATTTAAAGTTTGGGTTATAAATTTTAAGGTTTAATAGTCTTTACATAGTGCTTTCAAAATATAAAAAGACTTAATTTCTCCATATCAACTTTTAATATATTATATTTTTAAGAGATTAAAAGATTGAATTTTGTGCAATTAATCTCATAATAACTAATAAGTAATGCAAAAAAAAACCGTATTCACTCCAATAACAATTTCAATAATTTTATATTAATTAATAATAACTAATAAGTAAAGCAAAAAAAAATGTATTAACTCCAATAACAATTTCATTAATTTTGTATTGGAAGTAAAATTAATAATTATAATCTGAATGATAAATGATAATTCAGTAAATAGTGATTCATGTCCATTAACAATAAATTCACCTTTCTTTTTCTTCTTATTTTTTTTTAATGAGAGAGAAATTTCATTAGAATTGCACTGTAGAGTGGTGAGCATGCAACCATGCAAGAAAATGGTGGATAAGCAATCTCGGTAAGTGCATGTTTAAGAGTACGGTTGAGGTTATTATTGAAAGTGTTTTTTCTTTCAGAAATATATCAAAATAATATTATTTTTATTTTTAAAAAATTATTTTTGATATCAACATATGAAAATGTTATAAAAACACCAAAAAAATCTAATTTAAAATAAAATATAAAGATAAAAAATTATCATTTTTTTCAAAAACACTTTAAAAAATACAGTACCAAACAAGATATAATTTGTAAAGTCTCCCCCACGAAATATGGTGGGTATGACGTGGAGCATTTGTGCTTTTTCTTTCTTATTTTTTTTCAATGTTTCCTTCCCATTGGTGTTGACACATACATAAACATACTCACTCTCCCCATGCACACACACGCAGTAAAGATTTTCGCCTATCTTTGTGGAGGACAGTGAGGAGTAAAAATTCCAGTGAGTTGAGATCTCTACGACCCTGTCCTTATCTTTCTAGCTAGGGCCGAGGAATGCTAGCTATGTATTAAAGATTTTACTTTTTAAAAATTTATACTGCCATGCTCAATCATTAACATTGTTAAATAACAGAAAAAAATTACTCCTCCCACACTATTGGATAATGTTTTTTTTCTACTATTTTTCTCCTAATCTTTTTTTTTAACATTAGATGTATTGAAGATTAAATTTCATAAGTTTTTGTATTTTTTTTAATATTAAGTATTGATATTTTTTTTAATTTGTATTGAACTTTATAATTTGTTTTGATTTTTCTATCTATAAAGTTATCGTGGATTTTATAGCCCTTATTAACTCGAGTTAATTTTTTTAATTATCATTTTTTCTTAACTTCATCATTCAACATTAAGTTTATTGAGAAATTTAACTTTATATCTTTACTTTATTTGTTTTATATGGGGTTATATAGTTTTATAACTCGAGTCACGAGGGTTTTGCAAGTTAGTCAAGTTGACTCGGGTTTTTGGGTCCTTTTTTAATTGTGTTTTTTTTAGTTGTATCTTTCAACATTGAATTAATTGAAAATCTAAATCTATAATCTATTTTTATTTTTATTTTATCTATGTATCTTGTTCTTATGATTTGAATATAACAAGTTAACTAGGGTTGACATAAAAGATATTTTTGTGATTGATTTTTTTATTCTGTCATTAGATTGATTGATAATTGTGTTTTATAGGTTTTTTTATTTATTTTCTATGAGATTACTATGGTCTCGTGATCCGGATCACAAGTTAGTCCAATTGCCTTAATTTTTTTCTGTTCGTGTTTTTAAAAAAATATTTTTTTTCAATTTCATCCTTAAATATTGGAGTTGATTGAGAATTAAACTTCATAATTTTTTTTGATTTGTTTTCTATTAGGTTATTTTAGCTTCATGACTTGGGACATGGGTTTGGTTTGTTTACTCGAGTTATCTTGACTGACTTTTTTCATGTTTTTTTAATTGATGTTTTTTAATTTCATCATTCAACATTGAATTTATTGATAATCAAGCTTTTAATGTTTTTTTTTGAACTTTATTTCTATGTGGTTATCTCAGTTTCATGACTCAGGTTTGACAAGTTAATCAAAGTTAAATCAATTTATTTTTCAAATTGAATTTTAATTTTAATTTCATCCTTAATGTTGAGTTAGTTGAAAATCAAGCTTAATATCTTTTCTTTATTTACTTTCTATAAGATTATTAAAGATATCATGACTTAGATGAGAGATTTGACAAGATAACTTGAGTTGATCCTAGTAAATATGAGTCAATCCGAGTAAATTTTAATAAATTAAATATGTTGTTATTTCAATATGTTTTTAAAAAAGATATTGTCATGATGTTTTTAATCAAACTGTATTTTACTGGCTATTCGTGTTGTGAACCTTCACATGTTAATAACACTTGATATATTTTTTTTTATATTCAACAAAAATTGATCTGACTCTCGATGTCGCATAGTTAATTATATAGTAAAAACTAGAAGACAAAGAAATTTCACTATATCTTTCCCCCACAAAACACTATTAACTAAATAATGTTTTTTTTCATTTTGTTTTATTTTTTAATTTTAATTTCATCCTTCGATATTTGATTCATTGGAAGGTTTGAGATTTGTTTTTATTAATTTAATTTTTTATAAGGTTATTCTCATCTTTATTATCTAGATTACTAAGTTTAATGAATTCAACTCGATTTGACTTAAGGTTTTTTTTTCTCTTTTCCTAATTGATTCAATTTTTTAATTTCTTTTTCAATATTAAAGTTGATTGGAAACTAGACTTTGCACTTTTTTTTTTTCTTTAAGTTTATCATTATCTCATGACTTGAGTCACGAGTTTAGTGGATTAAATTGGGTTGACTCTGATATTTTTGTGTTTTTTTTTTCTTGAGTTGTTTTGTTTTTTAATTTTATATTTCTAACACTAATTTGATTGAGAGTTGAACTTCATAATTTTTTTCAAAAAATATATTAATCTTTTCCAAGAAAGCAAAAGATATTAATATAAAATATATTAAAACACAAATAGCTTGTTAAAATAATTTTTTTTACACATAAAAAATCATATGTATACACACTATTAAAAAAACCACGTTAACAATTTGATTTTAAAAATGATTTTTGCCATTAAAAATATTTTGAGCAGCGGCTTGACATTTTTGACATTAATTTTTTTAATCCAACCGTAGATCTAGTTTTAAACTATGGAAGTTTCTCCATTCAGTAGATTCATTCGATATAAAAGCCCAAACAGATCTGGTTGACCAAAATAATAATATCCCTCAGTAATCATTAAATAAAATAAAAAATGGTGGCGAGTGGGCCCACCTGGGTCGGGGGGACAATTTTAACGTTTTCCTCTCCTCTACTTTAAGAAAACTGAGGTGGTCCAAATCATTCTCTTCCCGGTTTCAGCTCTCTCTAGCTATTTTTAGGGCACTGTTCATGTCCACCGCAGAAATAAAACCCTTACTTTTATGGGATGTGACGCACGCCACGTGTCCATGGGGCAGAAATGGAGCCAGCTGGCACGCATACATCTGTCTAACTATGTATCCAAGTGGAGATGATCTCTCCGAAGTGCAACGTAGGAAAAAGTAGGGTTCCTGCTGGGTTTTGCGAATCCACGTCAGATTGAGCTGGGATTTTGCATAAAATACAGAAAGTGATCCCACAAGTACGTGAAGGTTCTAGGATATATATATATATATATTGTATTTTTTTTATTGACGTTAATGTTTGGATCAGCTTACGCGGATCTCGATTAATCCCACAAGTCCTAAAATTAACGAATATATAAGTCACTATCATATATATTGTTTTTTAAGTGTGGAGGTGCATGTTACGTGCCTATCTAGGAAAATGCTAGTTAATTTGTAATTTTTTTGCAGGATAATAATGGAGTGTACGGAGTTCCTTTTTGGTTGAAACTCTAAGTCTTTTGGCATGATTTTAATAAAAAAAAAGTTATTTTATTTTATTTTTTTTAAAATCATTTTAATAAGTTGATGTCAATAATATTTTAAAAAACAACAACAATAACACTTCCAAACTGACACTAATTCCGAACAATATTGTTATTAGATACTGCATCCGTCACTATTTGAAGTGAGAAAGGCTTTGTACCCTATTTTTGTAAATAAATCTTCTCTGATTTAGTGGTACTTATCTGCCTATTCCTTTTTCAGTAGAGTTTATTAAAGCATAATGGGTTTTAAGTAAAATAAAAAGGCTGATTGTATACAAGAAATGAAAGAGAAAAAAGAGGTTGTTGGTTGTGGTAGAGGCTAGCTGCCATGGCCGATGTATTTGATTGATGTTGTAGGCTAATTTCCTTTCCGTGAGAGGGGGGAAATGATATTTTGAAAATAGATAAAAAATTAAGTTAATTATGACAATTTTATTTTTGCGTAAAAAATTATTTTTTATTGAAAATTAAAATTCTTAACTTTTAACTTAATTCTAACTTAAGATGTTGGGAGATTCACTTCATTTTATCTGTGAGCATAATATTGTATTGAAGTATGATTGACGTTGTTTTTTAAAGTATTTTTTTTGTTTAGAAATATTTTAAAATAATATATATTTTTTTACAAAATTATCATTGATATCGGCACATTAAAATAATTTAAAAAAACTAAAAATATAATTTTAAAAAAAAGTTAATTAAAAAAAAACAAAACTAAACTTGCACTAAATATTCATCATAGTAAAGTCTAATGAACCATTTAATGTCTTCGCAAACCATTATCCAACAATTGACGAGTCACCTAGTTGACTAATTATTTAATTTAAATGATTAATTAAAGAAAAATCAATGATTTTTTTGACTAAAGAGAGAATTATATTATTAATAGAAATAGTAAGGGTGGGTTATAAATGGGGGTACCACTAAGCAAGTGGCTTGTTTTTTTTTGTCTTAACTATACTCATTGATGGTTAATTTAAATTATAAAAACTTTATAAGAATCTCCTCTTTCTTTATAACCACCATTGGATTCTTTATTCCAACGAGCCACCATCGAACAAGTGGAGAGACAAAGCTGGTTTGGAAGTGTGATTACAATTATTTTTAAAAGTATTTTTCGTTCAAGTATATATCAAAAATAATATTTTTTTTTATTTTAAAAATTATTTTTGACATCAGTACATCAAAATAATATAAAAACACTAAAAAAATAAAAAAAATAATTTTTTTTTTCAAAAACGTTTTTGAAACGTAGTGTCAAACACCCCATTAGTATTATAATGAAACCTCGATAACCTTAATGCATATAAATATATTCTTTGATGACTATGACATTGGCATAGAGGTGGATATCATTACCAATAACAGCCATTATCGAATATATCTGCACTTGAAGAGGATTCCATTAAATTACAAAAAACAATTATATGAACAGAAAATTCTAAAGTCAAATGCTATATGCGATGGCCGAATCATTTGGTGGTAGGCAATGTTATTAAAGAAGAGAAATAGCTAATCAATGATTCGGACGTTGGCAATCTTGATGACGCTAGGAACACAGCACTCCAAACTGAAGCAATTTCTGTCGGTAACTAGAAAGGAAAAAGAAAGAAAATTGTAGTGGTACGGCCACACTTAATTAAGTCTCGCGATAGAAGAAGAAATTTGTTTTTATAAAGGTTATGATGTATGACTTCTAAAGTAAATAAAATATTTAAAATAAGATAACTTTGATGTGAATTATAAATGATTTTTCTATGTATAACATGATTTATGAATGAAATACACATGAAATATTAGCAAGTTCATGATGATAGGAGTTCGGGAGGGCTATGAAAAGAAATGGTGACAAGCAAATAAAATGTTAGAGAATAATATAAATTATATTATAGAGTCTCATCTAACAATTTATGCTTTTAGATGAGATTGTTCTTTAACATGATATCAGAACCTTGTTGACCTAACGGTTCATGAGTTCAAATTTAATCACCCTCATTCTATTTGATAAAAATTAAACACAATGTAGTGTGAGTCTGTGCAAGTTTCAAGCCCAAAGGGTTTTAATTTGAAGGGGTGTGTTAGAGAATAATAAATTATATTATGAGGTCTCACCTAACAACTTAAACTTTTAGATGAGATTGTTTCTTAGCATAAAATTATAAAGGACTACAAAATGGTCATTGGACAGACAAATTAAACAAATCAACTTATCTTTTTTCTCTTTAAAGCTACCCAATAAGCTGGAGAAAAAGAGATAAAAGAAAGGGAAAATAAAAACTATAAAAAGAAGTAATAGAAAACAAAGTAAACAATTAGGCTAAATTCATGAGTTAGGAAGCGTGAGGCATTAACCAACCTTTTAAACAATGAATTAAAAAGGAAATTAGGTGGAAAAAAGGGAGAAACAAGGCAGCAACTCACAAAAGGAAGAAATTTTTTTATAGAGGAGTGGAGTTTTCTTTTTACTAGTTTGAAGTTTGGTTTAGTGCTGGTAAAAAGTTCTAAGTGTATTTGAAGAAGTTTGAATGGAAAGATATGGAATTTTTGCATGATTTTCAGATTTTTGAATCAGGGCTCATAGGAGAAATTTAGAGACAAGTAAAATTGTTATGGTTTGGGGAAATTAGGATAATATAGATTATGAATGGCACAAAATAATGATAAAAAAGTATTGTTTTGGAAGGGGTTAGTGTTGGCCAAAATTGAATAAAAATGGGGGATGAAGAAATCAAATGAATGTTTATGAACTGTGTGTAATTGATGTGTGTTGATGTATTTTATAGTGACTTGGAATTAATTTAGTAAATTTAAATAGTTGTAATTGTATGTTAGTGTGATTGAAATTTGTTTATGAGGAGGATTATAGAGATGAATATGATTATCATTAAGAATTGGATTTTTTAAGTGTGAAATGATCGTGGTGATAAGTGTGAGAATTAAAAATTTTGATTTTTCAATAAAAATGAAATGAAGTTTAGAAGGCCACCACGTAAGGAAAATATTATAAATTAAGATTTTAAAGGTAAATTCGCTAAGTATTGAATATAGAATTTATAAGGATAAAGACTAGGTTAAGGAAAAAGATAAATGATAAGTAGAAATTAAATTTGAAAGTATGCATGTTACTTAACATAAGTTAGAACTAGATTATAACATATAATAAATTGTACATGATTAATCAGAATATTGTTAATGTGATTAAATGGGTATATGTTAAAATATATATCTAATCAAATAAAAAGGTTAGTCAAGAAAATATTAAATTGATAAGATTGTTGAGTATAATGGTCTCTTTTTTGAAATTAGAAGAGACACTATGAACAACATCTTTCACAGCTAGAGGAGTATAGTCTCCAAAAGGCATAAATAGGTGTTATTCACCTCCCTAGAATTATAGAATGTATTACTTGGTTTTATTTCAAATATATTTTTTATTGAGTGTGTATTAATTAGTAAAAAATAAAAACCAAAGAGAAATAATATTATAAAATGTTGATACTAAAAAGGATTGTTGGATTTATTGGCATTCATAAGGGGATTGCTAGAATGTTGTCAATTATAAAGATTATTGGATTTAATGGCATCCGTTAGGGAATCGTTGGATTATTAACAGTCAAATGGATTGTCAAATTTATTGGTATAAGTAGGGCGTAGGGTTATGATCCTTATTGATATGATAAACTAATGTAATAGTTTATGTTGAAGATTTTTATGAATGAGTATGAAAGTAGAATAGTGTGTGAAACATGTAAATTAAAGTAAATTTATTATGGGTTTTGTGATTGTCGTGATGACAATTTTTTTACGCTTTGCGCCCGACACCCTCGGAGAGGGAGAACGACGTGCGGTGGGTGTGTTTTATAGCTGTAAAATAACGACTACAAATTTTTGGAAGTCTACACCTAGTATTAAGGTCGCTAGGAAACCTATTGGTCTACGAGAGTCTGGGTAAGGGAACTTGTTGTGTAAGGAAAAGACACATCACCCCGAGTGCACCCGACCTAAGGCAAGCTGCATTGTTATTTGATTATTTTTCTAAATCAATTTTTATTCATTGGTTTTTTCTAAAGTTCAATGTAGATCTCTTTTCGTGAGACAATATCTACTGCATTGCGAGTTGAAAGACTAACTAAAAAGAATTTTACACAAAATTTTGAAAACCCCCTTTTTAGCTATCCGTGAGTGTACTTTACAATGTAATTTTACACCACGATAGCTAAAACAAAATAATTGTTTGGACAAATCCCAACGGATAATCGTAAACTGGTTACGATATCCAATTTTCGTTTCAAAACATGAAAAATATACAACATATATTTTTTATGAAAAATATACTTGGAAAAACCTTAGAATTCAGCCATATGCACGAAAATAACATATTTTTTTATTTATAAATTTTTTTAAGAAAAAGATTTTTTTATGCAAATTTTGTATTTTTTTTTTTTTAATTTTTTTTTCTCTATGTGCTGGATTGTCTAGTAAAATTTTGGGCTGGTTTCCCATCCTGGTGGGCCGATTAGCCCACCTTATCTAGGTGGTCAGGTTAAAAACAAGGCCCAGCCCACTGTTTTGTCATGTGAACAATGGGAAATCCCACTTTTCACATGCAGAACAGGATAGGGGGAGTGAATTAATTCACTCCTCCACTGTTCACTTTAATGGTGAACAGTAAAATGATAGTATTTGGAGTGTGATGACCGGAGTACTTGTCTCTGCCACCGCGTAAAGGAGGTCGAGGTGGTTATTTTTGTTGTGGTGGCATCGAAAATGGTGGCCTATGGTAGCCGGAGGAGACGTTTTGAAGTTGTTGTTGGTTCGAGCTGGTGTTGTTGTTGTTCGTCGTTAGAGTTGGGGAGGGAGAGTTGGACCCTGCGCTGGCGTGGAGGAGAGACTACTGGTGCTAAGGGGAATGATGCAAGTGGTCGGTCGGCTAGTTGGAGGAGAGAGAAGGTGTTGGTGCTATCAAAGGGAGAGAGAGATGACACTGCAAAAAGGGGAAAGAGAGAGCTGGTGCTGTGAAAGAGGGAGAAAAAGGTGCCGACGGTGATTTTGTTGGCACTTAGGAAGGTGATGGTGGTTGCCGCTAGTGGTTATGTCGATACCGAGGAGAAATATAAATTGTCACTGATTGCTTCTTCTTCCTCTCTATTGGTTTTTCTAGTGCTCGTATCCCTCGTCGTGTATTTTTTAGTGTTTTCCCATTGTTTTTGTCTTCCTTTCCTATGTTCTCTCTTTTTGCAAACTTTACATCTTTGTATTTTTCCTCCCCCCTTTTGCATGCTATGATTGGGGCTATTTATTATGGGAGGAGACAACTTGCTTGCAGTGGTGTTTTAACCATTTGTGGCTGGAGGCAGCGGCGTGCCTGTAGTGGCGTGCTGCAGCGGACTGCAGTTTTGGGAGAAGGTGGAAGTACAGTTTGGTCCCTCAATTTATAGTTGTTCTAATTTGCACTCCCAATTGTTTTAAACTTTGAATTTTGTGCAATTATATCCTTGCAAAAACTTTAATACCAACCTTAACTTTGCAAACCTTTTCTATTTTGGTTATTGGTTTCTGATTTTTATGATTTGACCCTCAATTAACCATTAAACTCTCAATGTCTTCAATTTGGCCCCGAACTTTGCATAATTGGATTGAAAAAAATTGAATTCGGTCTCCTAAACTCCAATCTTTCTCAATTGAACTCGAATTAAGCTCAAGAACTTGATTTTTCATCGATTTGTGTGAGTTTTCATTTGACTCATTTAAAGTATAATTAAGTCCTTACACTTAATTAAATCCTTCAATTTGATCTTAAATTAATAATTATACTTTCAAATGGCCCATGATTGAATCAAATTGGCCTATAAAAAATATAATTATGATTTTCGGCTTAATTATTACCCAGATTTATCCAATAATAAATTACTTTAACCTTTGAATCCGCATTTTCTCTCATTTTTAGCACAAAAGGGATGATTTGGCTCCCGAAAATATTTGAAATTTTCACCTTGATTTTTCTACCAATGTCATCCCCTTTTATTTTATTTTTGTTAATTTTGTTTTATTTTGGGAAAATTTGGGGAATAACCCAGAATTGGGTTATGACAGTGATAATTAAAGGATTGTTTATTTAAAATTATATCTATAGGTATATTAATATGATTTAAAATAAGATGCCAAGTATATGCATGTATATGTACATGTACTTGTGGGTTTGCATGTGTTATTTGAATTATACATTAGTAGTTGTTTATATTTTAGATAATTTTAAATGTTTATGTCATATGGTTGATTAAATATATGTTTGTGTATGAAGTGATTTGAAAAGCATGATTGGTCATGTAAATATAATTTAAGCATGATTTAAAAGAATGTGATGTACTACAAGATGTTTAGATCATGAATGAGATGTGAGAGTTGATGATAATAATTGGGAATATGAATGTTGATAACGTAGCATGTCCAAAATATAGAGGAAACTATACTAGATTTTTAGTAGAGATTTATGGAATGTACTTATAATGCAATTCATTAAAACTACAAAAACAATTCTAATGAGTTTATAAATGAATTGTGAATAGTCAATTAAATCTAGTTATGAATTTGAGGATGTTATAATCCCACTCGTGGGTGACAGAGAACATGGGAGTAGTTAATGCTTGATATGATCCTTTTGAAGGGTAGGTTAAATACTTCAAATGTAATCCAAGGATGATCATTTAAAAGATACTAGCCAAGTTACATGTGTTTCGCAATAGGGTTGAACTATTTATTGTGTAAAAAAAATTGATGTTAAGGTTATGAAATGGAGTAAGACAAAGATATAAAAATGTGGTCATGACAAACCTATAACAACACTAATCATGATTGAGCCAACATGATATTTCCCTCTAAACATGTGATCTAGATCATGTGAATGAAATAACTTGATAAAAAGAATTAAAAAGAATTATAAGACCTTTTTTTCTAGGAAAAAAAACTTGTGTTAACTTTTCAAGCTTATGACCGAGTTATTATACCTAAGACACTCAATCTAAAAAAATCATGAAAGTTTAATTTTCAATCAGTCATATATTAAAAGATAAATTTGAAAACCAAATTCTAATTACAAGAATAAGAATCAAAAGTAAAACATATAATGAGTTTTATATTTGATTCAAGGCTAAAATTTAAAAAAAAATAATTCAATTTAGTAAACTCATATATTTAGCATGAGGCTCAAAATTGACATAAAAAAACAATATTTTAAGTAAATGGTGAAATTAAAAAGAATAATACATTTTTAAAAAATTGTGAAGAAGAAAAAGGAGAAATCAAAATAATGATGATCAAATTGGAAAACTTAAAAACATCAAATATGAAATGAAAAAATAATTTTTTTTTGACAAAATAGACAAGACAAAAAATTACAATTCAAAGAATAAGAAAAAAATTGAACATAATATTTGGTAAATTGGGATCCATGGATGCAATAGAGAAAACAATAAAACTTATATAAATAGAGAATGAAGTTGAAATACAAATAACAATGAGAGCGAAACTGTAATTTTCAGGAGGAAAAAGAGAGAGAGAGAGAGAGAGAGAGAGAAAAGTCTACTAGTAATAAATTAGAGCGAGTATCAGAAACATACATTATATCAAAACGAAAAGAAGATGAGACACTTCCAATTGACATTGAAATTATACAATAAAAAATAAATGAAATTATAAAACTATGGTATGCCTTGGACATGCAAAGTACTACTATTTTTGGGTTTAAAAGAGCTTATTATATTTTCCATATGTCAAATATAAGTATTTTTTTTTACAATTTTGCTTTTTTCTATTCAAGAATTAACTCACTTGTTTAATTATTATTTTATCTCTATTAAGACTAAACAATATATAGAAATATATGTTAGAAGTTCCAACAATAACAAATTTGCTTGCGATATTTAAAATAACATCAATTATATTTTTTTTCTTACATAAGTCAAATATTGATTTTTTTATTTTTATTTTCTTACAATAAATATAGTTTATTTTATGAATAAATTAATTTTCACTAAAGTATCTATATGTCAAATATTAAATTTTGACAAAATTGTGACAATAGATATAAGATATTCTAAGATTTTTTTTATTGAGTTACATCGGTTCAATTCTTATCTTTTCCATCAATATCATTTAATTTATATATTGTTTTTTAATTGAAAAAATATGTATATAATAACATGAGAGAAAAATTAAAAATCAAAGTAAAACACTTTAATGGCCTAACAATATTTATTTCAACAATAATTGTTTTCCTATAATATCAAATGACTATCATAACATGAAAATAACATCTTTAAAATAAAATTATTTAAATAGATATGCGATATTATTAGAAAATAAGAGTTTTATTTTTAAATATATAAAAAACTAGTTAAATCCACTAAACTTTTTTGTTTGACTAATTATGACCAAGATTAAGATTTAACATGTTGAAAATATCATTTTGGGAATCAATTATATTTATTCTAAAATATGACTCAAAATTTATTAACTAATAGATAATAACAATAATAATAAAAAAAAACCATTGATACCCATTTTCATCTCTACATAAGAGGGAAGATTAGAACATAAACTATTCTCATTTCCAATTTCTTACTCACCAAAAATAGCACTTCATGCATGCAATGACATCTGTAACTCCATCAATGAAACTACGTACTGTGTGCAACTCAGCACTGCAAATTTGCACCATGAAAAACCAGATAGCAGATATATACGACTACGGTCCACACAGATTTTGAAAAGCTGTAAGAAAATGGTATATGATTTATCCCATCATAGAAAGCGAATAAATGTTATACTATTTCAAAAAAAATCATAATTATAGAATCCTGACTTGTGGATTCTTAACCTAAATCCAGATAACCTCTTAAAATCCAATATGGCCTTCACCATTTTTTCTGTTTTCCCTTTTCCAATTTTGGCCACTGCATTTAATGCTTCCTTAGCCTCTGCCACTCTTGTTACCCGCTATATATAGACCTCCCATAGGGTTTGGTTGAGAGCACGAGTGAAAAGCAAACATGGCGAGGAAGAAGGTTAAGCTTATGTGGATAGTGAATGATGCTGCTAGGAAAGCTAGCCTCAAGAAAAGGAGAGACGGGTTGCTGAAAAAAGTGAGCGAGCTAACCATACTATGTGGTATCGAGGCCTTTGTTATCATCTACTGCCCAGATGATCCCGAACCCGCAATCTGGCCATCACGTCCCGACGTCCGACGACTTGCTGCGAGGTTCCAAAACATTCCCGCCATGGAGCGTTCTAAGAAGATGATGAATCAAGAAAGTTACCTGAAAGAGAGGATGGGAAAACTGAAATGATCAGTCCAGGAAGCACCTGAAGATGAACAGGGAGTTGGAGATGGATGACCTCATGCAACAAGTTTACCAAGAACAGGGATTCGATGGCTTAGACCAAACTCAGCTGTGTTGTTTAGCTTGGTTGGTAGCGGAGAAAATGAAGGTCATAAGGAGAAAGGATTGGATATTTTCAGCAAATTCCGCCACTCCAAGATGCTAATTCCCTTCCACAAGGTCCTTTTCCGGACGATGATGGCGACGGTGATGGAACCGGAGGGCAAGTACGAGGAGAACCTGGAGACGGAGACGGGAGGAACAATCCTACAGATGGTGGTGTACCATGGGACCAATGGCTAGCTGATATAGTAAATAACACTGACCATAATATTGTTGCTAGAGGTAGCAACATTTTTGGACTGCGCCTATCTCGAAGCAGAATTACAGGAGACATCAGCGGTGGAAATAGTTTTGATCTGAGGCTGCTACCTCATGACAATGATATCTTAAGAGGCAGGATCAGTTCCGGTGGAAACAACTTTCGATGCGGGGCCTTCCCTGTTGGAATTACCATGTTAGGATGCAAGAATGCTGGAAACAGTTTTGATCCTTCGCTGTCTCGAGGCCTAGGATTTAATCGAGGTGGCAAAACTAGTGCCGGAAACAATTTTGATCCGGCGGGGTTGGCTCAAGGAAGTGATACAAGAAGCGGTAGTGCTGGTGGAAACAACTTTGACGTCCTATGGCTGCCTCATCATGTCAAGAACATTGGAGGCAACAGTGCTGCTGTGAACAACGTTGATCCTTGGCCGGCCGCTAGTACAGAAGATAATGGTGGCGAGAGTTTAGGACTGGGGCTACTTCCGGGAAGTAATTTTTCAGGCAGCGGTGCTGGTGGAAATCCTTTCCACGGGATGCATCGTCGCGGAGATAGTGAATCTGGAGATATATAGCAGTGCTGGTGGAGGCGACGACTTAGGGCAGCTTGGGTTTTTTGGAACCAGTTCAAGAGATCTCAGGCTGCCATTCGATGCTACCAAGAACTGGCTTGATGACAGCTTCAGTCCTTGAACATTTGCATTGAATTGTTAGTATGTTTTTCAAATTCAATTTCCTTAAAAAATCATCGAGTGTCATTTGGCTTGAACTTTATGCTTTATTGAGATGATGTTATGTTTCCAAGTTTGTCTTAATTTATTTTCTTTGTTGCAGTTTATTTATTTATTTATTTTTAAGAATGAGAATTATGCGTACGGTATACAAATAGGAACAATATATAATTAATGAGCAAACAATTTTAAAGAGGTTGGTTTTGAAACAATTAACGCATAAAGAAAATACGGTTGGTTAATTCTCAAACACTCTTCAAACAATAACTTCTTCTTTTTTTTTTCCCGTTGAAGAAACCATATCTCTCTGAAAAAGTGTATTTTATGGGTCCAAGTGAGTGAATAAAACCCCGGCTATCCTAGACTCTTACAAAAATTACATGTCCTAACTCGAACTCGAGACCTGCTGTGCAGATCTCAAGCCCTTTATCATCACGCCACATCTCTTGGGAGACAAAAGTATAGACAATAACATCAAAGCTCTCTAGGAAGCTCAAAAACTCGAAATTATTTTTCAATAGATGACTTCTACTCAAAAGTGTAAACAATAGTTTAAATCATTTTTATTGTTTGGTTAATAAAGAAAAATAACACAGATTTAAAATTAATATGGAAATAAAAAGAAATGAGTTAGATTGAAAGATATTATCCATGTAAATGGTATGATATAGGGGAAAGAACTGTAGCTTCCCACATAGCATTGTTGATTGCTACAGTGCTTTTCACTACAATGCTATTTTTTTTTTCCTGATTATGTTTTTTTTTTTCCCAGTTACATGTTTTAGTTTTTTTTTATAACCGAGATGTCCGAACCAATTTAAGTGCACTACGACTAATTTTTTTTTGATAACCGAGGTGTCCAGACCAGCTTACGCGCGCCAACGACTAATCCCGGATCCCACTTTTTTTTTTTAATATAATCGGGGTGTTCGATCAACTTTCATCAAATATATTTATAACTCCTAAATAAGAGCAAGTTGGGTCCATATTAATAGCTTGTTCAAGAATATGATAGTGATTGTTTTTTAAAATGGTTTTTTTACTTCAAATGTATTAGAATAATATTTTATTTTTATTTTTAATATTATTATATCAAAATAATTAAAACAACTAAGATATATTAATTTTAAGACTGAATAAAATAAATTTTAAAAAGTATAGTTAAGACCACAATAACGAAATGATATTTAAATCTAAATGTAAATCACAAAATCATCTTAAAAAACAATTACCCGTTAAAATAATAGTGTAAATCATCCTGATCATTGTGATCAAGGCAACGAATTTCATCATCTAGAAGTCCTGCCTAAAAATTGAGCATTTAAAAAGAAAAGAAAAAAACTTAGAAAAAAAATTAATTAATCAATAGTGTGCTGAAAATTGTTTTGTGATCTAGTCAAGTTAATTTTTTGTATTATTTTAATGAGCTGAAAATTATATTTAAAAATAAAATAATATTATTTTAACATAAAACAACCACTGCACAATTTCAAAACTCCCTCACTTCTCTCATTATCGCAAATAATTGTTCACAAATGTAGACATACGATTTCAAAAACCACGGGTATATGCATTTAAAAATAATGAAAAGGGCAGATTTCAAACATTTTAATCTCCTTTTCATATAGATCACAAATAACTGTTATAGTAGATAAATTTATACAGTATAGCTCTGAAGAGTACAACAAAGATGAGCATCAACTGGAAGAGAAAGGTCTGCACCATTTGAAAAAGAGATGAGGAAAAAATTACAACAATAAGAGGAAGTCCAAAACTCTACAAATCATCCAAATCACAATTAGAAGATCTTGCTATACTGACTGGTGAGAGAATCCTTGAGATTTGAGTAAAGACCATAAAGGGAGTACTGTCGAAGGTTTTGCACTTCGTACCATGAGTTGAGAGCGGAAAAGTGCTTGTCGGTGCCTGAGAATGCCAATTGTATCCCAAGGCTACAATCAACGCTACCTTGGGGTTTGCAATTGGGTGTTCTTAATGCACAATCCTGATTGTTGAGGCAGACAAAGTTTGAGTTTCCTGAACATTTTGCACAACCATCCCTTTTCCAATACAAGTTCTGTAGTCTTCCCTTCTTGAACTCAAGCACCTGCATTACAAAATTTGAATGGGTTCGTAACAGATCTTATGAAGGTAAATTAAGATCATAATGGGTCCTGATCTTCTCTTACCAGAGTAAAGCTGGTCACAGAGTATGTACTGTTTGCAACAAAAGCAGGTTTAGACCTTGCAGCATATTTTCGACCAGCAAATGCAACCATATACCCACCATAATTGACCTGGAAAGTACCAAAAGAAAAAAATATATAAAAAAGGAGGGGGAGGTAAACTGAATAAAAGTTGCACAAGCATAGAGCATTAATCTCAAAGCTAGGGAAGTCCGTGCAGGAATGTGATACATTATAATGAACAGGATTCAATTTCCAAGAGATTGAAAGCCAGTGGTGCTTTCTCTTATATCCAACATTTTGGTTTAGGGTATCCATGCATGCATAATGGCAATTGCCAAATTAATACTCACTGTGAGAGACTATATGGTGTAAGTGTAGGCCAAATACGAAAAAACATGTTTTTATTCCAACTGCTAGTTTTTCAAACTAGGTGAGGATGAGTAAGGTATATAGGAGTTATGGTAACAAAGGTTAAAAAGGTTGTTATGATTGGATCATAGTGTTGGTGAAAAACGTAAGAGAAGACACTTGGTCATGGCAATAAATGAAAAAGTTATTACCAAGTGCACAAGACAGATGCATCTTGCAGGCATCCTAGACTCAAGTTTAGGTTTGTGTTAAGATAACATCTCGCCAGCATCTAGAATACATTTAGTGCTGTTTGGTAGCACGGTGCAAGTGCTTATGGACAAGTACATTTCACAGGAAAAGTATCAAATGCCTTTTCTACCCAAATGCATTATGAAAAGCACTTTGAAATGCAGCCAAAAAGTAGTACCAACAGAGCCTTAATATTGTTTATTATAAGCAACATATTAAAAACACTAGAGTATATATACATTTGTGGTTTCAACTTGTCTTGAGATTTCTCTTTGCGACCATTCCTCTATAATTCAATTCATCTATAAGTTTCTGACAATTAGAATAATGTGAGTTAATTTCTAACACTCCTTAATGAACATTTTAAATCACTACAAGTTGATTATGCATTAGCTTGATCTAGCATGTGGTACAGATTTTCATAATGTGCATGTATGCCTCATAATATTTGAACCCAGATAAATCCATTTGAGCTCACCTCTTTTGGTAGATCTTGCTCTTTCCTTTATTACAAAAAAAACAAAACCTTTTCACAATAATAGCATTGATTGCTAACCGAAGCATGCTAAGTACTATTGAAATTAATGAACTTTCTAAAATATGCTTGAAAAGTATAGGAAGAATTATTAAGTTCTGAAGGCAACAAATGTACAGATTCTAGAATTCATACATGGGTCAATTAGCATGAACTGTTCTAAAACTATAACAAGAAAATATCAAATATATCTCTAGACACTATTAGGTCATGAGTGTTGGTTATAAATAGGCAATATGCACAAATACCTTGTCTATTTGATTACTTGAAATAAAATTGTCTTCTATTCCCCAACCCAAGTGTCACTTTCTACATTTTTCACCAAGTATATGCTTGCTCTAGCTATAACAGCTATTTCACAACAAATTAGCCTTTTTTACAATGAGACTTGTATAAGTCTTCAGTACCTTGCATTACCTTATCTACACTTGAAACTAGCATAGTGGCACATGGGAGAACAAGCATTAATTTTAACACCAACAGTTTCTATGGCAATTTGCAGAAGGTCCTTATATTGCTTAGACTCGGGATCCATGTGTGTAACCAACATGCATACCCATGTCTAACTCTTCTTGTTTTTTTTTCCAAATTTTCTTTTGTTTTTTCATGTAATTGGAGGGTCCAAATGTTCATCCCCATGTCCTAGCCTCCAATGTTGAACATGCATAATCAAAGGCAAAACAAAGTAACAAAGCAGCATTGACAGAAACTCGTTGCCAATTTCTGCAAATTGGGGAAGGCTTAGTCACAGCACATGGAAAAATTTCCAAATGTTCTTGCTCAGATAAGAATGAACAGTTCCATTACAAAATATTAAATATCTCTCTTCTTCTTTTCAAGAAGATGCAATAAAGATTAATCAATTAGACAAAAGGGGAAATGGTTTATATGTTTGGCACTATCAACGTCAAGTAACCATTAGAGAGTACATTCTCAACTAGTTATTTCTCCTTGACTCAGGCGTCTCAGCGCATTTTACCCCAGCTTATATGTTTCAATACTTTGAAAATCATTCTCCCAAAAACCACACCCAATCCCTCAATCCATAAGTAAATCTAACACTGCCAGGTTTCTCCATAACTCCTAAAATTAGAATAAAGAAAAAAAGTAATTCTACCATTCAATCAAAAAAGAAAAAGAAAGAAAAGCACGAACAATTTATCACACTTGAGCCGAAACCCATCAATGATCTCAGTACTTAAACCAATTCAAGAGCACTAAATCACACATAAGCGGTTCGATAAATCGGAAGTAACAAAACATCGATTTCATTAAATACAAATCCAAGCAAAATATCCAAAAAACAAGAAGAAAGTAAAGAGAAAGTGAGGTTTTAACAAACCGGAGAGAAAGATGAGGTATTGATAGTAAGGAGAGAGATCTCGTCGACTTTAGGTCTAAAAACGGAGATCTGAGAATTTTGGTTTGGTAGATCAAGTCTGCGGTCACAGGGAGACAGCTCAAGGCTACTGTTGAAGAAGAAAGATTTTGTTGATGAAAAAGCGATGGCAAATGTGAAAGCATCAGATACTTGTACAGTGGTGTCTAAACAGGGTGAATAGACCTTGTTCGTGTTTGCCGATTTTACTAGGAATAGAGTTGATGCTATTGTTACAAGGAATACAAGAGGGAGCTTTTAGTGCTGTTATAGTTGCCATTGCTTCTCTGGTGGTGGTGGTGGTGGTGGAGGAGGAGGAGGAGGAGGCGGCGGTGGTGGGTGTTTTTTTTGTTTTTATTGATGTTGTTGACTCCCCATTAAGAAACGAGAGAGAGAGAGAAGTAGACGAAGCTTAGATTCGAAGACGGGCTGAAAGAAAGGAATCGCTGACGGGAGCAGAACCGGGCTTAATGGGCTTTCCAAATATGGGCTTTCCAAATATGGGCTTACTCTTAGGCCGCAATTTAATGTATTGGGCTATGTATATGATGCAGTGCTCTAGCTCGCCTCCAAATTTAGAGAACTCTTTGTCCAGGTCCGTTTCATATTGTTGCCAGGGAGTAAAAAGTTCAAAAGCTTTCCATTTGAGATAAAGCCCAAATCGTAAGGTCCTTTAGTGGTGGGGACACCGGTCCTAAACCGCAAACTACACGAGTATATAGTCGAAGACGATGTAGGATAGCCCGGCCTGTCACATTTTGGTTGGGAGACTAAGGCTATATTTGTTTCCCGGAATTCACTTTCCGGGAAACCACTTTCCAAACTTTCCTGTGTTTGTTTGCCTTCCGGAAAGTTGGTCAACAGAAAACACTTTCCAGTCAAAGAAAAATTTGGCTTGGTTTTCAGGAAAGTGTTTTCCTGAAAAATTTGAGCTGAAAAACACTTTCCTAAGTTGTGAAAAAATTTAGAAATGTCATTATTTGTCGATTATATCAAATTTGATCCTCAAACTTTTGATTGCTATATATAATTTGTTTTGAATATTTATTTTTTCAATTTCATCTCTTAAAATTTAAGTTTTATATTAATTTTGGTCCTTATTTTTTATAATTGCTATTTGCTTTTTTTTCTTATCATTTTTTTTTATTGAAATTTTTTTATCTATCAAATTTGGTCCTCATTTTTTTTTATTGTTACTTATTTTATTTGAAATAATTTATGAAATGTTAATTATTATTATTTTAATTTATTCACCTTTCATTTTTTTTTAATTTTTTAGATTTGATCTCTATTATTTTGATTATTATTTATTTTATTTGAGATAATTTATGAAATTATATTTTTTTTCAATTTCATTCTCATTCAACTTTTTAATTTGTAAGATTTGTTCCTCATTATTTTAATAAACTTGAAAAAAAATTAATTTATTAATAAATTATTTTCCAGTTCATTTTCCATAACACAAACAAACACTGGAAAGTGTTTTCCAGTTCATTTTTCATAATACTGCCAAACATCATAATTCACTTTCCCCGGAATTCACTTTCCAAAAGAAAACCACTTTCCAGCAAACAAACGGGGCCTAAGCCCATTTGGGCTCATCTCATTGTTATTTTATTTATTTGAATTTATTTATGTTAAATATTTTTATTTGATGGGTCGAACCCAATATGTTTTAGGGTTTACTATTTATATGTTTTTCTATCATTTTGTAAGACACTTTTGATGAATAATAAAAATATATAGTCTTTGCAAATCTCCAAATCCCTTTTTCCTCTCTTTCTTAGCTTATTTCTTCTCTCTAAGCTTCTTTTCTTTCTCTCTAAATCTCTTTCATTTTTCTTGCTTAATTCATATCGTTCTTTGTTCCGCATCAAATTTGATATCAAAGCATGACTTTTAATTATTCTCATAATTCAACAATCCAGAACCCTAGATCCGGTTTGATCTAAAAAAGAAAGAAAGAAAAAGTATTGTTCTAAAAAAAAATCATCTACTGTTAAGATCGAAAAAAAAATGTTGTTCTTAAGTACTGTTCATCGGCAACAACTTCAGTAGCGCCGCCCCCATCAGCGGCGCCTCAACTACAACCACTGTCACAACAGGTCTTCACCTCAGCAACCCATCCACAACAACCACCACTAGTTCACCAGCAGCAGCAGTAGCACTCGCAGCAACACCACCATCCACTACGCCCTCACCTTCGGCAGCGTCAATAGCACAACCCACAAGCTCATCACAGATAGCAACGCCACAGCCCCTTCCCTCGCATTGCTAGACCCAAGCAGAAGCACAAAGCCATTTGCCGTCAAAGTTGAAGATAAGCAGATAGAGACGACGCCGTCAAAGTAGGGAAGAAGATTTTTAAAAAAAAATTAAGTAACCCTACCACGTCAGCCCTATATAGATCCACATCAACCGGAATGAATTTAAGTCAGCAGACACGTCATCACCATGTCAGCCCTACACAGGATACGCGCCAGCAAACACGTCAGCACCACATCACCTACCACGTCAACCTTTCACTGCCACATCACTGGTCAGAATTTTTACCCATTGAATGTCATCGTTCCTGGTATGCTTTTTACACTTGTTGATCAAGATTTAGCATTAATATTATTTTTTTGTGCTTGCCCAAAAATAAATTACGAAAATTCACCTTACAAGTTTAATTACCTTAATTTGAGCTTTTTATTAGCATTGAGTACTTGATCCTCTTTATTAATTATGGAACTTGGTTAAATTCATGAGGGAAAATTGGAAACTTTGTGTTTGAACCATTTGTGTGCATTTAAGAGGACCTACATTGCTTGCTTGTGAATTTTCCTGGTTTAATATGTTATTACTTAGTCTCCAAGAAAAAAAATATACATCTATATTATCTATAATTTTATTTTGCGTTTTACTTGCAAGAATTATTTGTGATCTTAGTCGTAGGTCTAGTTTTGCATACATTTACAGAGTGATTGTTTACATAATCTAGAAGTCATAGCTACCATGGACCCGAGCTCTAGTGATGTTCTTAAAGATATTCAAGAACAATTACAATTTATGCGAACGGATGTGAGCAACATGTCCAATCAAAATTAACAACCTTTCTGGAAGGATGGAGTCCATAGAAACTTTGCAAGTAAGACAGTCTAGTGGGAGTGAGCATTCTAATGACAATCCTAGGAATCCTCAAAGACCAGTTCATTGTAGAAACCTCCACCATAGCCTACACCAGGGTCACCATGACTTTGATGACTCTAACGATAGTGAGCGTTCCAATGATTACCGTCAAAGACTAGTTCATCCTAGGAACCGTCAATACAACCGTAATCAAGATCATCGCTATTACGATGACCTTGACGAGTAAGTCATGAGACATATAAAGGTAGAAGCTCCAACTTTTGAGGGTCAGCTTGACCCGTGGATTTTTGATAGATGGATCCATGACATGGATCAATTCTTTGGTTGGTATAATCTATCTGAGAATAGGAGGGTAAGATTTGCAAAGATGAAACTTAGAGGAACTGCTCAGCTCTATTGGAAAAGTGTAGAAGAATCTTTTATTAAGAGAGGTCAACCTTCTATTATTGATTGGGTTGAGATGAAGATTAAGTTATAAGAGAAGTACTTGACTTGTTCTTATAAAGAAAATCTTTTGGACTAGTGGAATAACTTGAGGCAAGAAGGCAAGTCTGTCAATGAATATGTGGCATAATTTGATGAGTATAGAATAAGGTGTGCAGTTACGGAGGATGAAATAATGACCTTAAGTAAGTTTCGAAAAGGTTTAAATGATGACCTTAGAAGAGAGGTTGTGCTTAGGAGTGTTTCCACCCTTGATAAAGCTTATACCTTGATACAAAATTATGACTTGGTCATAAAAAATCAGTGGACGAAATGTCAGGACACTCGTAGTACCCCTTCTAGTCCTTAACCTGGAAGTAATAACTCCATATTGGATTCCCCACCTCATAAACCCAATCTTTTGATTTCCCAGATACCTAGAGAAGACAAGAGTAAGGATATTTTTCATAAAGCACCTAAGATGACCTCAAAAATTCAGTGTTTTAAGTGTTAGGGTTTTGGTCATATTTCCTCTAGTTGCCCTAATAAGACTTTGTTCATCAAAGGAAAAGAGGATATGAGTGAAGAAGATAATTGTGATGATAAGATATATGAACCTAATCCCGATGATTTTCAGGATCTAAATGATGAAGAGGATGAGTCCAACTTGCTAGGATATGTTAGGTCAATATCCCTACAAAGTAAAACAACCAGGTTAAACATAGTTAGATGTGCTTTAACATAACCTAAAGGAATTGGAGAAGGACTGCTATTTTTTACACTTACATTAAATGTAGAGATAAAGGGTGTAAGATCATCATAGACAATGGTAGTTGCATTAATGCAATTTTTTCCTGGGTAGTGTATCCCGTTTAGGCTTAAAGTTTATTCCATACCCTAAACCCTATAGTGTGTCCTGGGTTAATGATACATCTATAGCGGTCAAAGAGAGATGTGCTTTTTCCTATAAAGATTTTGGATTATCATGATGAAATTTGGTGTGATGTCATTTGAAAGTTGAAACTAATAAAAAATAATTGAATTATTGGAGGGTGAGTTCAAAAAAAAATATATTCAATTAGATAATACAAAAAATAATTCAAGTAAACTCGGATTAACCTACAAAACCAGCAACGTAAATCATGAGATCAGGATAACCTTATGAAAAATAAATAAACCCCATTCTTTTTAAGAAAAAACAATTAATTAAAAAAGGACAAAGAGCAAACTCAACTTAGGGTCAACCAACCTAATCTATGCTTCATGTTAATGGAGTTAGATAATCCCATAAAAAAAACAAATAAAAAAAATTATAAAATTTAATTTTTAACTAACTCAATACTGAAGAATTAAATTAGAAAACAAAACACTATTCCAATGATTTTTGTTTTAAAAAGATTTGATTACTTTGATTTAACTAAACATATCTAATGTTAAAGTTTGAACAAAAAAAAAATAAAAATTAACCTCATGAGTCTTCTATGTAAACAAGCAGAAAAGAAAATTGTAAGAAATCATAAATGATAATTCTCAAAGCAACGTAATAATAAAGAATAAAATAAAAAAATTAAGTTGTTAAACTGATAAATTAAAAAAATATATTATATCAATAACAAGTGTTTTATGCGTGGCTAACCACACCTTCTATTATTTTGTTAATAAAAAAAAAAAACATAAAATATCGTGATCCGTGTAGAAAGGCAATCACCACCATTTCCTGGACATATTTTAGCGTCCTGAGGGACCAAAGTCCAGGTTCAGCTTTGCAGCTGCAGGATCCAACATCTCCTGGAGATTAGACAAGAAAGAAGAATGGTGAAGACATATTTACAGGTGTTTCACACTGTGTTTCAAAAGTATTTTTGAATCATTTTTTTGATGTTTTTAGATCATTTTCATATGCTGATGTTAAAATATAAAAATAAAAACATCATTTTGACATATTTCTAAATGAAAAACACTTTCAAAAAACAACGTTAACCAACACTTCCATACGATCTGAAAAGTATATCTCACTTCAGTCCACCAGATTCTGAAAAGTATTTCGCAGCAGAGAAGAGAAAACGAGGCAGAAAGAATCTTGAATTTTTGTATGCAGCAGGTGTCAACCACCAGCACCAACCTGTTAATCATGGCCACTCACTGGTTGTGATATAAATAAAGCAATCGACAACTCTTTGGCTCTGTATATCTTCTCCTGGGCAAATAATTGGCTGGCCTTGCTTGAATAATTCAAGCTAGTGATCAACCATGGCGTGCATATATATATATATATATATTATCAACTAGGATCGTGCGTTGCACGCACGCAGAGAATTACACAAGATTAAAGAAAGAAAGAAAGAAAGAAAGACGTTGCTAAACATATCAGAATCAGATTTAAAAAAAAATTTGCAGGCTGTGAGAATCGTTGACCTTAAAGAAAGCTAAGCAGATGGCCATGAATTATGAAGAAAAACATATTGTATTCACATGCATTTGCTTCCCCCCTTGCCCTCTCTTTCCTTCAAAGGTCCAATTACATCTTCCCTTAATTCTAACTCCACCAATAATACTCTTTATCTATCCCATCCTACCGTTGACTTTGCAAATTCATGACACCCCAAATAAACCACCTCTCCAGCCATGGCCATGGCTGACCAGATCGATCATTTGCATCGCACATCCGATTCCAGCTTCTCCAGGCTTGAATAGTCCTCGAGGATATGAACAGCACAGCAGGCTATTCTGGGTTTCTTGGATCGGATCACATTGGTGGGTTTGGCTACGCCATTGGCGTGTCTGTTGGAATCCTGCTGCTCATTACAACAATCACCTTGGCCTCCTATTTCTGCGCACGAAACCAGCAGACGGCGGAGCCAGGCCAGGCGAGAAACGGTGCCGATCAGCAGCTGGACCTGCGAAACTGTGTTGTTGATATAGGGCTAGATGAGGCTACTTTGAAGAGCTATCCTACACTTCTGTGCTCGGAGGCGAAGCTACACAAGAAAGACTCCACCTCTACTTGCTGCTCCATATGTTTGGCAGATTACCGGAGCACCGATAAGCTGAGGTTGCTGCCGGATTGCGGGCATCTCTTCCACCTCAAGTGCGTTGACCCGTGGCTCAGGCTGCGCCCAACCTGTCCAGTCTGCAGAACATCTCCGTTGCCTACACCCCTCTCAACCCCTCTGGCGGAGGTTGTTCCACTGGCAAGCAGGCGGGATTGACCGGTGCAGGGAAGGAGATCGAGTTATGTAATCTGCCCTTTATTCCCTTTGTCTTTGTAGTTCTTGAAACACATTTTATGCCATACAGCAGCTGATTGAAATATATGCAGATAAGATTCAGCAAGAACATCTTTTTTTCATCCTTCAGTTGGACTCCAAAGGAATTTATACAACTCTGCTATGTATGTTTACAAAAGTTCGCATTCTGTAAAATCCCAAAACCGGATAGTTGTTCTTGAGCAGGCTAGTTTTCCATTACAGAAAAAGAAAAACAGCAAGATGTCCCAGAATCTTAAAATTAAGTGCATCTGTGTAATTCGGAAATACATTTGAAGTATGAGTTTATGACACCAACTACCAGATACACGAGTATTGAAAAGAATTGGTAGAAAGAAACCTCAACAATACCCATAGCGTCTCCAATATTGCTATGGTTCAGTACATTCAAGTTCTAAAGCTCTCTCTACCCAGAAAATTAAGCAAACAAAGCTCAGATGAATTCCCATAAGTAGACAAATGACTCCATAAATTTACTCCCTTTTTTTTTCTGGATTTCAGTAAATTTATTTTTTTAATATTTTATTTTTTTTGTGAATCTAGATTAAATTAGTAAAATTTTAAGTGCTTTTAGAACTTTAAAAAGGTTAGCTTATTCTAACTTTAACTCCATATATATAATATAGATCTCAAACTCTTTACTACTATATTCACGTAATTTAGAGACATAAATTCATTTTCGGACAATATATATCAAACATTTTTCGCCGAAAATTATTGATTGGCTAAATTTTGATGTCTATAAAACTTGATATCTGTGTTAATGTAACTGCCTCATTTGTAAGGCTAAGGGTAGCAGCCATGTGCCTAAACTTATTTTTAAAGGCCCAACACACTAGGCCATTTAAGCTCGCTTGCCTGATTTTTTTTTATCCTTTGATTTTTTTATTGTTCTTTTTTTTTAAAAAAAAATTATCTTCTAATATTAAGATTTTATTAAATATTTTTTTTAATTTCATCATTTAAGATTTGGTTGATTTTGAATAGGTCTTTATAATTTGTTTTGGTTTCTTTTTATTGGATTTATCGCGATCTCAAACAAATATCTTGACATTTAATTGGGGCTTAATTTTGCAAAAATCTCTTAAATATTATTTTTTTGAAAAAAAAAGAGTTGTTCAACTCAATGGAGCCCGTGACTCGGAAAAGCAGGTTTGACAGGTTAACTTGAGCTGATTGATAATTAAGCTTCATAATTTGCTTTAATTTGCATTCTATGAGATTATTTTGGTCTTTGAAAACATATCTTGGCGTAGGGTTGCTGCTAAATTTGCAAGCGTCTATTTTTTTTTATCATATAATTAAAAAATATATTATTAAACTCAGTGGAGTCCATGACATAGGTCACCAATTTAACATGTTAAGCTATGAAATCTAGGTCAATGTAATATGTTAATGTCTCAATATTATTATTTTCTTAAAATGTAATATTGAAAAAAAAATTAAAGACATATCACATTTTTGTCAATCATTTGGGTTGCACTCGGACCTGTTAAGTTGATTGATTCACATCAAAACAACTTTCACACGTTTAATTTTAAATTTGGACTAGGAAAGAAGTTGAATCATGAAGTTTCAAGATTAATCTATCAGGCCAAGTTTAATGATATTGTCAAAATGTATTTAATGACTTAGACATTTTCTACCCTCAGCGTAACACAACTCAATTATCTAGTAATTATGATAAAAATTTTCTATTAAGGCTTTATTATGGATTGAAAAACATTATAAATACTTACATGAGTCTATTAACCACCCCTATAAGGACATCCTTGTTGTCATAATATATTTTTGGGTTATTCCCTAAAATCTAACCGAAATAAAAATATAAAAAAAGTAAAATAAAAAAGGCTGGTGTTGATAGAAAAATCAAGGTGAAAATTTTGAATATTTTTGAAAACCCAATCGTACCTCTTTCGTGCCAAAAAATGAAAAAAATACAGATTAAAGGCTAAAGTAATTTATTATTTGATAAATCTACGTAAAAGTTAAGTCGAAAGGCATAATTATATTTTTATGGGTCAATTTGATTTAATTGTCCGTCAATTTAAAGTGTAATTATATTTGGGAATTAATTTAGGATCCAATTGAAGGATTTAATTAAGTGCAAGGACTTAATTATACTTTAAATTGGTCAAATTAATTTTATTAAAAGCTTAATTGATAAAACAAATCAAGTTCTTGATCTTAATTCGGGTTCAATTGAGAAAATTTGAATTTTCAGAGATCAAATTGAATTTCCAAGCCAATTGGGTGAAATCGGGGATGAAATTGAAGAAAATTGAGAGTTTAATGGTCAAATTGAGGATCAAATTGCATGAATCCAAAACCATGGACCAAAGTAGAAAGGACATGTAAATTTAAGGTTGTTATTTAGCAGAAGAGTTGAATAGTAATTTTCAACTTTATAAATAGAGCTGATCAATAAAAAAGAAAGGGGAGGGGGACAAAATAAGATTAAATCAAATTGACCTATAAAAAATATAATTATTCCTTTCAACTTAATTTTTACACAGATTTATTCAATAATAAATTATTTTAGTCTTAAATATGCATTTTTTTTTATTTTTGGGCACAAAAAAATACGATCGGGCTCTCGAAAAAGTCTGAATTTTTTACCGACGCCATCCCCTTCTATTTTGTTTTATTTTTATTTTGGATAAATTTGAAGGGATAATCTAGAAATGAGTTATGACACTTACATAATGTTTCAATCTCTTTGTTAGTATTTGTTTATTTGAAATATTAAAACGGCTTAATATAAGTTCTATATTATCTGCAGATCATCACTGAAGAATTGAGAAGTAAAATCTTTTATCTCGTTAATGAGGTATAATATTGGGTGTGTATATATATATATATATATATATATATATATATATATATATATATATATATATATATATATATTAAATCTATTTTAGATAAAATATTAAATTTTGGTTTGATAATATTTATTCGTTATTTATTATTCATTGGATAACTATAAACATGACTTGTATGAGAGAAGCCTCCAAATTCAAGTTAGATATAAAAATATTTTTATAAGTTTTTTAATATAACTTTTTATGTAAAAATGTTTTAATAATTATCCTTATACGCTATCCTCGATTATAATATGAGAATAAAGGTTTTGTGCTGGATTAATTATCATTTAATCACTAGTAGGGTCCTTCAAAATCCTTGTTAACAAAGTAATCAAAAAGTCAAAAAAATGTACATATTTAGCACAGGTTGACAAATCTTTTTGTTTTAAACTAGTCTTTGCTTCATATGGAAGGAAAGAGAAAGAAGTAAAAGCATATTATTTTAACATAAAGTGAAAGAAAGAAAAGCAACAAATAAAGTGTGATAGTGTTTTTAATGATTTTAGAAGAGCCAAATTATTGGTTTTTTACGGTCCAATTCAGTGGCTGTTTGGTATTATGGTTTTAACCACGTTTGAAAAAATGCTAGTGCTTTGTTATTTGGTTATCTATTAAAACATAAACACATTTGTTTGGGGCCCATAAATAAAACCTCTCAAATCACCGATTCATGAAAAGCAACTAATAGCTGTTTTTCATTGCTTTTCACCCAACCACTAAAAATAGTTTGAAAAGTTGTTCCAAGTCGATATAGAAAAATCTCCTTCATGTCAATAAATATTTTTCACTTCCCAAGACAATAGGATTCTTATCACTAAAAAGCAAGCAAGGAGAAAAAACATTTTACTAATATAGTTTAAAACGAAAATTATATAAGTTGTTTTAATTTTTTTTATATTAACATTTTATCATTGTGCATGTAGAACTGGATCTTGTTCATGATGACATTGTAAGTAGTTTGCTAGGAGAATAAAAATATTTTACTAATATAGTTTGAACGAAAATTTTATAAGTTGTTTTAATTTTTTTTATATTAACATTGTATTATTGTGCGTGTAGAATTGGATCTTGTTCATGATGACATTGTAAGTAGTTTGCTAGGAGAATAAGAAGTCTTTCAATTTACTTGAATTATTAATTATAATATGTTATTATGATTATTAAATTTATAATATTTAAAAAATAATATATATATATATATATATATGTGTGTGTGTGTGTGTGTGTGTGTGTGTGTGTGCCGCGTGCGCGCCCTTGAAGTAATTTCACAAGTTGATAACAATAGGAAAAACATGGTAACCAAACATACAAAACTGCTATATATATGTGTGTGTGTGTGTGCCCTTGAAGTAATTTCACAAGTTGATAACAATATGAAAAACATGGTAACCAAACACTCAAAACTGCTTTTCATTAAACCTCAAACTCACCACAGTTTTAACCAAACACTTCAATTTCAATTATGAACCGTCAGCTAAAGGTACTTTTTGTGAAACTGTTTTTTTTTAACCTCAACCACAACAGCAACCACAATACCAAACACACCCCAATTTTTTTTTAATATAAAAAGAGATAGTGGGACAAATGATGATGTTTTTAAATAAAAAAACCCTAACACCCGTGCTCATTAACTTGATTGTCTCTAATAAGATTAGTTAACTTGATAATTTAATTTAAATTAAAGGTAATGATAGAAATTGTAAAAAAATATTTTGACAATAATAAACTAAAACAATAAGCCATTAATATAATAGAGAATATATAAAAGATTGTTGTATAAACATATATCACCTGCAACCAAAAGAGTTTTTTGAGATGATTCAAACCTTACTATAAAAGGATAAAAGATGACATTGAAAGAAGTCACTACAACAATGACTTGGAAAAGTAAATTGAACAAAACAGAATGAAGTGAGTGTTCATCTATACTCAATCAATAAATTCTTTTTAATTCGAGAATTACACTTATTTTAAAATAAATATTTTTAACAAAGAAAAATAAATAAAAATACCCCAGATAATCCAACCAAATAAAAAACACAAAGGATAAAACAAAGGACATAGAAATATATATAAAGCTCAATCTTTAATAAAATAAATATTGAAGGATAACAATAAAAGAACATTAGTTTAAAAGAATGAAAAAAATATCAAAACAACCCCTCACAAAACCTCCCTAAGCTAGGTTAATTTTCCAAACTTAACCAAAAAGTTCAAATTAAATCAATTCAATATTAAAAAATGAAATCAACTATAAAACAATATCAAACTAAAAAAATTTAGCAATGAAAAATAAATAAAAAGAATAATGATAAAATCTTATAAGAAAAAAGCAATAAGGGGTGAAATCACAAAAATAAATAAATTATAAAGATTATCTTAGATTCTTTAAATAGAAATAAAAGAATAATGACTAAATTTAAAAATAAAAAAAATCAAATGAGGATGATATTGAAACAAATTTTGTTTTTCATAAGTTATTTCAAATAAATAAATACCAACAAAAAGACCAGGGACTAAATAAAAAATAAAGAGAAGTCAAAGGGTTGATTTGAGAACAACGTTTTTGGTTACCAAAATCAATCGTATATGTCATTTGAAAATGGCAAAGCAACTGATTTATGCCCAGCATATGTAAGTTATTTTTTTAAAAAAAAAACCTTTAATTTAATAATAAAATAATAAACTATCATTCACCTTACCCAATAACAATGAAAAAACAATAAATTAATGACTAAAATGCCTTTAAACCCAGGGCATAAAAAATGGAAACCCCAAGACTAAAACAATTCTCTTTGACAATCAAAACAAAATCAAATAATTTATTTAAACGCTCAACTTATAATTAAAAATACAAATCTACCTTTCAATGATATCCAAACATATATTACTCTTAGGTGTATTTATATTATTTTATTGTGCAATTGAAAAGATAAATACCCATTTGGTCTTAGTCAATTTTAATTTAATTTAAAAATAATAATAATAAACTATCATTCACTTTACCCAATAACAATGAAAAACAATTGATCAATGGCTAAAATGCCCTTAGGGCATACAAAATTAAACCCCAAGGCAAAGGATATATTTTTATTGTGCAATTAAAAAGGATAAGACTAAAACAATTCTCTTTGACAATCAAAAGAGTTTTGTATACAAAAGCAAATAATTTATTTAAATATACTTAGAAGTAAAAATACAAATCTACATTTCAATAACATCCAAAAATATATTATTTATAGGAGTATTTATATCATTTTATTGTGTAATTAAAAGATGAATACTTAGTCGATTTAAACATGCCAAAATGATCTCATTGTATAGACAACCTTGCCCTCAACCATTAGTCTAAGGTTTTTCTGTTCTATAACTAGATGATAAATTTATTATTCTAGTTAATAATGGAAATGTATCTAGGAGAGCATTGAATTTACTATCTATTTTATTTTTTATAATATGATTTTTTTATGTGCACTTCAATAAAAAATATTTATTTTAACAACCTAATTATATTTAATATTAATATTTTTGGCATTTTTATAATACTTATGAGAAAAGTTTAATTAATGAAAGGATGATTTTTTAAATAATATATTTTAATGTTTTAGCTCTTTTTGATAGATATATAGAAATTATTTTTCTTTGATAAAAAATTATCGATTTTTTCTTCTTTAAATGGGAGCTGCAAAATTAAGAAGAAAAAAAAAGCTAAAAATTCATTTTTATTTATTTTTTATTTTTGGCTATTCCATTGGAAATTCCTTGAGACATTTAGAAATGTTTTCCAATAAAAATAATACAATATAAAAGTCATCAATTCATTTTGACTTTTTTCGAGATGATTTCTTTATTTTTGAGAGTAAAAACAAAACGAAGGAAAAGGCATCTTATTTTTGCATTACAAATTCACAATAATAGAGTAATAAATTATTATGAAAAAAAAATAATTTGAAGGATTTGTCTTTTGTGTTCAAAATATGTGAGTATGATTGGTATTGTAATTTTTTTTTAAATAAAAATATAAAAAATAATATTTTTTATTTTTTTAATTTTTTTTTGATATTTACAAATCAAAATAATTTAAAAATATAAAAAATTCTTAATTTGAAACAGAGAAAAATAATAATAAATTGTTATTTTTTTCAAAAAACGTATTTAAAATACAAAAAACAATTTCTTTAATTAAAAAAGGCAAGGGTCTAAAACTAAAAAAAATATTTGTTTATTGTTTTCTTTCTCACATACAAACAAAGTCGCTCTATCATTTGTCAAAGAAATTGAAAACTCCACCTAACGTTCTCTTTGCCAACGACCAGATTACAGCATCTTAATTGAATTTTCTATATTTTTAAAATTATTATTTTGTATAATAATAAAAAAAGATATTTTAATATATTCTTAAAAAAATATTTTACACCATAATTCAGAAACCATCAACAAATCAAATCCTCATCGTAATCAATCATACAGCCTCAACAAATCTGGACCATCCATTTTCAGAACCAAAAATCAAAGATCAATATCAAACTCCAATCCCTGCTATGAAAAATAGGATAAAATCATCTGATCTAAAAAAACCCAGATAGATATTTCCATTACGAACACAAATCAATCGTCTCTCTCAAAAAAGAATCCTTAAATCACAACGTTTTCTGAAACCAAACCATGAAGATGGCTCTTTACAAGTTGATTGTACCTTTGCTTATCTCGCTCTGTCTGATTCTGCCCATGACTCTAGCTTCCAAATTCGAGTACTGCGGTTTGTCTCCCTCTAATCTTCAATTCATCAATATTTGAACTTGTCTTAGTCCCATGTTTTATTTTGATTTAATCAATTCTTTTTTGATGCAGGTAACAAGGATTATGCCGTTAAAGTTAGCGGAGTGAAGATAAGCCCGAATCCGGTGAAGAAAGGGAAACCAGCCACCTTCATCATCTCTGCAACCACAAGTAAATTTTTTTTTTCAAGGAGATTAACGGGTTTTATTTTGCGTGTGTGGATGATTAGAATCGGTATGTTTGATTATTGAATTGCAATTAATTAATGCAGGTGAAACAATTACTGGAGGGAAATTGAGAGTTGATGTTAGATACTTTGGATTCCCTGTGTATGGAGAGTATCATAATCTTTGTGAGGAGACATCGTGCCCCGTGACTGGTGGCGATTTTGTGGTGTCTCATTCCCAAGAGTTGCCGGGATTCACTCCATCTGTAAGTGATTTATATGTATTTTTATAAGTATTATATTGAAGATGGTGTTGATTAAAAGAGATTGTATTTGTATCATGCGAATGTGTGTTTTGAAAAATTCTGGTGATTATTTCTCGATTATGGTTTTAAAAGAGGTAGCGTTGAGCTAAGCAATTGGTTCTTCAAGTTCAGCTGTTTAAGTTTTTTTGTAGCTCTGGGCTGCTTATTTGGAATTCCAATCTCATGAAGAATGTTTCTATTAGAGTGAGAAGAAAAAAATTGAGTTAAACAAATTGGATGATGGATTGTTGTTTTTGTAGATTTTTTTTTTTTTGAGAAATCTCAGTCTCCCATTTTTCTAAATGAGCAATCTTAGTTTTGGGATTAAATGGTTTAATAACTCATCTTGTCTCGTGTAGTAACATGTGCCTAATTTTTCTTGCAACCTCATGTTTTAAAATCTTCATTAAATGTTACAAGATTCATCCTTATTTTCTGGAGCAAAATGGTGAGTTGTGCAGTGAGTCTTTTTTCTTCTTCTACCAATCAGTGTTGCTTGTGGGTGCACTGGTCAGTGATCAGTTATCAGTTATTCCAAAGCACGGCTTGAGATAGGGTTTTATTGTGTGGAATAACACTATCATGGCTGCTATCATTGATGAATAGATGTTTCTGCTCCGCATAATTTTCCTTTTCAAGAAGTACAGCTAGTTTAATGATAATAATGTTATTTTTCTGTGAATCAAATCCAACTTAAAAGTTTGAGATAGGGTATTATGGTGCAGAAATCAGAACAAAACTATCACGGCTGCTATCATCGATGAATAGATGTATTTGCTCCAAATAATTTTTGTTTTGAAGAAATGCATCTAGTTTAATGACAATAATATTATTTTTTCCTGTGAATCAAATCCAACTCGTATGTTTGTTTCTTATGAAGAGTTTATCATCATGATATCCATGCTCTTGCTTGAATCTATCTCTACTCCACCTTCGCCTTCACCTCTCTTCTTCTTTTTTGTTCTTCTTCTTTTGAATGGTGCAACATATGGTGGAAAGGCTTCCCCAGCCTGTTTCTTTTCTCATTTGAATTGCTGAGTGTTTGATTCTGAATGTTTGTTGCAAGGAGGTCCCTGTTTTGAATCGCTGATTTAATTTTATAGTGGAGGCAAGATAGTGAGATCCATGGGAATAAAAAAATTACATTTTCCTGATACCTATGGCAATGTTTATCATTTGCAGGGTTCATACTCTCTTACTATGAAGATGGTTGATGGAGAAGGAGATGAACTTACTTGCATTTCCTTTGGTTTTCACATTGGTTCTGCATCATCTGTTACAGATATTTAATGAAGGGTTGCGTCTTGGTCTAAGCACCATCAGTGTACAAATAGCATGTAAAAGAAGAACCTTCATTTCATGCACCTTTCAGCTGCCCTAATATACCATCTGGTATTGTGTAATTTGCAATTAAGCTCCATTTTATTGATACAATGTTCAATGCTAGAGCTACTTTATTGAGAATATTTCAATGCCCATTATGTGCCTTTTTGAAGCTCTACCCACCAGCTTAAACGTTTCGTGGTGATGCCATTGTGCACAAATGTAGGAGGGAGAAATAAAAACTGTTTGTGGTCATTGAATGATCAACCACATAGTTTTCTGTAAAGTGAATGGTTCACCAGGAAAATCCAGTCATTTGTGGATGAATAAGATGAAAACACAGGTGATTTGCTATGCATGTGCCGCCGGGGTTGGGGGGGTCACTGGTTTTCACTCAAAGTTTGTATTATAGTATTCCCATGATTTTGATTTTGATTTTGATCATGAAACAACAATTTTATTGAAATTTTATATCCATTTTTCAATATTGTTACAAATCCGTTCTGCTCTCGTCTTGTTTTTCCTCTTGTGAAATCCATTCTGTATCTAAGTAGTATTTATCTGGCATTTCGTAGCTGAGTGAATATCTTTTTCCAGAAAAAAAACGGAATATCCAAGTTTTATCAACATATTTTGGCAAAAAAGAAAAAATATAAATTGAAAAGTTTATGCATTTATTTAATTAAATTAAATAAAAAATTATTTGGGCCAACAAATACAAAAAAAAATATTAATGCATTTATTTGACTTGTCTGGCTGCAAGTTTGATAAAAAAAAATCTAACGCAAAAAAAATAATGTGCAAATGTTGTTAATGAGTTTTTAGACATCAAGTAAAATGTAATAATAAATAAAAAAATTGATTCATATATATAATAAAATCAAATAAAATCAAATAAGAATCATTTGTGTTAATAAAGAGGTGTATGATCTCAAGTTAATTTTTTAAATATTGTAAAAAATTACAACAATGTTGTGATTGTATGTCATTGTATCATGATTGTAAACCCCTGGTCTATAATCAGTAAATGGATATTAAATAAGGTAATTTCTTATTTCAAAATGATAAATTAGGAGGAAAATTTTTGATGACTTGGTATGAACCTCCCTAATAAATTAACTTAAATTTATGACCAGATAAAATAATAAAATCAATACATGAAATGCTAGCTAGTGATAAATTACGGATACTTTCCAAGAAGATAAAATAATTATCTTAAAGCAATAATTTTTATAAATTTAGGGTGAGAATATTTAAAAACAAATATAAGGTAATTTTGAATAAATTAATGTATAATTTTACATGCAAATAATGCTAATTGTCGGTACATGCCCCATGTATAATTGAGTAGTTTTAATAAAATAAAATAAAAAGGGATGAAATATGAGGGAAACATTTGTGTTATGAATATAGATGAAAGTATTACATGAATTGGTTTTGAGAATCTTGTCGATTTAAGTAAATAAAACAATATGTAAATTCTAATTTTTAGCTTGAAAACTATATATTATATAGTTTTATGATATCAAGCATAACTCTCGATCAAACAATTGGGTTGGGCTAACATATTTTTCTATCTTCGGTTAAAAATTCAAAGAAATCAAAGTTCAGGAAGGTGAGTGTCAATGATTTGGCAAAAACACAGAAAAATAATATATGCACTCATTAATGATATTGTTGTAATTTTAGCAAAAATCTTCTCTCTCAAGCATTGTTCATGTCGACAACCCTTTAAAGAAGAAAAGGGAGCACAAATTCTTCATTTTCTCTGGCAAAACTTAATGTTCTCTTTCAAATTTAGGGATAAAAAAGATGTTACAAGAGACTTTTACTTGGAAAAAACCATACCAAATTTACTTGGGATATGAGGTTTTGAGAACTCAAGTGAAAAAAATAGGGTTTAGAGAGAATAAACTAAAAAAAAATGAAGGAAGGAGAAAAAGAAGAAGGGGTGCTATAAATTCATTAGGAAGGAATTCAAAGCATAAAAATCAATTAGTGAAGTGTTCTAGATCTATTTATCAAAGTTTGAATGAAGTTGGATGAAATTTGATAAAACAAGAATATTCCTAAGATTTGGTTTAGGGTTCTATATGGAAATCGAGAGAAAATATGAAATTGATGCTAATGAATTTAACTGGGATGAAACAAGTTAGGAATAACTTAAAATCTTGAATAAATGAAGAATAAAACTTGGTGTTTTGTGGGGTGTTAGGGTTGACCAAATAGGGAGAAAATGAGAGTTTGATCTAACTGATTTAAATTTTTTTTTATGGTATGTATTAAATGTGTATTGATATGAAGATAATAATTGGAGATTAATTTAATCATTATGTTAAGTTGTAATTTACTTTGATTTAAGATTTTTGTATATTATTATAGGAATTGTTAAATTATTGTGTTTTTAGGTTAGTGAAGATGTAACAAATATTATTGGTGTAAATCATGGTGAGAATAAAGATAAAGTATAAGAGAAAGTTATAAGGAAGATAGGATAGTTGATGGTAATTCTCATAAAATAAGATTCTATTTTGTATGTGTTATTTGAGATGAAGAAATTGAGAATGAATTTCTTAACTATTATATTTTGGAAAACTTAAAAGTAGAAAGCTTTATATAAATAAATAAATAAATAAATAAATAAATAAATATGATGAATTAATGAATGGAACCTATAGTATGACATGTTAATAAGGTATTAGAAAGTTAAAATGTATAATTAGTGAAATTTTTATTAATTATATAATGTTATGATTTGCATGGCATGATGGGATGTATAAGGAAGTTCATGTTAAGATAAGAGGATTATATGTGAGGGTTGTGTTCTTAAAATATTGGTGGCATTGGGTATATACATGAATTAAGATAAGAGGAAGAAACTTAATATTGGATTATATTTTATTTGAATTATTAGTAAAAAAAATATAAATGACATATATATAAAAGATGATGTTCAAGGAATAGCTATTTGAGGACATGTAGTCAATAAAATGAATAAAATAGTTAGTATGTAAGTTAGAAACATTTAATACTTAATTAAATGATACTTGTCTATGAAAACCAACTACTTTAACAAATTAGATTAGTATATGGTTAATGGGAAGTCATTGATGGAAATATGAGAATTTAATAATTGTTAAAGGATAAATAAATTCAGAATAATATATGGAAAATGATATGCGTTAAGATATAAAAAGAATTTTGTTGAATTAATTGTATAAAATGAGACTATATTTCATGAGTGATAATTCAGAATAATATGGACAAGACATTCATAACGATATATTTTTTGAAATCAAGAAAGGCCCCTGGAGAAGGTAGATGGTTGGCATCTTATTTCCTTACTTTAGTGTAAAAATCACATTTAATTTTTCATGTATTTATTATGCAATAAAGAAATAGATAACAAAAAGGAAATGATATATGAGATAAAAATGAGAAGAAAGAATAATGTTTAAGATGAGAGAAATATGACAAGATTTAATGGTATCATGTCATTTTGGACAGAGACTAATAGAAATTTGATGTTTTGGACGTAGACTAATAAAAATGGTAAATTTTTTTATTTTGGACAGGGACTAATAAGACTGGTGAAGTCTGTCATTTTGGATGGAGACAAATTAAAGTGATAAGGTCAGCTTTTGAGTTAATACCAATGAGATGATATAATATCATAATTAGAAGTTTGAATGTAACTATGAATACAAATGCATGATGCTTATAGAAGATAAAATGAGATTAGATACCTAAACTTGAATTGAAATATTTGATTGAAATGGATCATGTTTAATCCCCATTAAATATATTTTTAATATGGAAATTATGCATTAAATATGCTATCATTATATGTGATATAAGTCCTTCATATACGACAAGATAAAGTTGATTTGATATTACTTTTAGTTTAGTTGTTTTAAGGTGTGTGTGTGTTTCCTTGTATTTTTGTATGTAGGGGTATTGGGGTTACTAATTATTTTGTAATTACTTTTAACTTATATCTTTTTTATTTTCTTTTCATGTCTTATACATATATCTTCTGTAATATTATATGTTTAATATAAATAGATGAATAAGGATATGTTGTGTATGGAAATGCTGAATTTGTGATAAGAAAATTAATTATGAAATAATGGATTAATAAATAGGATATGCTTAAGGCTACTATATGGATTTAAATTGTCATGTGGTTATTTGAAAAAAGAAAACAACAAGATAAAATTTTGAATAGAATCTCCGTATAGTGGAGACTTTGCCAAAATTTTGGAAACGTAGAGATATTACTAATTATGTTTAATGCATGAATAATTGTTTAAAAAGATATATGAAATGTATAAATGATATGGTTTTAAAAAGTGAAATTTGTACTAGAAAAGTCTAAAGTGTTTGTGTATAAACTTATAAAAATAAATTATATAAGAATATATTAATTCAGTATTTCATCTAGAATTGAGTATGAAATCCAAGTATTAGAAAAGAAATTAACAAAATAGAATGAAACACAAATAATAATAATAATAATAATAATAATAATAATAATAATAATAATAATAATAATAATAATAATAAAGTGACCCTATTTTTTATGTTCATTAATCACGGGGTGTTAAAAAATATAAATATAGTTTTTATGCAAAACAAAATAACTCTTAAAATGTGTGAATTGATAAACTGATTGCAAATGACATCTTAAACCTTAACATCAAAATTTTACAAATATAAATTATTTTATTGAATTCAACACATCAAAATTTTACAAATATAAATTATTTTATTGAATTCATCAATATGATATCTAATAGGCTTACCTTATTTCATTCAAAGAGTATATAACTAATAGTTCAAGTACAATTTGTTCCTTAAGGATATGATCATGTAAAAACTTTACAATTTTTTCCTCAATATAGTAGTTATAGTCTCCTCATCAAATCCTCTCAAACCCTCATCAAATATACAAAATCGAATAGCATTATATGCTTATTCTATAAAATCTTTTTTCTCCTTATTATTTATCCCTTTAGAAAAACTATTTACATATTTTAGTGTCTTAAATAAACCTTGTTAAATTAATATATATGCATCTTAAAATGTTATGGATTAAAGTTGTTTAAACTATTAAATTCTTTATATCAAACTTCACCATCGACTTTCCTTTTGTCATCATTGTGAAATCCAACTAATAATCAGGCTAAGCTCTAATACTAGTTTATAGTGGAAAAATCTCAAAATATCAAATCAATTGGCAAGTAGAGAAATATAAAAGAATAAATACAATCAATCACACAAGAGCACATGAAAGAATGTATGTGGTTTTGCAACTTAAACCTATACCACAAGTGAGATGATGAAAGAAATTCATAATGAGAAACTATGAGATTACAAGGTGTTACACAAAATTTCTCTATCATCTAAAATCCCAAAATAGCCTAAAACTTGTTTTTTCTTTTCTCTTTATAGCCTCCAAAGTGTAGAGTATAGAAGCACTCATGAATAATTTTTACTCTAAAATATAACAACTTTAGGCTTTCATATGGACTAAGTACATGAATATTTTTCTCTCTCACTTAAACCCACGATTTAAGACAAACCTAACACCCTTTAACTCAATTACCAATTAGTGACTATTGCATGCCATTTAAATGGAGTTTTTTTAGTTTTTTTTATTCAAAACCTTGCAATTTCCTTTTTGCATTAATTAAATTGGTTTTTTTATTCACTAGAAATGGTTTGAGAGTTAATAAGAGGGTGTAGTTTTTGGCGAATTATTTATTGAAAGCACGATGTGATATTGTTAATGAATACTGGAGGAATACAGTGTGAATTTTTTACAATTAATATCACAAAAAATTGTATAGCATGTCATTGTTTGTAGAAATTATACTACTAATTGGAAGTCTTGTACTTCCATTTTACAATTCTATATTGCATTATGTATCTCTTGTATAGTTAAGGATATAGTAATGCTAGTTGAGAAATCATGCACTATCATTTTATAGTTTTATAATACACTAGTTATTTGATTTGTGTGTAGTCTAGTCTTGTGTTATAAATCTTTCTTTTTAAAAACCATAGGTATGCAGGCTGTTTTTTTTAATAATTAAATAAATGTACAAATTAAAAAGGTCATGCAAATATCTAATGAAATAAATCGATAATAATTTATGTAAATACATAAAAAATAAAGTCGTTGACATAACAAAGAGAGAAAGTGGGAAATTTGAGAGATGGATACATGCCAAAATATTTAATATCGCAATCCATGTTATTTATGGAGATTAATCTATAACAGAAAACAAAGACACACAAAAAATATTGAAAAAAAATAAAAGATAAGACAATTCATGCAAGGCTACACATATTACAAATATTGTAAAAAATAATTTTTTTTCTATTTTAAAAAACAAGTTTACATATAACAAAATTTTAGATAAACCACATTAACCTCATAAAAAAATCAATATTTCAAAAAGCCTAAATAAGCCAAACAAATATCAGAAAAAGGTATTAATGAAAACAACAATGCAAAATTATTTTAAAAATACACATAAAAAATTAGTAATTAAAAAAAAATATACTATTTTTTTTTAAAAAAAAACAAAGAATGTGAGCATGTGCTATGGGCTTGGTAACTCAGGCCTTGTGCTTGACCTATAAAGAAACAACCTACATGCGAGCTTGACGACACATTGTCAGCTCCATTCCTTGTAAGAAGAAAAGACAACACTTTGTTTTTTTTTTTTTATAGTCGGTGTGTTTGGGCCAACTTGCTCGCACCACAACTAAATTCTCGGGCCCACTGAACATCCTGCAAGCCCAATGATCATGTAAAGCACCGCGGGGGTGACAGACGTGCCTGATAAGACTTAAACCTGAGGTGAAAAGGCTTAAACCTGAGATGAGAGGAAGAGAGAAGTCCTTCTGAACCATAGGCCAAGAGTTCTGCACACCATGTCTGCATGGGTTCCATTCTGCTCCTTTAGAACTTTCTGCACTGGTGCTCCGATAATGTATTGATGGCGCAAGTGCCCGGCAGATAAATCACGCGAAGCTACCTTTTATCATCCATTCATCATGTATTTTCTGAGATGAAAAGCACATCCATTCATGTATTTTCTGAGGTCTTCCTCCTCATACCATGACGGGACACCAAATTGTTGATAAAAAGATGCTTCCCCTCTGATAAAAGGGTTGCCTTGGACACCACCTTGCCCCCACAATCTGTGCAGTAATCAATTCATCAAAAGCAATCCACTAACCACACAAAGCTTTTCAGCTTTTCACTTTTGTGTCATCCGGAACCATTAGAGAAACCTCTACAGCTGCCCCCATGTCCTCCGGTCTCTTCTTAATCCATTCTCCAACAAAACTCAGCCTTGCCTCTCCACCTGATTGTTATCGCATGCCATTCATTTCGTGAGAAAAGAAGCGAAAGAGATGAAATCAGTGAAGGGAAGATTCCTGAAGAAACTGAGTTTCATTCCAGGTATAAGCGCACTGAAACAAGGTCTAGTTTCCCATCTGAACTCCTCGGAAAACTCTTCCTATCATAACTTGCAGATACCACCAATTTACACACAAAAGGAGCACAAGAAAGACAGTCTGTCTGGTAGTTTTGGCGTGTCAAAGCAAAAAGCAGAATCCACAGATGAAGAACTGGACTTGGAAATTAATCTCTTCGACAAGGTGAAAATCACACCCGTCCATAGCATCCAATGACAGATTATCTGTCACGGACAGTCCTGAGGCCCCAGTCTCGACGGATTATATCAACGTGGAGCAATACACGGGAAATGAGGATGAGGAAGAGATTGAAGGAGACCCATCTCTTTCAGATTTTGAAGAGAAATGCCTTCCGGGAGGATGTCAGGCTGTGATTCTCTACACAACAAGCATGAGAAGTATAAGAAAGACATTTGAGGATTGCCATGCTATTCGGTTTTTGCTGGAAAGTTTTAAAGTGATATTCCATGAGAGAGATGTTTCGTTGCACCTGGAATTCAGGGAGGAACTATGGAGGATATTGGGTGGCAGAGTGGTTCCTCCGAAGCTTTTCATAAAAGGACGGTACATCGGAGGAGCTGATGAAGTGATTAGTTTGCATGAGCAAGGCAAGCTTAAGAAGCTCTTGGCAGGAATACCACACAATCTGTCGAGTTGCCCTTGCACTGGTTGCGGCAACATACGATTCATAGTTTGCTCCAATTGTAATGGCAGTCGCAAGGTCTTTGCCGATGATCAGAATGATGAGACACACATTAGATGCTCTGAATGTAATGAAAATGGATTGGTTAAATGCCTCATCTGCAGCTGAAAATGTAGCTACTTTTTCCTGAACATATATGATTGATTCTGTATCGTGTTTTCCATCTTCCCTAACTTTTTCTCCAGTTATATAACATCCTGTCTTTTGACCTGAAAAATGCTTGGACATAAATCTTGGTGCTTCTCCTAGTTCTTCTATATGTAAGATTGGAGGCGCTAAATGTAGCACCAAATGTCCTGGGTGTGATATATAGAGTGGTTAAAGCCCTTTCTGCCGCACAAACTCTGTTGTCATTTTCTTCCATTACCTATTTTTTGTCATATTTTTTGTCTTTTCTTCTCTAACGTTTTTCTTCATTCAAATTTCAGTGGCAGTTTCCAAGTCTTAAAATGGAAATATACTGATTACTTTAACATTGAATGTCTTAAAGAAAGTTATGGATTGACAGTTTGTTGCTGCAAATCTGGTTGACATTTATTGCAGAACTTCAGCTCTGTTTTCTCCTTTTATTTCCATCGTTGACAATTATTAGAAATAGATGTTGCATTATGCTATGCGATAGGAAGAGTGAGCTTCTTTTCCTTCTCTGCTGGAACTCTATCATGTTCTGATAACGCAAGGAGTGATAATTAGTAGACTATCAGAGGTGGACCATAATAAAACCGAGTATTAGCAGGAGCTAATATATATATATATTAGATTAGATTGAATTATTATTTTCTAGGATTGATGAGGAGGCATGCCTCTAGGAAGCAAGAAAGGGAAGGTCGTACAAGCTTGGGACTCAGGAGTTTGTTTCCTCCGGGGTTTCAAGTTTGAGTCATGTGGTTGCTAATATGATGGTCACTAAAGACTTATATGGTCGTTAACTTTAGGTTCCGTAAAATTAGTTGAGGTGCGTGCAAGCTGACCCAAACACTCAAATTAATTAAAAAAAAAGAAAGGGAAGGGACGATGACAATATGGGAAAGAATCTATTCAACGTGGTGGAGCCTTGTGAATACGAGCTTGAATCATTGTGAAGATAAGTTTGGAGCAATAATGGGTTGGAAGAACATGCACATGGCTCTTCATAAGATCATAGCAAAAAGTCACTGGTTGGTAATAAAAGCTAGTGTGGTGCGATAAAGGAAAGTGTAAGGCCATGATGATGCTTTTCACGCCAAAGACCTTTTATGATGAGTCTAGTATATACACAGCTTTCTTGCATTGTCAAATAAGCCTACCAGTTCTTGATTCATGCTTTCAGTCCATCAAAGCAAGCAGGGGAGCAAACCAGTATCGATTTCTTGCTCCGAACCTGGGCATGGGTATCTGTCGTGGGTGGGTGGGTGGATGGCCAGACGTCGGACTCTTCAGAAACGTGAAGCTTTTCGGCTGATTTGAAATGGTGTGCTCTTGTCCAAGCATTTTTATTCTATACAATAATTCAAAGTAAAATAGGCAGGAAAGAAATTTGTTTAAACCGGGAGATACGAAATCATTTTCTTATTTACTTCCATCAACGAAACTTTCTAAATTTAAATGCTTCAGTTAGAGCATATGGTCAGAAACATAGCTTGTAATTGGCTTTCGCGCAGTAGAAGGTTAGACCCATGCCATGGGGCCTGAGCTCGTAAACGCCTATACAGCCAAATAATCAGCCTTGAAGAATTCCCAGTTTCAACGAGTCAAATAGAAGTGGGGCCTTGCCTCGTGCAATCAATTGCCATTGATAGACTGAAACTTGGCTCAAATTTGAGCTGATGAAGATGATGCCATCTTTCATATTCATTCTGTCTGTCTTTGTAAATACCAGTGTTTGAATGGTGGGCCTGAACCATTCACCTTTCACGTTGATCATGAAATTGCTACCGGAAAGGTTAACAAAAGTTGCAGAGGCTGAGCCAATTTGCATGGTGAAAACTTGAAAATGAAAAGCTGAAAGCGGCATTTTCTGCATTATAACTATGGCTCAACGTGACATGTCTCCATAAGGATAACCCAAATGATGCTAATGGGAAAGGGTATATCCTGAACGTGCACAGCTGGGGTACGAATTCTATAGAAAACCCTTTCCCCTCCTCCAAATGTTGGTTTGGGTTTTTAATTTATCTAGAAAAGGAACATGATTTCCAAAGAATCTTTTCGTATCCCAGAATACCAATCTCGAACAGTTCCTCTTAGCAGCTTACACCACACAATGAAAGGAATAAATTGGTTCCGGTCAAATACGTTGTTGCATAACCAGAATCCTAAAATGTTAGATGCCTCGATTTTCTTAATGAACAATCTCAAGGGTCAGATTATAGACATCAGTGGATCGTACGGGGACTTGAGATCATGCCACGCTCCATCAGACTCAACCATTACGTGAAAACAAGGGAAAACATAAACGATAGCTCAATTTGGAAGACCACATCAGAAGAAACACAGCATGATCCCTTGCCATTCAAACTCAAAAAGTTGAGAAAGGTCCTCCTTGTTACTATCATTCACATCATAAGTTAACCGTTTGTAAAAATGAAACTTTAGTTAGACCAATCACTTCCCTAAAATTTACAGTGTGTCTAAACCGCAGCCTCTGATATGGAGGCATTGGCTGACCGTGGTAGTTCTATCGACATTTCCGTCGCGTGAGTTTCAGTCGAAGGTTGCCAGTACTGGGTGTAGTGGAATTCGACCTGCAACTGATGATGAAGAGGTTTTGATGCCATTAAACCTTTCTTGATGTCTGCCTGCAGTTCCCTGATTGGGATTGCTGCCAAGAAACTCTTTATGTACTCTTTGCAAGAATCCTTTCCCTTGGCACATAACCTCCCCTTCTTCCTCACTCTTTAATGGTTCCACGCTTGTAAATGGCTCTTCAGGCTTGGTTACCAGTGCCCCTGATGTAGAAGCCGCCTCCTCCTTCAGGTTCAATTGCTGCTGATCCTTGAGTTCTACGATGGCTGGCACATTCCGCTGATCACCCATTGTTTTCTCATCAGATGATTCCACAGCATTTGGCAGCTTACGAATAATTGTGTTGCTGCCAAATTTCAAAATGTAGGCCTGATTGCATCCCTCGTAGAGCCTCTCTCCCTAATGTGTCAATAATGTAGTAAGCTTCTGGTTCAACCTTTAGGATGAAAAAATGGTCGTTCCAACTTACAATGTAAACCTGAGGTTCACCATCACTTGGACATTCCAATCCAGTACGGCTTATCTCATCCCAAATGTTATCGAAGGACATGGCTCCATGCAAAAAGTCAAATCTTCCCTCATCCATCCCATCTGGATGGAAAAAACCGATAAAAGACTTGCTAGGGACAGCAGAAAGAGAACGAATTTTGGCTTGGAGAACTGTTTCAAGGTCAAAGTGTTTGTCAGGGAACCGCTCCCTGTAGGTTTCATTCTCACAGAGGTTTCTCCATTCCAAGGACCCTTCTCTGATGAGACTATCAAATTGGGACTTAATGGGCATGAGACCATGGTTATTCTGAAACCAATCAGCAATATTAGCAACAAGGGCTGTACAAGCACTCTCACCTGCAGCCTGCTCACTTCGCTGATCAATGGAAGCAAAGAAAACCTCAGTTTGAAGCTTCATCTGTCCATCACGGCTTATCACTTCTTTTTTCTCCCAACTTCCTATGGAAAAATTGTCATCACCAAATTCAGATACTGATGATCGATTTGCATATGTATCCTCCTCTGCCTTCTGCCACTGCAAAACAGTTAGTGTCATTTCACTATAGAAATTCATCTGATTATGAAAGGAATTATTCATCACAAAACAACCAAGACCATCCTTAAAGATGACCAACAATGTTTTCATTTTGTGTACTTTTGATAGTGCTACATTGGAAACAGCTACCATTAAAAAGTGTGAAAAAGTAGAGGAAAACAGATGGCTTACGCCAAGAGCAGGAGATTCATCAGAGCTAAGCTGCCGGCGATCAAAATCAATATCATCCCCACCTTCTTCTCCATATGCCTTCTTCAACAATGGCTCTCCTTTAGCTTTTGGAGACCTAAAGCTCAACTTCCTTTTCCGCCATGATAATATGCTGCGTTTAGAATTCTGTAAGACAGATGGCTCTAGAGACTGATGGGGTATAATCGTCATTGTGTGAGCAACCCACATCTGACTTGCGATTGCTGTAGTAAAACCAATCTTCATCTTCAGCATTTATCCTTGCACTGGAGTACAAAGATCCTCCAGCATAGTTTGCAAAAGCCAGTGTGCCATAACTGAATGACTTCCTCACTGTAGAATCCTCCTTGACCTCATCCGATTCTCCTTCCTCCAAATCATCAAGTGACTCAGAGTCAAATGGATAGTTATAGTTATCTTCGCCATCCTCACTCCTAACAGAGCACCTGCCTTCACTGCCTTCTTCCTCGCGACAGGCCTTTTTCGCTCTCCTGGTAGATACATATCCAGTAAGAATCTTTACCTTTCTTAGACCAGCTTTAATTGCAGAGAGCTCATCCTTTTCAGTTGAGACAGCTTCTCCAGATTGAGGTGAAGATGGAATGGGTACTATAGCTCTCTGTACTGACCCAGAGGTCTCAGGAGCAGTTCTCAACTCCAACAAGCTGAGTGATACCTGCACGATTCATACAAACTGAGATGAGAAACTTTAAAAATTGGGAAAACATTAGAAAAACAGAAAAGCCAACGAATTTTGTATAGCAAAGACTGAAGAGGCAAATTAAACATGCAGCAGGATAAATTTCAAAAAAAAACAGGAAGAATGGACATTGGAAGATTTTCAAAAGCACATACACAGAGCAAAGGGCAAGGCTCAGCCACACCAGCGGAGACCATGAGAGGAAGTCTTAGCTCAAACAACTTCTGTTCAGCTGCGGAAGCAAATTCGGCGAGGTTCACCGTTGCTGATCCAACTCCAGGAACCTTGTTCTTAAGCCCTTGGTTCACACCCTGAATCAGAAAACAAAACAGTTAAGTTCCCTTAAAAGTTATCAAGAAAGACAAATCCAAACAATCGAAGCAACCAGTTTTATAAGGCTAAATAAAAAAACATTTCCAAGCAATCTCCTCAACAAGAAGATTTTGAAATGACAAAACACCAGGCAAGAATCTGCAAGATACCCGATATACCCAAGCTTTTTCCAAGACAATTTAAAGAAATAATTAGTTGACTAAATCCAACCTCTAAATCCCTTAAAGACCAATTAAGGATCATTTGTTCCCCCAAATTGACTACCAAAATAACCCATGAAAAAAAAATCACAAACATAAAAATAAATAAAGAAAAAAAAACCTTCACGTGCTTATATTCTTGAATTAAAAAACCACTTCATCTCAATTACAAGCAACCCAAAAACTAACAGTACCATAAATGAATATTTTAAATTCATGAATAAAAAAATGAAACCTAGAGTTTCATAAAAGCTAGAGATTTCATAGTCCTGCAATTTTTCCTAGATTCAACAGGCAACAAATTTTTTTTTAAAAAAAAACACAACTCACATTGAAGACAGTGAAAGAGATCTCCCAGGGATGAAACACGTTTTCTCTATGAGCAGTCAAAGTACACAAACTCTCAAACTCCTCGTCCCACTCCACCAAAACGCCACCGTTCTCCCCTTCACCACCACCACCACCACCACAAACCTCCACTTCTTTCGTAAAATCCCTCTTCACAACCGTCCTCCTTAATGAGCTCAACGCCAATTTGGGCCCTTTCCACCTAATCTCCACCATCAATTTCTCCGAAATGTCCTTCACATCATCACCTGACGATGTACCAGGTGCAGCAGCAACAGCCTCCCGCACTCGATCCCAACCCTCCATCCTTCGCACAATAAGCCTCACCTCATACTTCTTCGAAACCAAAGGTGGCCATGGCCGCCACCTCATCATCCTGACCACCATTCCTCAGATAAAAAACTCCAAAATAAATTATTGTAAGAACATTCAAAACTATTTCTTCATTCCTCTATAATGCCCACATAATCCAGTCAATAAAAAAACAATCTTTATTTCTGTTTGAAGCAAAACCAGATATGCCGAAGTGAAAAGGAAGGGATACGCCGTTATTCAGGGAGCAGATTTAGAGAGGGGAGGATCTTGCTCTTTGATTCTTTCTATGACCACCAACAGAAACAAGTCAAAAGCAGGGAACGACGTGAGAGGGTTAGAGAGAGACAGGAAGAGTTAGGTCAACTAGGGTTAAACCAATGTGGTTAGGGTTATAAGGATGGTAAGGGAGGGTATGTATCCTCGAATGTAACGTCGTTCTGTTGTTGATAGGGATGGCAGTTTAATTCCAGCTTTATCTTATTTTTTAAATCCAATAAATAATAAAACAAATATAAATATTATCAAACCTCATCCAAAACCTAATTCAAAATATATATTTATATTACATAAATATATGTTTTTGAATATTTAAATTATTTTAATACAATATAATTAAAAAAAAAAAAAATATTAATTTAAAGTGAGGAGATTAAAATTTAACAAAAAGAAAAAGGGCAGGTTTAACATTAAATCCAAATACTCACTAATATTCATTTGAGTAATTCATCTAGTTCAATTTTACAGAGAAAAAAAAACATAAAATCAATCAAGAATCAAAAATATAAAATAAACGGTGTGTATAAAAATATAAATATGAGCAAAATTGCATTGTTAGTATAGCAGTTTTCAGCTTTTCTCATTGAGTACATAAATTTTATTTTATTTTCGTTTGAGCACATTATTTTTTCAGAATTTTCAATCAAGCACTTCAATCCACCTTCCGTTAATTTTGATCCGACTTTCAAGGTAGTTTTAAGTTATTTATCGAAAAAGAATTAACTAAAAAGTTAAAATTAGGCTCAAAGAATTATAAACTCTAGTTGATGCATAAAAAATAAATTATAAAAAATATATATTATATAGTTTATAAAAAACTAGTTTATTTTCCATGTGAGATGGAGTTTTTGGATTTTACAAAAATATATATTTACCAATGGTTTATTAAAATTAATTTTTTTATTCACCTATAACTTATTTTAATATGAAGAATTATTCCATATCAGTTCATAATTAAAAAAAAATCCCTAAGCTAACTTGCATGTAATGCTGGAGTTTTCTTTTAGTAAAATAGATAAAACAATTTATTCTTTATTATGATATTTTCTATTTTTTTATATTTAAAAGGAATATTTTTCCTATATTATTTCTTTTCAATAATTATTATTAAGGTTTTATAGTTATTTTTCTATATAATAGGTTGTGGTCAATGTTGTAAAATCCGTTCCGGTTTCGGTGCATTCCGGCGTTCCGTTCTGGTTTTGTACTGTTCATATATAATTAATTATATATATATATATATGAAAAAAAAATATTTTAACAAATATAATTAAAATTCAAGATAAATTAACTTTAAATTATACAATACAAACACAAAATCAAACAAACATAATCTCAAAATTAGAAACATCTCTAAAATTCCAACAATAAAATTATTTTTTTAAAAATAAAAAATAAAAAATGAATTTAATTATAATTAAAAGATCCAAAATATTTGAAATTTAAGCTACTTATTGTATGTTTTTCAAGTAATTCTATGTTTTTTTATGGTTGTTATATTTGAATTTGAATTTTGAAATTAATTAATGTTACTTATTGTTTTTGATGTTAGAAAAACTTAAAAAAAAACAAAAATAAACACATTAAGAAATAATCAATAAGTTCAAACATAATTAATTAAAATACATTCCATTACAAATAATTCAATCAAATTAATTACAAATTAATACCCCTATTTTTTATGTTAACTATTATTATTATATAATAATTAATTATTAATTATTATATAATAATTAGTATAAAAACCAATAAAAGTATAAAACCCTACTCATCCAACCCTACCCATCCTTTCTTCTTCTCTAGCCGCCGCCCAACCCAACCCGTCCTCATCTTCCTCTTCTCTTCCTCTTCCTCGTCCTCATCTTGGGGAGAGCATCTACGAGAATAGAGACCCACAGAGTTGGTTTTCCACTTTTGACAGTCTCCGTCTCTTTCCTCAACTCTTTTTTCTTGTTTTGGAACTGCTTTCGCTTCCTCGGCTTCATGGCTTCCTTCATCCTTTTTTCATCAGCTTAAGTTCTTCCTCTTCCTCGTCGTTTTTTATGTGTTTTGTAAGGGGACATGAAACGGCGTCGTTTTGATGAACCCGGAACGGAACGTCCGGAACGGAACCGGGGCGTTCCGGCCGGAATTCGGCTGGATTTACCGGTACTGACCGGAATTTTTACCGGAACAAAAACATCGTCATTTTGTTCCGGATTTGCTTCTGGAACGGGGCGTTCAGGCCAGAACGGAACGGAACTTACAACACTGGTTGTGGTAGCTTTTATCAAGTAGATATTCACATAAAATAAAAATAAAATAAAGGACATTGGAAGTAACACCACCGAAGAAAGGAGAATTTGACACGTGGAATGGGACAAAGTGGAGGGGCAGCCACAAAACAAAAGAAAGTGAAGCCGGCCACAGCTGGAACGGGGGCCCGACAAAGACAAATAAATTGTGGATGGAAGGGAAAGTAATGATACACGTGTGACCCTGCTGGATATTCCACGATTGGTACAGCACACGTGTGACCTTGCTGGCTAGCTTTCAACTCAACCAGAGCTCTCGGATTATGGTTGTCGTCTCTACTCTGTAATTGACTTCAGCACGAGCCAAATCATTGGATTAATTCGGGTTTTTTATATATATATATATATATTTCATTAAAATAATGATGTTTTATCTTTTTGGAAAAAGAATTCTCGATGTCAACTTGCATGATATGACTAAATATCATTAAAATTGAAGTGAATGGTGTCATCAAGAAAATATATCTTGAATTTTAAATTTTTCATATTACTTTGTCAAACCAAATAAGGTTTTAAGAAAAATATTTTGAAAGTGTTCTGACTCAAATTTCCTTTCATCAAGCAATTTTAGATTGCTGAGAAATTTGTGTTTTTGTATCAAATTATTAATAATCTAGGATATTACATGATAGTTCACACTGTATTTCAAAAATATTTTTGAGAAAAATATTTTTTTAATTTTTTATTTTAAATTAAGTTTTTAGTATTTTTAGATCATTTTAATATATTAATAATAAAATAATTATTATTTTGATATATTTTTGAACAAAAAAACACTTTGATCTCAACCTCCCATATACTTTATTAAACAAGTTTTATCTTTTTATTAATTGAACAAATATGTCTATATTTTCACAAATAATAACACAAATGTTTTAGGGATGGATTGTAATCTTGATTTTCTAGGAACTTTAGGATAAATTTTTTTATAACCGAGGTGTTCGGACCAACTTACATGTACTATAACTAATATCCGGATTCACTTAACAACGTGCAAGCCCAGTGAAATGATAAAACACCGCAGGTGACAGACAAACACAAATACAATCGAACTCTAACACAAAAAAAAGGGGACAAATTCATGCCCCTGCTAGGCCACGACCTCAAATGTGACTTGGTAGTTGATTATATTTTTATCAAAAAAAAAAATCTATCTAGAAGTTAAATTTGCAATTACATTAATCTCAATATATTAGTTTTAAACACGTGAAACATTAATCTTGTTTGATTATCAAATTATATTCAGGCAATTGTTTATCCCTTAAGGGGCTGCAAAATTGAGGCAAGGACCATGCCTCGAATCAGTGGAAGAGATAAAGTCAATATATTTGTTGTCAAGAGGGGTTTTCCCCCCCTATATTATTACCTTAGCATGGAAGCCATGATTACAGGCCATTAGTGGGTGGGAGAATGGGAGTGAGGGCCACATATTCCACTTTATTTTCTTTTATTAATATTGGTTTTCAAGTCCGTTTAGCTAAATATTATGCAAGTCTTCAGTAGTTATCATATTAATAATCATAAGGCTTGAACCTGAGACTATAGGATGAACAACTATCTTAATCTCAAACTCTTACCACTAGATCACTTACTAAATAATTATTTCACTTTATTTTCCATCCTCGGGTGGGAGGATATATACCTTTGAGAAGAATCCCACGGGCACCATTTTTTTTGTCGAAGTCACAACACAGTTTTATGACTCCATTGGAGTTATCATGTTTGAGAATATGGTTAAAATTACTTTGAAAAATGTTTTTTTATTCAAAAATACATCAAGATGTTGTTTTTTAATTTTTCAAAAAATATTTTTAATATCAGCACATGAAAATGATCGTAAAACATCAAAAATATTTAATTTAAAATAAAAAATGAATCTTTTTAAAAATATTAATAAAACATAATGTCAAACAAGGTCGGTAGCTCATGCTTGTCCATGGGGTAAAAAAGACACGACTCGTTTTCCCTCCTCGAAACCCTAACGAGGGACTCACTCCATATTCGTTAGGCACGAGAAATGGAAATTGCCATCATAATTTGTGGGAGCATGGACGTGTTTCTGAGATGCTAATCAAGTTGTTGACTAAAGCTTTGACCAACTGTTCGAGAGTGGAAACGCACTGGTCACTTAAAGATGGAGAATAGAATGAAAAGTGAAATCAAAAGGGATGAAGAGGATCATCCACTGCTGTTTTTTGTTTCCTCCGAAGGGAATCAATGGAGTCTATGAAATCTTGATATACAGACATGATTTAGAAAAAATAAATAAATAAATAAATAGCAGAATGATGAGAGCAATTCACCTTAATAATCAAAGATTTGGAATAATGCTAGCTCTAAGGTCACAACAAAATCTTGGAATAAAGCTAGCCATAGTCTCACGCAATATGAGTTGGTTTTTTTCAACACCAAAAAAATGAATATGATAGCATTTCATACAAGTTTTTTGACATAAAAAAAATCTCAATTGTTTATTAAAAAAATTATGAATGCATTAATTAAATCAATTGATAATTAGTTGTGAAATTGAAATAAATTATGAAACTCGATACCTAACCAACTGGAGTTAATAAGTTAAATCTGTGATAAAAAAAAATCATGAACTCAATTGGGTTTAATTATTTTTTATATAGTTTTATCTAACTATATGATAATAAAAATAGACACTCATAAAATTGAAAACCAACAAAATATTAAAGGATGGAACTTGAAAAGAAAAATCAATAAATATCCAATTATGGTGGATCAAAATGAAAAAAAAAAAAACAAAGAAAAGCAAAGAAAAAAGTAAAAAAAAAAAAAAGCCCAAACATGCGAGTATAGTTAGCCCAACACCTAAGCCTGAAAATGGGCCAAGCACGCAAGCCCAGGGTAGCCCATGCATCTAGGTTTGTATTTTTTTTTTTATAGGGCATACAATCCAAATGGTAAAATACAATTTACCATCTTTATGACAACATAACTTTTGATAAAAAAAAAATACAATTAAAGAATTTTAATTCTACCAACAAGTCTTCATCGTAAAATGATATATTTTGGTGCTTACACCATGAGGCATGTTTAGATAGTCATTATAGCTATTCTCCATGACTTCTTCAATAAGAGTTTTTTTTTCTGCCAAGTTGATAAAAAACAAATCCATATTTTATGTCTTCCCTAGATCCTTTAACATGTACTCATTTATTGTAAGAGGCTTTCTTAATCTTTGAGGTGATAAAACCTCCTCTCTAATTGATATGGACTTTCATTTCATCCTTCAACATATTGGCTCATCATTTGCCTTCTTCACCATTAAGATTGATATTACACTTGGATTTATCATTTGTGTGCACTTCTTCCATCCTTTTCTATAAGTGACTAAATTTCATTTTTCATCATCACAATTCTTAGATGAATTAGGCTTAAGTCGATAGCTTAGGGTACAAAAGTTATGTGAGAAGCTTGATTTGAGGACTTAATGAACCTTGTAGGCAAAATGATATTAAGTTATACAGGCTCAAGGGAGCCAAAACTTATTGTGGGGAGTGATTGAGTGTGAACCTAAATTGATCATGGTCGTCGTGTTGGAAGTTACCATTTATATAGAAAACAATGTCGAAATTCTCATATAGCCCCATGATCTTGTCCCTTAACTTAAAAAATTATCTTTAGAGTGGTTGGTCAAAAATGGTATTGGTAATCATTTAGGTTGTCTACTTGATTTATATTTTTAGGACATTTCAACTATGGTAGCTCATGGTAGTCACTTTTACTTTTTTGTTATTTTGTAATCTTCAGGTTCAAGCAAATCATCTAGCATCCTATATATGTTCAAATCGAGGAACAAATACTCCTTTTCTTATCACTCTTTCAAGGATGACTTTTTTCTTTCACTCTTTTAAAAAGCAGTCAATATTGCATTTTAGCTCATGTTATCTTTATGGAAACAAAGTTAATTATTAAATATTGTTTTTCCTCGAATTTTGGAGTGTTTTTTTTTATAATTCTATGACCTTAAAGCTTGTTTTTTAGGCTTTTGCATAGGTATTGATAAGTTTCTAGTTGCAACGATGCTAAGTTTCATATCGTATGCTCAAGTAGCAAATTATTCAAAAGACTTGAGTTTAATGCCTTATAAAATGTAGAATAACCCCCAATGCATCCCTTGAATGCAGATATCTAAAATGGAATTTTCAGTATGCCAAACCTTATAATTAAGCTAAAGTTTTTCCACTAATGAATGTAGTTGATGACATGCTCCTCTGCCCATTGACATGCATTGGTAAGTTCAATCATGTTAACCACACAATGAGTGCTATAAAACATAAGTTTTGGTAAATTCTTTGTATGATTTTGAATAAGAATACAAAGATTGAATTAAACTATCTACTCAGTCCATAATGGCCTCATTGATATGCTCTTTCAACTTATTTGTTGTGAATATATTTTCAATAATACCATGGATATTCCTTGTATCTCCAATTATAAAATCCTTAATAACATCCAACTAGTTTTTTTGAACAGCCTTGATAGCTGAAGTTTGGCCTACTTTGTTCATGCTCTTGATTTTTTTATCAACTTTTCTATCTCTTAGTCTTTTACCTTGAGTAAAGTTGAAAGCCTCTCGTTATATTCTTTTAAATTAGGCATTTGATCTCCAAAGATGTAGTTCCTAGTCATCATCACTAGCATAGTGCCAAAACCAAAAGCCTTACTTGGTGATTGATAAATATAAGTGTTCATAGGTAAATTGCCAAAGTAGTCACCTGAGTGCCAAGGAAAAGTCCACTCACCCCATTTGATTTTTATAGATATAATTTTGAATACTTGAGAATTAAGCGATCACAAATTTACAAGTATAGATTTTATTAAAATATAGGACTGGATACAACCTAAATTTAAAATATCATTATAAAAGAATAAATAATCCTTTGATTTTTCCCTTTAATTTGATTTATAACGACTTGATTTATTTGTGAAATCAAGCCATGATTTATGTTTTGCAAAAACGTGAATATGAGAGAGTAATTATTTCAAGAGTAACATTAATTTGTCTTCAAAGTATTGCTGAAGAAATTTTATGGAATGTCCAAGCTTGTTCCAACAAAATTTTGTTATTTGTATACTTAAGCATAAATGAAAAAGGTTTAGGAGCTTTTTGATTCTCCAATATTCAAGTGAACTAATCACAAGATGGCATCCATCTGAGATTTTCCAAGATAATAAAGGAAACAACAAGGCAGAGCAAGAAAGTTAGAGTTCCTAACTGAGCCGTCTGACTCAGAGTAGCTTTGACCAGAGACGAAGATAAACTTGTTGCTTATCTCTTAGTTGTCTTGATGCACGAAATAGTGGAAGGGTGAGCTTGTTTATATTCATTGTCTGCTCACTTGGTTGGCATTCTCCTGCTCTTTTCACCTATGTTGATATTTAGTTTTCCTTCTAGTTTGGTGCAATAATTTCAACTTTTATTATAAAATATACTGATTTATTCTATTATTGGTGTCCAGGCCTTGTGAATTCGAGAGAGCAGTACCAAATTCGAAACTGTTTGGCATTCCGTTTGACGCAAGATTATATACTGATCTTTCTACTGGATTTGATCTCTATAAACTGTATCTGAAATTACCAAGTCCACTTCTTATGCATGCGGTGAGTATGATGATGTGGGAATCACAACCAATGAAGGTTCAACAATGGAGAATCTCCTGAGCCCCACAATCTATACGTACAGTTCTGATTTTCTATATGAAAGATGGATTAAGATCCACATGGATAAAGATGAATGAGCCATTACCAGCCCCAAAATTTAATATGCATTTATGTTTATGGAAGTTTCTTGAACTCTGAATTTCTGATGAAGTAGATTGCCTGAATTTTGTTAGTTCATTTGAAGAGGTTCTCATACAGTAAATTGTCATTGGTCAAGAGTCTGCAGATAGAGCCATTCCTCAGAGGGACACCTGCATGCGCGCTCATTTAGACAGAGTCATGTAATTATAGAGCTAGGAAACATTCATTTTTATGGACGCATGTTTTTCATCTGGGCTTGCTTCATCGATCGAGGATTTTCTTATAATAATGTTTCTCATCTACTCAGAATGAATCTTGAAGTTCTCCCAGGTGTCATAGAATTTGCTGGATGGGTTTGCAGAGAAATCATCTTCAGGGGGGCATGCACTTTTTACAAATCAGCATATGCATAAAAATTGACCAATGCATGTCCACTTCAGGTGTCGAGCTGTGTCTGCCATGCATTCTATAAATTATAATAGCAAGTGAGTCGAAAGCTATGAAATCGAATGGGGAACATGGATTCTTACTGGGTTTCCGAGACACCAACTGATAATTCTCTCTAACCCACCCAAGAGAGAGATGTTATAGTAATGAGAAGGGAAGATTTTCCTACCCACTGTTATGAATTTTTTAGTTGGGAAAGCTAATAATCAAAGAAGTTCATTGTAAGTTATTTTAAAATGTCTTAGTTGCCAAGGGTAGGATTGTTTTGTTTTGTTAGGTACACATGGTGATCACTGTTTTGATTTTATTTTTTTTATAACCGGAGCTTATGCGCATTATAACTAATCTCCGGAGTCACTGAACATCCTACAAGCCCAGTAAGTAAGTAAAACATCGTAGGGTGATAAACATGGACAGAGAGGATCAAACCCGGATGCAGAGGAAGACAACAAGTCCTGTCCTTCACTTTTGATTGTTGATAGTCCCCCCGCTGGCTATAATATTTCTTGGATCTCTAGCAATGTTTTGCTCACGGGGGAGTTAAAACAAAAGACAGTAACAGGATTTTGTGGGATGTTCCCTAATCTGAAACACAAATCTCTGTATTCCTGTGGTCACCATCATATAATCCAGGGAATTTTTTTATACATTCTCCTGTCTTCAAGCACGTGTGGTCTAAAATTATTACTGTTCTTATGCAGCTTGGGAATCGCAAATGGTATTTCGATGACAGCCGTGTTAGTCCTGGTAGTGAGGATGACATCAAAACATCTGCTGCTGCTTACGTACTTTTTCTGCAGGATAGTTACTTGAACATCTTCATATAAATATTCCGCACAATTTCTTGACAAGTTCAAAGCCTGCATTGCCATTCAGAGACAGCTTACTCTTCAGCAGCAGGAAACAATTGTGAAGTACAGGGAAGGATTTGCTGTGCAGTTTTAAGGGGGCTTGATCAGTGAAAGAAAAATTCTTTCACCATCTATTTTGAGCTATGATTCTTTCAGTTCATCTATGCCCGATCGCACTCTTTGCAGATCGACTTATAATTTTGGAAGGCGAACTGCAACCAGATGGGTTTTTCTTTCTTAGACATTCTCCTCCAATGGTGAAATTTGATGGCTTCACATTAGGGCAGATAAAACATTTTACAGTTAATTTCTCTATTTAGTTGAGCTTTAGTTTATTTGTTGTAAACTATTTTTAAAATTGTCATTTTCCTCTTCATCATTCCCTTGATATATATCTCACCACCACCATTCCCTGCTATTGTTTTCACCACCATCATGACCTTATCTTCAACATCTCACTATCACCGCTATCATCTCAACGCCACCTCCTTCTCTACGACCACAACTACCATCTCACCACCTCTGCTTTTTCTTTTTTTCCTCTCATTATAAACCACAATCATCTCACCATCACCTTCTTCACCACTATCGTTATCACTATTGTTATTATCATTATCATTAAAAAAAAATATCTTATATATAAAGTATTTTATGGTTTCACGTCAATTACTGAAATATATTTTACGTGTAAAATATTTTATAATAAGTGTTTTAAAAAATTCTGCTCAAGGACAACAATGAAAGCATTTTGTTTTGTTCCAATTCAATTTAAAGGAAACTTAGTTACATAAATTTATTTTTCTCTTTTGTATTTAAATTTCATAGCATGCCCAAATGTGATGATATTGCAAAATCCTTCCAAGTATTTTTTTTTTCTTAACATTCTTGCCCACTATTTTTTTGGTTTTGTTAAAGATAAGTCATCTATATTTAAATTAAAATGTTTATTATAAAAATCATTTTTGTCATTTGCACTTGGAGTTGGAGTTCTCTACCTTATTAACGTGATGAAGGATATACTCTTTTGTCAACTAGACCTATCCATGAATATGTTAACTTCGATATGTAATTAATAGTTTACTTTATCTTTTGTAACATATCTTCAATTCCAAAGCTCCTTTTTTTCTTCACATCAAATCATAAAACTACAAATCCAGGAGCTTTTCTAAAAATAGGACATACCATTTTTTTTACAAACTATAACACATTAAAAAGAATTTGTAGAATTAGTACAATTAAAAAGTTGAATCGTTGAAAGCATCAATGTTATGCAGATTTAAAACAAAAACATTTTAAAATATATATATATATATATATATATATATATATATATATATATATATATATATATATAAAGGTTGTGCTCTTCAGAACAACACAACTTATTGATTGTGATGTTCTGAATAAGTAAAACTTTGTATTTAAAATGTCCAAGAGTCTTGGTTTGGGTTTGGGGTTTTGATTGTGCTTTTGGTTTGGATTTTGGGGTTTATTTAGAGTATGGATTTAAGGTTTATGACACAAACGTGGATAAAAACTAGAGTACTTAAACCATAGGGTTACAACCCTAAATTGTAGATAAATAGGTAGAGAAATTATTCAAATAGAAGCATAATAAAGATATCAACAATCATAGAAGGACAAAAAAATGGCCAAAAAAGGGTTATCACACAAAGAACCCTATGTCATGGTTATATTTTTGAAATAAAATCTAATAAGTTTTGTCTCTCTAGGAGGCTTACCACCCTTTAAGTGGATTAGAAAATCAACCTTAACATAATAATAAAAACATAATCCTAAAGTCAAAAGGAAAGAACACACAAAAAATATATATATATAAAATTCAAAAAATATAAGAAAAGTAATAAAACAAACCCAAAAGTCCCTCTCCTCTCCCCATTTCTTATTCTTAATTCAATTAAAATCACAAATACTCTCTCTATCCTATATTTCATCAATTCCAATAGCCCCCATCGACCAACTCTATTCAGCAGCATTATCTTCTCTCATTTGATTTTATTTTTAGTCAAGCCTTACTTCACCTAGGCAAATTCATCTACTTTTATTGCAATCCACTTATGTTTAAGGTAAATTATAGAAGTTTTTTTGTAGTATTTGTGGTTAGCTTGTATATTTATGTGTTTTACTTGTTTAATAATGATAAATTTATTGTATTAATATGATTTGTATTCTAGGATTTGAGTGTGATTCTGTGACTTAGGTATGTTAGAATTGAAGCAATGATGAGTAATTAAATGGATATCAATTATATTTTTGTCAATTTTATAGTTAAGGTAGAAATTTGGAGAAAAATCATTTTTTGTGAAACATTCAATCATGAAAAGGTATTAATTTAGGTTGAATAAGATTGAATTGAATAAATCATGAGTAATTTAATGAGAATCAATTATTATTATTGTCAATTTTATAATTAAGTTGCAAATTTAGGGGGAAATGATTTCTTATGAATTGATAATAATTAAAAAAGACATTAATTTAGATTGAATAAGTTTGAATTGAATAAGTGATGGGAATTTGACAGACATCAATTACTTTTTTGTTAATTTTATAGTTAAGTTGAAAATTTGAAGAAAATTGTTTTTTTTTTAATTGGCAATAATTGGAAGGTATTAATTTAGATTGAATAAGTTTTAATAGATAAATACTTGGGTCCCAGTTAATTTTAATCAATTATAAGTTTTGTTGAAAATTTAAGAAAAAATAAATTAATGTATAATTGATAACAATTGTGGGTTTTGTTGAAAAAATAGGGAACATTCTAGTAGTATTTTTTTTTAATTTTTGTTGTGAAGTTTGAAATTAACCAGGAAAATAATTAAAAAATATAAAATTGTATACTCTAGGTCCAAATGGAAAGTCTTATTGGTTACAAAAATGATCTTCTTATAACAATAGACTTAAGGAGCCTATTGACCAAATTTGAATCAAATCCAATGGCTAAATATAAAATTACGACTATATTTATTAGATTATATTGATATGTATAAGTTTTTTCCCATGATTTTTCTTGTCTATATGATCTATGAACATATACCTAACACATTTCATGATAGTTTAGATTTGGAGTTTAGTTAGTGTTTAAAGTTTAAATTTGAAATATAGCTAGGGTTTGCTCACTTAAAATTAAAATCATAGCGCAAAATTTCAATTAATAAATTTAGTTATTTCCAATAACTAAACCTATTAATTTTACTTAGTATTATTTTACTTAGTCTATTTTACCTTTGGGAATTTGCTATATATATAAATTTAAAAAAAAAAAAAAAAACAAATCTTGGCAAATAATTGGAGTGACTTTGTTGGAGAATTTTAATGCTCATAATGACGTGTAATAGCAGGCACCACCTCACTACCAATCACACAGCAAAAACAAAAGATAGTAAATATCTCCATCTATCTAAAACAGTGGCTTGTTTTCTTTATAAAGTCCTGCTTCATTTCCCATTCTCTCTCTAGATCGTCTCCTCAAGCTGTCATTTTACTTTTCTTATAACAAGATTCTCTCCTATCAGCTGGTGTTCATCGATCATTTGCAATCCTGCCCTAGAATGTCTCTAGAAATTGCTTCTGAACGTGTTTGCTATGTTCACTGCAACTTCTGCAACACCATCTTAGTGGTATCTGCGCCTCTCTAACCTATGCGTGCTTCAGTCCTGGTCAAGAATCTATCTATCTAGCTAGCTTGGTTCATGGATCTTTTCATCAATTCTCAACTTCTTGTTCATCTTTAAAAGTTCAACTTCATTTGTTTCAGTCATCTTAATTCCAAGTTGATTTCTTAAAGAGAATCGCTCGATCAAGATGCTGTTTCAAGAAGTAGTTTAATTTTGCTGATACATTTTGTGTGCTAGGGTTTTGGCTCAAACATGCTCGTCTCTTTCTTTGATTCTGCGCAGAAAAAGAAACATGTCACACCCATAAACACATAAACAGCAAACCCATCTGATTCTTAACTTGTTTTGTTTTAAGGATCTTGTTCATATTATATAGCTAGTCTGTCCATGCTTCTTTCCTGTGTAGAATTATTGAAGAATTCTCGATCCATCTCAGAAACAGAAGGAAGCTTTTTTCATTTATCATAAGCTGATTTGGTCGATCCATATATGGTGTTTCCTTTTTGTTCTTTAATTTTGATGGAAAGATCCATGGTCATTGAGCATATTTCTTTTCTGTTTCATAAAAACATGGTCATCATATTTATTTCTTATGATCTAATTAGTACTTGTTTATAACACCTAGATGTTCTTACAGAAATATACACCTTCACTATAACTGGAAGGTAAAAGTCATGTATCCATGGCCAGATGTGTCAGGAAAATAGGGTTTCTATCACGAGCCCTTAATTTCTTGTCCAAGGAATATGGCTGCTCTCCAGCAATTCTTCATGGCATCATCATTTTTTGTTTTTTTGGTAACAAGGGTTTTGATTTGAAAGAGTGTGCGCGTGTGTGTCTAAGAAGATCAGCTGAAATCTATTTCCCTTGTGTAATTCATCTTTTTTTTTTTCATTAAAAGATCAGCTGATTTAATTTGTCCCTGAGACTAGCAAAACAGCTTTAGAACAGTTATTTTCTAAACATATAATAATCCATTGTTGAAAACCTTATTTCAGCTGATTTAATCGGTGATCCATTGTTGATGAAAACCTTATTTTCTTAACATAAATTAATGATCCTTAAACGCACAAGCTAGTTTCTTCATGAATAAATAAACAAATAAGTTAAGTATAAACAGAAAAGTCTTATGATCAAGAAAAAACTTGCATTCACTGCACATATTATGTTTCACTTTTAGGAAATTAATAAGCGGTGTAGATTTCACGACTGTCTGCAACAAAAGCAGAATGATCTGCTCAAAGATCCATTTCTCTCTTTATTCATAACCATGTTGCAGAGCCCTGATTGCTGCTTGGTGGTTTCTGTTCATGTCATGTCTTTTTTTCTCTCTCTCTCTCTCTCCCTCTCTCTCTCTCTCTCTCCAATTATAAAGTTCCACTGGATGCGCACAGTGTCAGACGCACTGAAATAGTGGAATTGTTTTACTAATTGTGAAGCATCAGTAGAACTAATTTTAGCTTCCATTAAGCAGACCTCCATATATGTCCCTGAAGTCCAGGACAAAAAGGAAATTAAATTAGAAGATTTCATCATCTACATCTTCTTCTTCATGTGAGATCAATCCCATGCACTCCTGGTTTTACTGATTTGTTTTTTGGGATAATCTTTTTGCAGGTGAATATTCCATGCAGTAACAATTCTATAGAGCTGAACACTGTGACTGTTAGGTGTGGACATTGTGCTAATTTGCTGTCTTTGAATACTGGATCCTTGCTACAGACTGCTCATCTTCAAGATTCTCATGTGAGGTTATATAATTGAGAAGATTATTGCGTAATTTAGGCCACCTATATTATAATTGTACGGTGAAAAAAAGGAAAGGAAGTAAAGGGATATGTTATAATTGTATTTAACATAATATATATATATATTGATTGATTTACGGATTTTGCAGAAACAAAACCTGGTTTATCAAGATTTAAGCGAGGGTTCGCAGTCTTCTTCCGCTGGCGACAAGGTTTCTGCATTGGAACCTTCGCGGAATGAACAGCCCGGCAGAACAGTAGGAGTGCATGGTACTATATCTCTCCCTCTGTGTGTGGAACCCCAAGCCCTAGCTGTCCCTGTTAACGATATACATGGAGTCCTTTGTATATATATTATTAGTGTCCTAAGACAAAAGAGAAAGATAGTTAAAAGAGATAAAAACAAAGACAATATATAATTTTGAAATGAATTTTTATATTTTGAAAATAGAAAATATATATACACACACATACATATACATATACATATAAAATGTCTTTATTATCTCCATTTTTTCTGTCATTAAATAGTATCAAAACGCTACCACACAATTTATATTATTTTTGGATTCGAGTAAACCCAACTTTTTTAGTTATTTTTTGCGGGATCGGGTTAAGCGAGTAATCCCGGCTATTCTAGACTTTTACAAGGTGAACACATATTAACTTGAACCCAAGACGTGCAAAGTAGATTTCAAACTCTTTTCCACCACATCACACTCCTTAGAATGCTACCACACACTGTAAATACAAAATGAAAAAATGAAAAATGAAAATCACAAATCACGAGTGTTCATAGTACACACATATAATTCATTTAGTTTACATATTAAGAGAATATTATAGAATCTTAAAATTTTAGTTTGTATAAATGCTTAATATTGTAGTGTTTAATTGAAATGAATTGAAGCTGCAACGGGGAAGAAACAACAGCGGACTCCTTCAGCATACAACCGATTTATTAAGTGAGTATTCATAGTTTAGCTTCCCATTTTGACTGCTACCACTATGCGTTCTTACTAATCCTTGAATCTTTTCCCGTTTAGAGAAGAGATTAGAAGGATAAAAGCAAAAAATCCTGAGATTAGCCATCGAGAAGCTTTCAGTAATGCAGCCAAGAACGTAAGTTGCAGCAATGCATTTTCCTTCAATTTCTAGGGTTGATCTTTCAATCTCCACCCATAACCTAATAATTCATGTTTGTTTTGTTTGATATATATGTAGAAAGAATAAAGGGATCTGTTTCAACAGCTGTTTTAGATATCGTTAGCTATATATATATATATATATATATATGCTGCTGGAGTTCAAGTTTAGGGTTCATCGATCATCCAAAGATTTTCGAAAACAATAATCATTCTGTTTGTTTCATTGCAGTGGGCTCATCTCCCTCACACCCAGTTTGGTTTAACACTCAACGACACAGCATGAATGCAGGATCGAGGTGCGTGTCCATGGCAGCAAGGAACCTAATAAATTATTGGCAAGAAGTTTAAACTAATCATGGTGTGATTATTTTGATAATAGTTTGTTGATTTCAATGAATTCTCTCTGTGGGAAGACCCCAAACTTCAATTTCATCACTTATTGCTGCAAAATTGTATCCCATAACTCTCTATACGCAGAAGAATGCGAGCAGTAACAATACTCGTGCTTACCCAAGGGTCCTGGCATGAGTTGGTGAGGGAAGTTCTCGTCTCTTAAGAGAGGTCAGGAGTTCAATCTCTCCTCTTGTATGGAGCTGCCGGTCATTTGGGAAGCACTTTCACCTCTTTGGACCCACCCAGTACGAACGTGAAATAGTCTTGACCAATATCTAGGACACCACATGGTTTATACCAAAAAACAATACTCGTGCTTATGTGTCTTGTCTTGTTTACAAGAAGAATGTGTTTTGGAAAATATTTAAAACAATTTATTTTTATTTTTTATTTTAAATTAAAAAAATAATAGTCTTAGATCTTTTAATGTGATATGAAAATAATTTTAAAAAAATATATATATTATTTAAATATATTTTTGAAAATTGCGTTGCTGGTCAGCCAATGAATAGATGTATTACGTTTGGTGATGGGTCAGCTTCAAATTTCAGGCCCTGACGCCAACCTGAGCGGAGCAACCGATCGAGTGGTGATGAGCGAAGGTTTTGTGGTTTGATGGGAACCGAACGGGCTCTTGACAGGCCAGCATCGCCATTATTACTGACAAGCGACCACCCTCGGGTCCAGGTCAGGAACCGAAACAAAAATGGGAAGAATATTCCAGCACCCCCCGGTTATCCGGCATTTTTTTCTGTGAAATATTTACCTGCCATGAAGAAGAACAAGAGTAGTCGTGAATGGTGTGTATAGTACCACCATCTCCGAGTTTCTCTTTTAAAATAATGACTCCAAGAAAATGATACTGCACTAAAATAAATAAATAATTAATTAATTAAATGATATTGTCAAAATAATTAAGTTCACTTTGAGTCGTGTGGATTACATGCAAGATTTTTCATCTCTGCACCGCTGAGAAAAAATAAATTATCTTTTAATGATATTATCTAAAAGATTTGCTTTATAATATACGAGATGATTTGCTAGCTGCTTTTTTTTTTGAAAACTAATTGATTTTTTATGTGTTATAATTAGTAATTTTAATATTTAATTAATGAAATTGTAATAGATCAAATCTGTTAGAAATTAACAATATAATCAAAACTCTGAGGAAGTGATTCGTATATTTTTTAATTGTAGATAATTTTGGTAAATTTATCTATCCATTTTGTTTGTAAATTGCATTTTTTTCCTAGTAATATCATATCTGAAATATTATACATAATTGTTAGTTAAGTTAATTGTATGTAAAAATTATATTCTTATTTTTAAAGTAAAATAGATTAACATTTTTTAAATAAAAAAAAAGTTTATCTTTGGATTTTGATACCTACAAATAAAACAAAACAAGAGAGCATATTACTAGCGCATGTAAAGTGTAGCTTTTGGCTGTATTTCTTACAATAAACAATTTGGTTTTGTTAAAAAAATTAATATTTCTATTAAAAGAGTAAAACTTTAAATATAGCCCCAAAAATATTAGGGTTGCATAAATATATCGTTGTATGAATATTATCCACAATCAATTTAGATTTAAATTGGATTAAATCCTTTTGTTAGAATTTCTTTCAACACGTGTTCATGTCATTTCTTATATAAAAAGAATACAATTTAATATGAGTTTCAAATCATGTTGTGCACTAATATATTTTAAAAAAAATATTTTGTTTTTTTTGTTTTTTAATATTAATATATTAAATTCATCAAAAATAAAATAAAATAAATCAATAATACCATGAAAAACTTTTTTATTATATTGATATAAAAAATAAAATTTAAAAATATATTAATATAATAAAAATCTTTTAAAACAATAATTGAACAAAAGTGCTTTTACCCGGACGATCGTTTCGTAGGCCACCACCATTCAATCGCTTCAAAAACTTCCATTCCATTTGGCCACTCACGAGTCACAGCACAAGTTTTCCCATTTTCTCAGTGAAGGTAAAGTATACAATTCAGAATCGTTTTCTTCGATTACATAATTTGTTAATGCTATGCTGAATGATTTGTTTCTCCACCGTTATCGGCCATGTTTAGCCCCAAAATCTCCAATTTCATCACGCTTTAAGTACATCACCTTCGCTATTAGATCCTTGTAGAAGCACCCATTCTCATTTCACAACCCTGAATTGAATCGGTGGATTGACTCCGTAGGTAAGGTTGATGAGTTGGGGAAGTGTTTGTTGCACTCAGAACCCAACAAAGTGAATATGTTCCCTTTTGTGCTTGAGGATCTGATCTTTTAATCCTTGAATCCATACTTATGCATAACACTGTCTTATTCATCAGAAGCGGCGATGGGAGATGAGGAAATAAGAGGGGGAGACAAACTTATATTAAGAGGGCTGAAGTTTCATGGTTTCCATGGGGTGAAACCAGAAGAAAGGGCACTGGGTCAGAAGTTCTTGATAGATGTGGATGCCTGGATGGATCTTCGGGCAGCTGGCATATCTGACTGCTTGTCGGACACTGTTAGCTATACTGAAATTTACCGGTGAGAGCTTCTCGTGCTTATGACCGGAGCTCCTTACATCAAACATTCATAATTTATGCCTCCTAATTAAGTGCTTTGTTTGTCTCGAGTATTGACTCTTTTTGGGTCATCTAACAGCATTGCTAAGGAAATTGCTGAGGGACCGCCGCAGAATCTCCTAGAGACAGTGGCTCAACAGATTGCTTCTACCACGTTGTCCAGGTATCCCCAAATATCTGCTGTTCGTGTGAAAGTTGGGAAGCCTCATGTTGCTGTTCATGGTATTCTGGATTATCTGGGTGTTGAGATTCTTAGGCACAGAAGTAGTGATTTGCCAAGCTGAATCTCAATTTGTAATCCATTTGGCACCCCAAGTTGTGTTTGTTTGGAGTTGCAGGTTCCCAAGTTTTGTTTTCTTTGAACTTTAACACTTCTTAATGGACCATTTCATTTTTACCCTAGTTTTATCATCTTCGAAATTGCAATGGAATAGAAATCATGGAATGACGGGTTTCATGATTAAAAACAAAAATCAACATATAATTATTACTTTGGGGGTCAGGTTCGGGATGTCGGGTTAGATTCTGGGCATCAGGAGAATCAGGTTGCAGCTGGGTTCGGATACACCAAAGCCTTGATCCCAAGCTAGCTAGAGTAAGATACTAAAGAAAAGGGGGGAGTGATTTTATTATTATCAAGGAAGTGCAATTAAAGTCCAAATATATCATCGATAAAATATATATCAAGCTTTTGCAATCACATGTAGCCATTCCCTGAGTCGTAAACAAGATCACTCATATCACTGCAACCTCGCATCCATGTTCAGCCATCATTTTAGATGAAAACAAGATTGCTCACATTCCAATGCTTTTGGCAAACACGATTCCACAAAACTTGTCTCAACAAAGATGCCAAGACATGGAAGGGGATTTTTCAAAACTTCTACAGAACTTTCTTCTAGGATTTGAATTATGAGAAGCTGGTTCATGCAGCCACGCCGCTTGGTGGTTGTCGATCAGCAGCTTTGCCCTTGCGGTTCCATATTGGCGTCGTCTCGATGAGCTTATGCGGTACCAGCTGCCTTTCCTTCTTAGAGAGCTTGCGGAAATTGTGCACTCTTAGCTTGGCGATCTTAGCCTCCTCATCAGGGGTTGTCTCCCTTACTACTACAGTCAGTCTACTCTCAGGCCTTTCTCTAACTCCACATTTTCCTTTAGCATGGTAGGAAATTCTTTTCTTAAAAAATCCCTTCCCAACAAATGCTTCAGCTGCATGAAATGAAGAAATGCAGGATAGGTTCAGTTCAGATAGAAGTAAGAGTGCAAGTTTGATGGCATTACTCACCAACAAGGAGACGATCTGCATCTAACCCATGATTATGAGTTGCATTTGCTCGAGCTGAATGAATAACCTGCAAAACAGAGACTTTAGATTCTTATATTTTATTCTTTATTTTTAATGTCAAAAACTTTAGTTTGTCGAGGTCCAAATACTGGCTGCTACTAGAAAGTACAAAAAATACCCAAGGGGAGAACGCATTTTATTTCAGAAAGTGAGTCTTTTTCTGTCATTCCTGCTTCCTCAAGTGACATAATATTTTGCTTGTTTAATTAAGGCGTAGCAATTAAGGAAAAAAAATAAATGAAACAGTGGTGTCTAGATTTTTCATGGGTAGTCTATGACCCAACTTATAAGCTGCTTTCTGTAAGCTCATCCCCAACAATCTCCACCGCATTGCAGGGAACAAGGAAAGACACTCCAATTTATGACTGAATGTATTAGAGTCACTCAATCACAACTTGGAACTCTAATAGGCTATATAATAGTTACCTGGAAGACAGTTTTTGCAGCTCGCTTTACTGTCACTTGCAATTGCAATAGTGCATCTTCAACGCGCATGCCACGAACTAGAGCAGCAACCAAGTTGAGCTTCTTAGGACTCTGAAGCCAGCAAGCCAAAATTATTCAAACAGTTAAGGCACATCCTTATTCAATTGATCTGCAGAAGACTAGAGACTGGCTTGCCTAGTCTTAGCCTCTTAGACCAGCCCTACTCCATCCATCTTGGCCCTATTGATGAAGGTACATCATAACAGGGCTTCCAAGTACCATATAAATGAATCTATTACATCTGAAAACGTATAGAATTCAAAGAATTTTCAAACCATAGGATTACAAAGAGCCAAATCTACACAACATTTGAATCTAAGGGAGTCTCGTCACCTAAATGGATCCAAATCTCAGCCAATTCGCAACAAATGCAATATATGTAAGAGTTTTGCAACTCATTCTAATTCTGAAACTTAAATTACTGGATTGAAATAATTCCAACCAAAAACAGATGATGACAAGACTCTCTACATTTCACTGTCCAAAACCATCTTTTTATCAACTTTATCAACCATAGAAGCTTTAGAAGCACAAAGTAATGAAGTTTTCTCTCATTTCAAGGACAATCTGATTTTGCAATTAACACACGAAAGTCACTTTGTCAGCTAGCTCAAGTTGATATTAGGTATTATATGAGTATTTTGTTGATTATCAGTAAAATAATCACCAAGGATCTTCCATGAAAAGGGGAAATTTTGAGGAGTTAGAAGTTCATTGTCCAAAACCATCCTTTTATCAACTTTATCAAAGAAAAAAGTTTTATATAATCACCAAGAGTCTTTTGTGTAAAGGGGAAATTTTGAGGGGGAATAAATTCATTGTCCAAAACCATCCTTGATAGCTTTGGCAAAGAAAGAAGCTTGAAATAAGTAGAAACACAAGGTAATGAAGTTTTCTCTTATTTCAAGGACAATCTGCTTTCACAATTAACACAGCAAAGCCACTTTCAGCTTGATCAACTTCAACTTAGGTATTATATTTGTATTTTCTTGGTTATCAGTAACATGATCACCAAGGATCTTTTGTGGAACGGGGAAATTAAGTTGCAAATTAAAAAATGTATGATCCCCATGATAAATGTTGCATCTCATACCATTTTTATGCCCTTCAACACCGCTTGAACCGTTTCAGGTTTAGATACTGCCTTTTGTTCAGTATTTCCACTCTCTAATGCTAGCATAGGAGTGAATGGAGAAGAAACAGGTTGCTCCTCTGACGAATTTGCTAGTAGTTTCCTTGAACTGGAAATGCCCTGGAAAGATGACAGAAACAGCAAATTATGATCGCAAAACAAAGGGGAAAAAAAGAGCTGATGCAGGATAAAATAATCCAGCCTTTATTAGCAACAACCTATATATATTGTATCAGTAAAATAAGTACATTAATTAATAATCTGTGTTGTTTGCACAAGTCAAATGAAGGTGAAAAAAGTCTAAACCAACAAATCATGCTGTCAATGGCTGTTTAAGTCCAGAAAACACACAAAAAAAAAGCACAAGTATTTAGCCTCCATTCTAAATCAGAAAATTCATATTAATATATAGTTTCTGTAACTGAATGGGTGATCAAAAGAATACGCACAAAGTGATCCTTAATTGGAAAATATCAGCATAGTCATAGACACAATCATCACATCCTCCCATCCTCGAATGGTTGACGCTCTACAAATGCAATTTTTTTCACTTTCAACTATTTACTTCATGAGATTCGATTTAAACAAATCTGACACAACTGGCAGTAAGAAATGGCGTGCCATAACTAGAAATATAACTCATTTTACCATGGAAAAAAGAAATGAAATCCAGAAATTCATAACAATATAGCAAAAACAGAAAACCAACAGGAGGGTGGTGAATTAGCATTACCGACTGTTGCAAGAACTGATAAAAAGGCCTTGTCGAAACATTAGCAGAAGGCAATTTCCACAGTCTCGGTAGATAAGGTAACTCGCCTGCCAAAAAACAAAAACAAAAAAGAGAGTACAACTCCACGTTATATCATTCAACCCCTCAAATAAAAAAAAAATATAGATCAAAACAGAAAAACCCGTATAGCTGATAAATTAAAAAAAAAAAAGAGTGACCATGTAAAAGAGAAGAATCCAAGCGAGATGTAGTAGTGGTAGTGGTAGAAAAATGAGCAATGTGATTGTGCTCTGCACTTCTTCTCCCAACTTGACGAATTAAAGACTGTAGATGTCTTTGCCAACCCACCATGACTTCAAAACCCTATACATTAAATAATGGAATTTAAAAGAGAATAACGTAAAACCCTAAACCCTTGTCGAATAAGCCCAGATTCCATCTCTGGTTTTTACAAATAAGGAAATCCATGAGAGATTATCATTATTACCTGAATCAAAGAAACAGTCACTACAAGGTGGTAGATGATTTTGCTAGAAAGAGCAGACAAATGACACCGAACGGTTTCTTCTAAGAGAAGAGGACAGGCATCAGCAGCTTCTCCTCCGCCCTCAGAAGCAGTGTAAGTACAGCTTCAAGGGTTCGGGTTGGGCCGGGGGAAAAACAAGTTAGAAAGGCCCAGCCCAATTAAGCCCCCACCAATGATTTTCTTTTTCTAAGATGATGTTATCCAATTAGTGTTAATAAACCCGGCATGTTCACCGGGTCACCCGACTCGTAGTTTAGCATGGATGAATTCCATGTCTACTCTAATGAGAGCTAACTAGGATGAAAAAAAATAGTATTATTTTTTATTGACTTACTCAAATTATAACCTGAATCTTAAATTCATAATAATATTAATATTTTATTTCTCGATGTAATATTAAAAAAAAAAAACTTATTTCAGCATTACATATAGCTAAAACAGAATAAAAAACAAAAAAAAACTTATTTCAGCATTACATATAGAATAAAAAAACAATGTTTTGTTAATGCAAACGTGTATTAATAAAATAAGAGAAATTAATTATTTGAGCTATAACATTGACTGAAGTTAATAATGTGATCTTATTTTAATTAGATGATAAAATAAAAGCAATGATATTAATCGAACAATTGTTTTCTTTTTTTAAAGATCATAATAACTTATAAAAGATATAATGAGCTCATGGAAATTCGATAAAAAGGGGGTAAAAATATTAGATTGAGTGAACAAACACTTAAGAACATAACATGGGGGAAATAAAAAAAAAATGTAATTAAAACAATAAGGGTGACAATCAAAATAAAGAATGAATTAGAGGAAACTAGATTTTTTTTAAGGTTTAAATTGAATATAAAAATAACTCAAAAAAAATGAGAAATAACACTTATACAAAAAGGGAAAGGAAAAAAAAATATAATAAAAAAGGATAAGATTTTTGTGTTGGATGGTTAAATTAAAGAGAGAAATAACACTAACAATAAAGGAAAAAATGAAAATAGAGGATCAAATCGAAAAAACACACAAAATAAATTTTGTATTGATGGTGAAACTAAAAATAAAACTTTTATAAAAGGTCAAGTAAAAAAATCATAAAACAAATAAGGACCAAATTGAAAAGTCTAATATATTACAAATTGGGTTTAAGGACTAAATTAAAACAAAATAAAAATATTATTTGGGAGTAAATGATAAAAATTAGAAATTAAAAGCAGAAGGATCAAAACACATGTACCAAAAATAAAGAAGACCGGTCTGTATTTTTTAGGGGAGGAAAGAGAAATAAAGAAAAGAAAGAAAGGTCCACCAACGATAAACCACTCAATCATCAATGACATACATTGCGTCAGCTAAAAGATAACGCAACAATGCATCTAAATATATGGTGAATGAATAGGTTAAACAATCGGGAGACACCACACTCGTTTCTTGAAATATGCGAACACTGCCCTTGTGCCAACAACTTTTTAATATTCAATTTTTTTGTAAATACAAAATAGAAAAAATAAAATGAAAAACAACTTAAAAAGACATAAATATATGTAGATATTTATTTGTTGATGGAGTGATGATTATTTGTTGTGTGTTATGAATCTTGCAAAGCAAGGCATGTTTTTTTTTAAAAAAAAATAAATCATCTAGTTTCATTGTAGCATCAGACTTATTATGTGGTGGATAATGCATTTTTTGTCTTTCTAAAAAAACTCAATAAGCTTATTATTAGTGTCGCGACGGCGATTTTTTACGCGACCCCGCCATCTCCCCTTGTGATTCCGGGGGAGACAACGGCGCGCGGTGAAAATAGGGTTGTTTATAGTCGTAAAATTTACGACTATAATTATTAGGAGTCGCCACCTAGTATTACGATCACTAGGAAACCTATTGGTCTGCGAGAGTCTTGGGTAAGGGGACTTGTTTGTGCAAGGGGAAGACGCATCACCCCCAGTGCACCCTACCTAAGGTAAACTGCATTGTTGTTTGATTGTGTTTTCTAGGTTAAAAATTTTTATACTGTATTTTCAACAATACAAGTTTTTTTTATCTATGAGTGTACTTTACAATGTAATTTTACACCGTAGTAAAAATCTTTTTTTTATCTACGGGTGTATTTTACAATGTAAATTTACACCGTAGTAAAAATTATTTTTTTTTATTTTACAATGTAAATTTACAATATAAATTTACACCGTAGTAAAAATTATTTTTTTTTATTTTACAATGTAAATTTACAATATAAATTTACACCCTAATAGATGAAACAAAAATATTTATAATTATTTTTGACATTTTGGTCAAATTCCAACGGATAATCATAAACCGGTTACGATATCCAATTTTCGTTTCAAAATATAAGAAAGATGTAACATAATTTTTACGAAAAATATGTATGGAAAAATCATGGAATTTGGCCGTATGCACAAAAAAACAAATACATTTTTTTTATATTTTTTTGAATTTTTTTGTAATAATAATAGTAGTAAGAAAAATAAAAATACTTTTTTTAATTTGTATTTTATATTTTTTTTATTTTTTTCTGGGCTGGGCTGTCAGCCACAGTGGGCTGACAGCCCACCCTGAATGAGCTGGGCTTCCAGCACTCACGGGTTGGAAGTCCAATTAGGTATGGACTGGGCTGTCAGCCACAGTGGGCTGACAACCCAAATATGTTTGGGCTGGGCTTTCCAGTACTCACGGACTGAAAGCCCAAATAAACTTGGTCTGGGCTTCCGGTCCAAAAATTGTTGGCTGGGCTTCCAGTCCTCACGGGCTGGAAGCCCAAAGCTTTGAAAACGTGGGCTGGGCATGAGGCCCGGCCTGCTTATTCTGCCTCGGCCCGCACGCAGGGGACGAAAATTTCGTCCCGCTTCTGCATGCAGAGCCGAGGAAGACGATGAACAGTCTATTTTTCGACTGTGACAAAAGATGTACCTGATAGTACCGTTGGGTAGAGGAGCTCGAGGTAATGATTCCTGTCGTGGTGGCGTTGTCCAAGGTGGTCTGTGGTGGCCGGAGTGAGCTTCCAAAGTCACCGGTCTGTTGCTGCTGTGCTCTGTCACTGCTGGAGCTCTCGCCGGAGATGGAGAAGAAGGCCTAGCTAGATGTTGGGGAGCTTCTGGAGGTCGCATGGAACTGGACGGAGGAGAAAAGGGCTGCTTAATGTGGTGGTTTTTAAAGAGAGATAGGCAACGTCGTGACTGTCACTACAAAAAAAGGGGGCGTTTTGCAACAACTTGATCCGTTGCAAATTACGAAGAAATCCGTTGCAAATATTAATTTGCAACGGCATTTGCAACGGTCACAATCCGTTGGAACCACGTCGCCGCAAATTGTGTTTGCAACGGGTAATCCGTTGCAAACTCTCCCGTTGCAAATACAAATTTTGCAACGGGTGGTCCGTTGCAGTTGCAACGGGTGGTCCGTTGCCGTTGCAACGGGTGGTCCGTTGCCGTTGCAACGGGTGGGTCCGTGGCAACGGGTGGGTCCGTTGTCGTCGCATGACGGTGGAGTCCGCTGTCGTCGCGAACGATTCGTCCGCTTCCGTTGCAACGGGGAGGCCGCTGTCGTTAGCGACGGGATTGCCGTTGCAATTGCAATTGCAACGACGAATATTATTTAAATATTTATATTTTTTAAAATCTATTTTTTAATATATTTTTAATTATAATTAATTACAACTAAATCTTTTAAAAGCACTAGCAAATATTGAAATATTATTAGTATTGAAAATAACATAAATATGGTGGAAATAAAATTTAAAAGATTAATTAGAAGTCTTAATACACTACTGATTCGATTACATACATGACTAAGTAAATAAACATGGAACCTTAATACACTACAGATTCGATTATATTTACATGACTAAGTAAATAAACATGAAACTTAAAAATAAATATTTTAAAGTTTTTAAGACGGAAATGATCTACGATGTTGTTGATGAGAGGAAGATGGACCATTATATGGCATTTGAGGTCGAGGTCGATGTCCTGGTGCCATTGTAGATGGCATCGACGGAGCCACAGGTGATGGCATCGACGGAGCCACAGGTGATGGCATCGACGGAGCCACAGGTGATGGCATCGACGGAGCCACAGGTGATGGCATCGACGGAGCCACAGGTGATGGCATAAACGGAGCCACAATTGATGGCATCGACGGAGCCATAGGTGTTAACATACTTAGACCCATATGTCCTACCAAGAGCTTAAGACAATCTTTAATGGAAGACATTTCATTTCTCATTTCATTTCTCATATCATTAATAACTTCCACGATTTTCTTGCAATTGCTCTTCATACCGTCTAGTAGTTGTTGTGCTTGGATATGATGAATTTACTTGAGTAGGTATGTGAAGAAGAACTCACATCAACTTTAGATTTAGGCATACGGGGTGCACCATATACTTTCGACCCTTGCTTACTCCCCCACGAAGCCTCACACCAAGTCGCTCCATCAAATGAGGGATGATTGTTACGATCGGGGTCCATATCTTTGCAACCATCTCATTTCTATATTTTTTTCCCTGCAAACAAACAAGTTCATGTCAAAATATATTAATTTGAATATGAATGATATTTCATATATATATAAAATAAAAATATAAGTACTTACCACCACTATTTTAGACCGGTTATCTACAAATGTGCTTGGGTCTCATTTGATTTTTGATGCAAAGCGGAAAAAGACCTCATCCGGGGAAGTTCTTTCCCCGGCACTGTTCTTGCTACTGAACATGGAAAAAAAAAGTAAGCAACAAAAAATATTAAACAAATTAAATTACAAGTGTTGAACAACAACATTTCGTACCATACTAGCTTCGATATGATGCAAATGACACGTGAGCCACCCGGAATGGGTACTTATTTTCTCATCTGTTTGCTTCAATCGATTTTGTTTTGATGTTTTGGATCGTTTGCAAAATCTATCGGTAGACCAAACATCGTTGATCATCGTATTCCAATCTTCATTTTGGATCCAAACAGGTCCTTTATCCAGGCAATCGATGATATTTGTGGTACCTATTATTGACATAGCTTTATTTCGAGCTCTTGCCAATTGTTGGTTCAAGGAAGTTCGAGCTTTATCTTCCCATATTTTACGAACAATTGCTTCATCTTCTTCGGGGAAGGCATATTTTTTCTATCAAATACATATGACAATTAATAAATGTTTACATAAACACACAGATCTCAAACAACCTCATCATTTAACAAAAAACTAGTATCTCGTGCCAATCATTTGCAAAACATTCTCAATAATCATTCAACTACTGTTAAACATGATTGTCAAATCTCCCTCAAAAATAGTTAACAGAAAAACATACCTTGAACTCCTTAAACAGTTCATCTTTACACATGGCATCAACTTTATCCCAAGAGTGCCATGGCCCTTTGAAATTAGTTCTCAAAATTATTCCGATTTCTCGGCCACATGAAGCATTATTGAACCTGAAAAATTAAAGTAACAAACGTTCATGGAACAATAATGACACAAATGATAAATATGTAATAAAAATATTATACTTACTCGGATGTTCCATACAAACTCAGTTCTTTTTTTCCCGACACTGGATCGATTGTTGTGTCAAAACTCTTCCGTTTAATGCTTACATTGGTTCGAGAACAGCTTGAACCATGGATTGAATGGAGGCAATCCGGATCCTCTGAACATCGCATGTTACTACCTTCTCTTGACTCATCGAATTCTCTCTCATCACTACCATCTTCATCAACTTCATCTCCAACTCCTCCCGCATAACCTTGATGAACATTAAATTCTCTGAACATGTTTGTATCATCTCGCGGGACACCTTGTGTTGCTAACAAATCTTGAAACCCGAAAGCTTCATGTGCATTTAACCTCACATTATCATCTTGATGAGGAAATGTACTTGCAACTCTGTGTGCATAATGAACATGTACTTGATCAGGCTCGGGTTGGTGTGAAGATGATGCGTTCTTATCCATGGTAGATGGAGTTCTATTCGCTTTGGATGCGGACCTATCACTTCTGGAATATTGTAATATAGATGCTTGTTTAGACATCCTACAACAATAGGATTGTCGTCAATAAGTATTGTTGGTAAAAACTAATCAATATGACAATAATAAGAAATATGAACAAAAGAATATTAAATATCATAAGTTAATATATCAATTAAATATAAAAAATACAAGCAGCATGGTAATCAGCATGATCATCACATAAAAATAAATGCATTGAATATACCTGCATAATGCTAATCATCATCATCATCATCATCACTTCTAATCAAATCATCATTATTATCATCATCATTATCATCATCACCAACGACTTCATTATCATACTCAATTTCCTCATCCGAATCCATTTCATTATCGTCTACCCAATTTCCCTCTACCGTAAGCAAATCATTTTGGTTGACTTCTTCATAATAAGATGTGTCAACAAATATACTTGGTTCATCAAGTGTCATATTAGGAAGCACACAACATGGTTGAGAAATTTCATCTGATTGATCAACATCAAATGTTTTCACATTGTCATTGTTTTCAATAAATTCACCCATCTCAACATTATAACGACTTCTAGCTGTTGTCTTCATAACTGCCCACCATTCTGAAGATTTATTATCGGGTGGACACGTATAGTAGACTTGTTGACATTGCTGCGCCAAGACAAAATCTTCACTTCCATGTAGTCTAGAGGTATGCTTGATCTCAACCAAACCATTTGAACGATGCACTTTAAGCCCACGTTTGATATCGTACCAATGACACTTAAACATAAAAACCTTGCACTTACTCCCTAAATATTTAAGCCGGATCACTTCTTCAAGCATTCCATAGTAATCAATTTCATTACCATTGTAGCAACTTCCTTTTACACAAACCCCGCTATTCATTGTTTTTTTATAGCGACCATAAAATTGAGTATGAAATTTAAACCCATTGACATAATACCCATTATAACATTTCACGGAATTTGATGGACCCATAGAAAGAGCAAAGATTTGATTCTCAATTCCGGTTGCTTTGTATTCAACCTAGCATAACAATAACAATGTATGAATTATTATTTCATACAAAATAGTAAATTTAACAAAATATATCGTGAAAAATACTTACATGGTTTTTCAACCAAATTGGAAATTCAACCTCGCATAGTTTTTCAATTTCAGTATTGGTCAATTGTGGTTGTCGTGAATGTAGCTCATGGAGACATTGCCTAAATTTTAAATTGTTAGTTCAAATGAAGTTATTATAAATTCAGAAACAAAATAAAATATTTCACACTTACTCTCTATAGGGTTTCAATTCTTGACAATTGAAAATGACATAGTTGTGCGCAATTTTCATTTCTTCCTGCGATAATTGCCGTCTATAATATTTTTTAGACAATTTTCGTCCTGGATAGGAAAAAATAGAAAGTTGTCCACCTTCACTCTTAGCTCCACCATCGTCATTTCATGGAACTCGATTCCATATTGTTTGAACGTCATCACCAAAATAATAAGACGCAAAATTTGTAATTTCATCTATCAAGTACGCTTCACATATGGAACCCTCTACTTGGGCTTTATTGGTGACTTTCTTCTTCAAATAGAACATATACCTACATTATTTATGTTAATTAGTATGAAAAATAAACAAATTATTCAATTAAAGTGAATTAAAATTACATTGTATGAAAACATACCGTTCAAATGGATACATCCATCGATATTGAACGGGTCTACCAACTTGTGCCTCATAAGGTAGGTGTATTGCTAAGTGTTCCATGGAGTCGAAGAACGATGGAGGGAAAATCCTTTCAAGTTTACAAATTATTTCAATAATATTTCTCTGCATCAACTCCAAGTGTTGGAAATTTAAATTAGTCGCACAGATGTCCCGAAAAAATACTGACAATTTTTTGTGCCTAGCTATGCTAAAAAATTGCAAGAAAATCTAATAGAAAGCTCCCCCAAAACTCCCTAAACCCTAAACTAATTTTGAAACTAAGAAAATAAACAAAAAACTGAGCAGAAATTTGAATTTTGAAATGGTGACCGTACCTTCGTTGTTCCACGGTGACGTTGCAGCTGGGTTTATGGTGCAGAGGGGAGGATCCCGACGAGGTGGTGCTCGGACTTGATGGTTGATTTTGCTGAACCGAGAGGGAGAGAGAGAGAGAGAGAGAGAAGGTCTTCTGGTTTTAGAGAGTGAAGGTCACCGAACCGAAAAAGAAGAGAAAAAAGAGAAGAATTCCGAAGGGAAAGAGCTGGTTTTAAAGAGTGAAGGTCACCGTTTTTCGAAGGGAAAGTGCTGAGGCCGGGAAGAAGAGAGGAGAAGGGAAAGGTCTGGTTTTGCTGTAAATGGGTGTAAAGAGGAAGACAATGGATATTCAATTGTTTTCAATAAAACGGTGCGTTTCACATTAATTTTCATTTAGCCGCCCATCCCATGTCTAGAGCGGGAGACGGGGAATTTTATTAGTAAACAAGAAACAATTATTAATACATAAGTATTAATCGGTGAATTATTTACCATATTTTTTTTAACAGTTATTAACAAAAAAATTTAATTTCAAGTTAAATAATACTAATAATAATTTTAGGCTTTTCTTCGTGCTTACTCTTTAGTTAATGTTGTTGAGTTTATATCAATTATTATTATTATTAATTATTATTTAAATTCATTTTTTAATAATAATTAAATTCATTTTAAAAAAAAAAAAAAACCTATTCTAGAAACCTTTAGAATCAAAAATTTCTTCTGACCTGGCAGCTCGACCCCAGTTAAGAGGAGCTCGATTCGCTTGACCTCCTTTCAGTTTTTCTTAGCCAACCCATAATATATCATAACGAAATTAAAACTAATTTAAATACATATTTGATTCTTTTGGTCAATAATTTTGTATGCTTAGGGTTAGGATCACCACAGTGACCCACATTCATATACATTGAAAATTGCCCATAACCTTACCATCATAATGTTATAATTGCATATTTTTCAATACATGAATTTTTCAATCTCCTACAGGATGACTATATTCATATGTTGAAACAATATTTACGGAGACTAAAGATATCCACAGATATCTTATTTGTCTTAATTAGAGGCACGACTGACTCAACAAGGCATTAAAGTGGCTCATTTTGTTCAAGGAGCTGTTTATATCAATAAGTAATTTGTCTTTTCTTTTTGTTGATATTCTATTAATTTACGATCGATTTACCGGCTATTTTTGTTTTCCTTAGATTAAAAGAAGAGCTATTCCTTAGAAAAGACAAATCTTTTATTTTATAGTTGGAAGGTTTTTCAAAAGCAATTATTTAATTGTATAATTTACTCCTATTAATTGCATAATTAAACTAAATTCAAAATAATTGTATTATATTTGAAATAATATAAAAAATAGCTCTTCAAAATATTTTTTACCATTGGAGTACATATCAATAAAAAAATCAAATATACATTATTCAAAGAGCCATTTTCAAGATTTGAATCTTCAAAATAGATCTTGCCATTGAACTTGCTCTTACAAAGAGGTTGAGCCAGATTCGGAGTAGTTGAAGGAGGTGAAGTTGGGTTAGAGAGTTCGGATTGGGTCGGATTATCCATAATTAAAGGTTTTGAAATGAAAATGAAAACATGTTTTTGTGGCTGATCCTCGTGAGATTTAAGTTAGATATATTGCTTAGAACCTGACAGAGCACGCACACGTGCATGCGCTGATGATGAATTATTTGATTTTATGCTTCAAAATTGTTTCTTGCATTTTTTTTAGTAATTTTTTGATGTTTTATATTAAAATATATATTTTTTTTGAGATTTTTTTATATTTTTATAGTAAAATAACTATTCTATCCTGATATAAGATAAAAACTAAGAGTTAACAGAGGAGGTGTCACAGTGATTTGACATACGATAAAATTTTGTCTAGTGATTTCACATACTATTGCACGGTAAAATAACTCTTTTACCCATGATAAGACAAAATTGAAGAGTTGAATGTAGGGGTGCTATGTTAATTTATCATTTTTTATTATTCTTTTCTGCGAATACTATGTACGCATCTGACACCCCCGCCGACAATATTCGACATGACGCACACCTTATTTTTGTCTATATTTATATATGTGTGCTCTTAGTTTTGATTTTTAATTTTTATTATTTTCTTATTTGTTAAGGTGGTAACTTTTTGAAAAATTTTGTTCTTAGATTTTAGTTTGTTCTTTCTTTTAATTTTTTTTTTTATTTTTAAGTCAAATAATTTTTTTCCATCTAATATTTGTTTTTCATTGATTTTGTTTGCTATTTTGTTATAGTTTTAGGCTTTTTTATTCTTTGATTTAATTTTTTTTTCATTATTGATGCAATAATAATAATAATAATAATAATAGTTTTATTCTTTGCAACGGATTCGCCGTTGCAAATTTAATTTCCAACGGACAAATTTGCAACGGATCATCCGTTGCAACATCCGTTGCAAAATTGTTCGTTGGAAATTAAATTTGCAACGGCTAATCCGTTGCAAAAAAAGTTTTTTTTTTTTTTTTCTGGGATTTTCATTTGCAACGGATTAGCCGTTTCAAATTTAATTTCCAACGGACAATTTTGCAACGGATAATCCGTTGCAAAATCCGTTGCAAAATTGTCCGTTGCAAATTAAATTTGCAACGGTTAATCCGTTGCAAACTATGTTTTTTTTTTTTTTTCTGGAATTGGTTTAGCAACGGAAAATCCGTTGCTAAACAATTTCCGGATGCAAATTTAGCAACGGAATTTTGCCGTTGCAAAATTCCGTTGCTAACGGCACCCTTTTTTTGTAGTGTGTTTTTTAGAGAGAGAGAGGACAGTCGGCTGTCAACCGAGAGAGAGGGAGATGGTTGCTGCGTTATCTGTCGGAGATGGAGAAGATGAGCTGAGGGAGAAGAAGAGGTGGCCGTCGTGTGCAAGTTTTTCTGCGTTTTCTTCTCCTCTCTTCTGTTTTCTTCCTCCTGCGTAAATTTTCTGGTTCTCTCCCAGTGTTCTCCTCTGTCTCTGCGTTTTTTTTCTTTCTTTTTCTCCCAGTTTCCCTTTGTGTAATTCTTCTTCTCTGTTTTCTCTCTTTCCCCTCTTTCTGCATGCTGAGAACCACGTATTTATAGGGAAATACAAGCATGCATTTTGTTTGTGTCTGCGCTATTGCCCTCTGCATTTTGCAGAGGGCTGAGGGGTGTGCTGTGGCCTCTGCATTTTTGCAGAGGGCCGAGGGGATGCAGGGCTGTTCCTGCACTGTTCAGGTGCCGGAACAGTGCAGGGACATGCCAAATTTGTGTTGAAAAAAATACAATTTGGTCCCTCAATGTTTGATTGGTTCAATCGCGCCCCCGATTAGTTTTAAACTTTTAATTTTACGCAATTGTATCCCTGTTAAAATTTCAACAGCAACCTTAAATGTGCGCGCCTTTTTTATTTTATTCTTTGATTTTTGATTTGCGCGATTTAACCCTCAATTGACCATTAGATTCTCAATTCGTTCAATTCGGTCCCTGATTTCGCATAATTGACTTAAAAATTCAAATCGGTCTCCGAAAATTTCATTCTCATCAATTGAGCCCGAATTAAATTCAAGAAATTGATTTCTCATTGACTAAGCCCTTAATAAAATTAATTTGACCAATTTAAAGTATAATTAAGTCCTTGCACTTAATTAAATCCTTCAATTGGACCTTAAATTAATTCCTGATCATAATTAAACTTTAAATTTGTCGACGATTAAATCGAATCAACCCATAAAAAATATAATTATGTCATTTAACTTAGTTTTTACACAAATTCATCCAATGATAAATTATTTTTGCCTTAAATCTGTATTTTTCTCTATTTTTGGAACCAAAGAGATACGATTGGACTCGCGACAACAACCAAAATTTCCAGATTGATTTTTCTACCCACGCCGGCTCCTTTTATTTTATTTTTGTTATTTTTATTTTATTTTGGGGAGTAACCTAAAAATTGGGTTACGACAATTAGGATAAAAAAGATTTTTTTTGTCGAGATCTATTAGGTAATACCAACTTTATTAAGGAAAAATTGGTTCGATCACTATCTTTTAGCAATGTGAAAAAACTTAATTACACTTAAATCAAACAAAAGATATAACTTTCATCCAAGGGTTTGTTAGCCTTTCCATACATTTTTTTATCATAATAAAATGAAATAACTATCTCTAAAAGCAAAAGAAACTAAAGCTTATTGTTCAAGAGCTTTTTAACATTGTCATTTTTTTTTAGGGTAGTAAAATATCATCATTACCCTTAGAAGTAAAAAAATAAGTAAACTAGTGGGAATTGTTTTTATTTTTATTCTATAATAACATAACTTAGGGGAAATTGGGTATTTTAATAAATTTGAAATATTATTTTAAAAAGCTCCATGTATGGAAAGATTTTGTGATCTTCTAGGAGCGTGTGTGGTGGTGGTGGTGGTTGGTTAAATGGTGGCTTCTATGATAGTGTTCAAATTGTCTCAACACCCCCATTCATTTATAGGCAATGCTTATGATTTAATCATCCCAGGTTTTTTCCCCTTCTTTTCTCTCTTGTTTTTGAATTCTATGTTAACCTTTCAAAATCTCAAAAAAAGCTTTTGATTTTTCCCTTTATGTTTTTTATTAGTATTTATTTTATTTGAAATAATTTATGAATTTGAAATTATTTTTTAATTTTATCATTCTTCAATTTTTTATCTTTCAAATTTGACTTTTTTTTTATTGTTATTTGTTTTGTTTGAGATAAAAAAAATTTATGGTATCATCCATCTTTAGTTTTTTTCTTATCGGTTGAACTTGATTATAAGGGTAATTTTTCTTTAACAAAATGTATAATAAAATTATTTTCTTTAAAAAATAACTAATTGCAACTTGAACACCAACGAGTGAGAATACTCACGTCTTTCAGGCGACCCATGAGGTATTATTCAACAACCAAACATAATGGTGTCTTTTTTCAAATGAAATAACATCGCTTTCCACTTGAGGTGACACCTCCTATCAGCTCAAAGGAAAATATTTTGAAATGTTAGATGGACTGATTATTAGGTTAAAAATAATGAATTTTACTGTGGTAATTGATTTATGATATTTTTAGTTTAGTTCTTGAATTTAAAAAAAAATAAAATTTTGGTCCATGATGATAAAAAACAAATTCTTAATTATGTCCCAACAAGTAATTAAGATGTATTGATGGTTTATTATCAAGTCTTATTTTATTTATTTTTCTTTTTGAATTTAAATTTAATTTAATTTAATTTAATATCATGTTTAGATATTTTGTAACTACCATAAACAACACTTTTGTAATGAAAGTGGCTGAGCACTACAAAGACAAAACTCATCATGTGACCATAAATAATCAATAAAAAATATATATTTATAAATATATACATGTTCCATCCATATGACTATAATAAAACTCATTGTGTGACTTTGAATGGTTGATATAAATAAATATATCTTTTGAAAATATTTATAAAATGTGAATTTGCGAGTAATTATTATGAAATATTAACAAGTGGTAACCTATTTATTTATTAATTTAATATATTTCTAAATAAAAAATATTTGATAAGTCAAAACCGGCCTTACACACATACCGATACGGCTGATGAGCTGCTTTCTCACTTTAAATCTTCAAAATACCGTCTTTATTACCTGTCATATTCACACTTACTTCTTTCAAGGTGATGAACTTATTCCATTAAATTCAGCATTTAAGGATAGTGCAGTCAACTTGCTTCTCTCTTAGAGTAACTCCGACAAGTGATACATGGAGAGAAAAACAATTATTTTTTTTTCTCGTTTTTTTATTCTAAAAAAAAAAGGCTAAATATATCTAGCATAAATACCTAAACACTAATTTTTAATAATATTTTTTTCACTGTTTTTTTTAAATATATTTTTTTTTTGTTTGATCTTTATATAATTATCTTAGTCCTATGATCCATGTGATAAATTTGACTAGTTCACCCGAGTGAAATGATTTTTTTTTCTTTTTAATTAATTTTCTTTTCAATTTCATCATTTATTATTATTTTTTTTGAGAATTTTTCTAATTGTTTTTATATTCGCCAAATCAACTAGATCATATAAGATTGCTAAAATAGTTATGTATCAAATGTATTAAAATACAATTGACTCTTTTAAATTACCTTTTTCTTATTGGAGTATATATAAATAAATAAAATTGTATTTACACTATATTAAAAATCATATTTTTCAATTTGACTCTTCTAAATATCATCTCCCCGTAGAGATGCTATTAATATCTTGTATGAGTTGATATTCTAGTCAACCAAATGGAAGTGACTTTTATCAAATAAAAATAAATAGTAATAAAAAATAAGTACTAAATTTGATATAAAATTAAATAAAACTAAATGCTAAAGAATACAAATATCAATCATAAAAATAATAAAACACTATATAAATAGTAATTAAAAGAAGGATTGAATGTAGTTACGATTTACGAAAGCCACCTTTTGGTTACTAGGAGGTGCCGTACGAAAACCATAAGCTTGTATGTAGCATGCATCAACCAACTTTACTTGCCTGTTTACCTTGATCCCCATACCTGTCATGGTTTTCATTTTAGTCCTCTAACACTTAATTGTTTTAAATTAGTCTAATTGTGTGTTATTTTGCCAAACCAAGCACAAATCGAGCACCAAAACTGTTTCTCGGTGTCAGAAGATTCCCGTGTCAAGAAAAACAAAACAAAACTCTAAGTAAAAAGCCAAATAAAGCCAATACATATTTGATTAGTTTTTTCATGTATTTTAAAATCAATGTACGAGTTAATTAAATTTTTTTATAAAATTTTAAGCACATATCTTAATTAAAATTATTTTTTCAATAAAATTTCAAGTACATATCTTGAACAAAGATTAATTTAAATTCTTAAGTGTTGATATAAGTATCTAAAATTAAAAAAATAAGAAAAAATGATTCTAATTTTAATATCTAATCCTATTAAAAGGGGGGACGTGGTAGACGGTCGGAATTGACTTTTAACTCTTTTTTTATTTGATGGTTTAGTAGGTGAGAATTTATTTAATTTTTATTTGAAACTGTTTTTTTAATATTTTCTATTTTAATATAATAATATTAAAAATAAAATTTAAAAAATAAAAATAAATATTTTAATATATTTTAAATAAAATATTTTTTTTAAAATCACTATTACAATATCTTTTTATTTTATTTTATTTATAATGCGTGAATTGGATTAATTTTTAGTTTGGGCAGCTGGCTTCAAATCATTTGTGGCTCCCACCACACACTAACTCCTCCGCTTAAGCATAAAGGACAACAACTCAAGTCGATTTTTTTCTGTTCTATTACAATAAACAAACCTTTTCTTTCTCTGGTTTGCGTGATTCTGCTGTCTTGCAGGTCCTAGTTCCGTATTCTTTCCTTGATCTGGCTTGGTTCTGACGCATCAGGAGCTTCTGTCTCACTTTTTTGTTTATTGAGGTTCGCACTTTGCAATCTATAAGTTCCGTGCTTTTGTTTATCCAACAAAAAGAATAAGAATTTTCAGTTCTTTTCTTTCAGGTTCGTGTTCAGAATTCTTGAAGGAAAACTAGGCTGTTCTCATAGAGCTTTCACGTGATCACTCGAAGTATGGTGAGTTTTCACGATTTCCTCTTCTGGGTTCTTGTTATTTTATTCTTTCTTTCTTTCTGTTTTGGACAAGTTTTCATGAGTTTGTTAGTATTTCTTTGATCGATTTCTCTCATGGTTGTGGGCTGTGCTTGTTAAGATGTGTTAATGTTTTGGTTCACATAGCTGTTTTGTTGTTTCGATAATTTTAGAATTGGTTGGGAGTTTGGAGTCTTTTCAGTAAGGTCGTGCTATTGATGCAACTGTTTTGACTTTTGAGACTCTTGTAATGAAATGTATCATCTACATATTATATTATAAGAGTCAAAGGCGCTTTTTTCGAACTTCGATTAATTAGTTGTGATAAACCATTTCCAGTCATAACCTAGTGCTAATCATTATCTGAGTGAATGGTTCTAATTATTTACTGTGTTTTAAGATGCAGATGCTGTGATTTCTTTTGGTGAAGTACTTATGGAACCAAAATATGTGAATTCTCATTTGAGTATGCTTATCCATGCAAATGATTTTGAGAACCTTGTTTTTTCTGCATATTTTATTGCTACAAGTCTATAACAAAGTTTGAACATATTTTTTGTAATGTTGAATCCAGGAGATGAAAACAAAATCACTTAAAAGTATATGAGTAATTGTAAAGTTTAGAGAGGGCTCCTTTTTCTTTCTTGGAGATGCAAAATGGGAAAGAGTGGAAAGATCTCTCAATATAGAGAGAGGCTGGACAAGACCCTGGCATCCCCTGAATTGACAAATCTTGATGCACTTAAAACCCTTATCAGGAATCAACTTGCACGCTCTTCACCTGGTGAAATTGAAGGCTAGTATTTCTCAGAATCAACGGCTGGGATGATATTTTATTAGATCCTTATCTTTTGTGAGCTACCAGTTGTGATGGTAAGCTGAATTTGTCAAAGATTCTAATTTTGGATTCTGAATTTGCAGGATGCAGCGACAATTTAATAGAAAACAGGACCAATCATGTGTCCTCTTTTCTTGACATGTTGAGGAGTGCTTCTGTAAGTGAAAGTGGGGTGTCAAGAAACAGTGAGACATCACATGGTGAATGGAAAGTATGACCTTTTTAGCAAACTATTCGTTCTGGTTTATTTCTGTTTACTGTCTAGGAGCAAGTTCTTTTTGAAAAAGAAAAGGCAAGAAAAGATACTGATTTCATATATATATGAAAAGTGATACTGATACACTGGAACTTACTTCTCTTGACAGATAAAGGAGGATCATGAAGAGTTCCGTGTTATGTATCGCCCAGGACCTCAGGGTACTCCCTTTCATTCATTACTTGCTGAAGGCTATGTTGATGGCACCGTCGATACTTGTAAGTTTATGTGAATTATTCATAGTTGTGAGCTTTATCCTCAAGGATGAGCAAATTGAAGGTCATTATTTGAGACATTGTGAAGCTGCCAAAAAATGAAAACTCCTTTGACAAGTACAATAACATCTTGCAGGTTTATGCATCTCTTGGGAGGCAACACTCTACAGAAAATGGTAATAATTGCTTCTATCTTGGTATCTTTCTTCATTCTGCAACATATAATATAGACAGAGATACTCTTAATGGATCTGTGAAACAACATACCCACACCTTTCTTCTGATCATTCCTCTGTTAGCTTTGTTGGCAATATTGTTGTAGCATATTAACTTGATAAAAAAGAACTGTATTTTGCTTTTGTTTTAAGAAAAAGCCTCAATTGCAGAAAAAACTTATATTTTAACGCCCTGCTAATTATAGTTTTCCTTATGTGGCCTGATTACCAGTAAATGCCAAGGAAATCAAGTTGCCTGATCACTTGAGAGTCGAGACTTCTAATTTTGATCGTGAAATTCGTAATAGCTTCATCTAAATTTCCACAAGTTGCATTTTATACTATTGAGATAGTTCTGGAAATGTCATCAGGAATGTGTAGGCTGGTGGATCTGTGTAAATGTCACTGTTCTAAATTTTCCTGACATTTTGGCCCCTGGTTCCAACTTCATTAAAGACAATGTGTACATATGCGTACGAAAATAGGAAATTGTTTTTTCGAAAGTTTGACACCTTTGCTTCATGAGTATAATAAAATAAGAGGTTGTTGCTTGTCACATTTGTCTTGCCCTTGTCAACCATATTTATTCTTATTTCGGTTCTCAGGTGGCCTCAGTATAGTTTCCCACCATTTAGAATCACCATATGTGAATGCTTACAAAGGATTCAGATCGGAGAACAGATATCTTTAGTGAGGTTTGTCCTTCACAAACTGCACCAGTTCTTTAAACTTAAAGTAAATTGTTTGATTCCTTTTGCTTGAATTCAGCAACATAAAATTCTGATTTTTCCTCAAATTTTGGAAGAAAGGGTGAAGGTTACATGGCCACTGACAGCTAGGGAGGCTGTTTTGCACTATGTGTTGTTTGAATACCTCCAAGATGGTCTGGTTGTTGTTGTTGCTAGCACGGTAGTAACTTAAAGTGGTTGAATTCATCATATTATCAATTACAGTTTCTTATTTACCTATGTTTTTGGACACTTAATTCTAATCAGAAGAGAATTGTTTTGGATTATATTGCTTTCAGATCTCAGATTTGGAGGGCATTGATAGAACTACCCATGGGTTTTCAAAAGATGGAATCCCTGAAGCAAAGGAGGTGGTAAGGATTGATGTGATGGGTGGCTTTGCCATACAAAAAGTTACTTCGGAAAGAAGTTATTTTCGGTGAGTTATAGTTAGTTGGATGTTTAATGTGAGTCCCCTTTGATACACAAAACATATGCTTATGTCTTATGGTTTGAAAGAAAAAAACTTCTAATTGAATTTCATATAAATGTAGACGCTCCTTAACATGACTACTAAAATTAAGTCATATTCTCAAAGTTTCTATCATCTGCTACATAAATTGTTGTGGAGTTTGTGAAACTGTTACATTTTGCAGGACTATTGCAAATATGGATTTGAAGGTCGATTTTGTCCCACCATCCCTCATAAACTTTATCTCAAGGCAGCTCGTTGGCAATGGTTTCAGACTTTATAAGAAGGTTATATATTTTTCTCTGTTCCCTTCTGTATTATACTCTGCAGCATGCAACAATGAGGCCAATTCATTTGGCTCTTTAAAAGCTCTCAGCAGTAACAAAACTGACACTCTGTGTTCATAATCATAATCGCTTTTAAAGGGAGAGGTTCTGGGTTCAATAGGTGATAGGACTAGTTGGGCTCAGGATTTCTATCTTTTAGCTGGGGTGAAGATGGGAAATATGAAAATTAAGTGTCATGGTAGGGTCTACAAAAGTTTCAGACTCTGTAGTTTCTATATAGGGAGGGTTCTGCATGAAGAATGAAGAACTCCTTGCATTCTAACTTTAGTGGTTTCTGTGCAACCTATTTCTCTGACATCCAATCTGCAAACTACTACAGGCAGTGGCTTCTGTGTCAAACTATGATGAAGATTACAGCAAGGCTTTGAAAGATCCAATGTATGCTCGAATACGCGAGGCTCTTTATTCTACTGAAAATGCTAATGTGGCTGTCGAAGAGAAAGTGTTTAACAGTGATGCTTCCATCCTACAGAAAGAGCATTCTACTGAAGATGTGGATGGAGAATTGGGAGATGTTGAACTAAATATTCATGGGGATAATGATGCAATCACAATTTTTTCAGAGAATGCAGAAGTTGTAGTAAACAAATCCTTTAGTGAGACCGAGGAAGAAAATAATGAAGAAAGAAGGGGCTTTAAGGATGAAAACATGGGAGGTTTGGAATTGAATACTGCAAGAAAAGATTTTCTTAATAGTGCACCATTTATGGTCAACAAAACCTTCGGTGAGATCAAGGAAGAAAATCATCCAGAAAGCAGGCACTCGGTTGTGGAAGGGAAAGTGTATAACAGTGATGCTTCCCTTCTACAGAAAGAACATTCCACTGAAGATGTGGAAGGAAACTTAGGAGATTTTGAACTGAATATTCATAGTGATAATGATGCAAATGAAGCTTTTTCAGAGAACGCAGAAGTTGTTGTAAACAAATCCTTTGGTGAGATCGAAGAAGAAAATGATGAAGAAAGTAGGGGCTTCAAAGATGAAAACATGGGAGGTTTGGAACTGAATACTGCAAGCAAAGCTTTTCCTTGTAGTGCACCACTTATGGACAACAAATCCTTCAGTGAGATCAAGGAAGAAAATGATCCAGAAAGTAGGCTCTTGAAGGATGGAATGAGGGGGGAGGAACAGAGAGTTCATTGCAAGGACCATGGAAGTGAAAGTTTGCAAAACATTGCACTGGCTACAGAATGGAAAACTGTTATTGGGATTGAAGAAGAAAAAAGTGAATATAGCAGATATTTAACAAGGGATTGCAGAGTTTTAGGTCAACCTTCAAGCAATAAAACTGCTCTAAAGAGCCCTGAAAACGGTACAAGGAATATACGTATCAGTTCTGATGTAGGGAGAGCTTTAGAAACTCTAGAGAAGGCCATTTCTGTGGTCCGGGAAACTAGGTCTTCCTCTAGCAAAACAAATGAAGAAACTCCCTATCTTGAAAAGGATGTCGAAATTGATCCAACTCATTTAAAAAACAGTGGAGTCTCTCCAAAAGCCGGGGTCTCTGCTGAAGTATCTGATAAAGAAATACCTGTAGAGAGGAATTCACATGAATCCAGGAACAGCTCCAGCAATAGTGACATCAGGTACTTATGCCTGCATACCGCTGTCCTCATCATTGTAATGAATCTAAGGGAAACAAAAAATTATCACTTCTACTCTTCTAGGATAATGCCACTGGTGGCTTAATGTCATTGCCGGTTTGATCTTGTTTTGCAGGCGAGCAGGCTCAAGGGAAACAAACCACAACAAGAGAACACCGGCACCACCTGACCAATGTATTTCAATTCCTAATGAGACTAACCATGTTGCTTTGTATTCTTCTCAAAGTAAGAAAGATGGAACAGAAGAGGTACAAACTATGGACATAATCGCACATGGCAACCAGCAAATGAGCCTTGAGGTAAATGGCATCCATGAAAATGTTTTTCATGAAGGGAAGAAAACTACTCGGCAAAAAAATTATAGGTATTGTTGTCTTGGTTCCAGATATGAGTAGATGATACAGTAAAATAAAAAATTCAGATGGCCAAAGAGGACGAAGATTTAGTAATCAAAAGCTGATTCTATCCATCTTATACCAATACATTTACCGATATTATCTTTTTTAATTTTTGGCAAAGATGTACCAATAGAGATTTTTATTTCCATCTTTCTTTTCACCAAATATTAATGAATGAGGTTGTACCAATAATTTGTAGAACTTGATGGGAATTTCGAGTTTGATGTATAAAATCAGCAGTCGAGTGAGTAATATGATGCCATTGAGTTGCTGCATAATCAGTTACATATTAGAATGCAGGGGTTGAATTCCAAACCACACATGGAAGATGCAACGATCGGGCTGCTGGCACACACATTTTCAATAGGAATCTATGTCAGCAGTGTTCTTTTGAGCCATAAATTTAATCTGAAAAACATTTTCCGACATGTTTTGGCGGTTGTCGCGGGGGTAGATTGCCGAAGGAGTACTGTTTTCCTCACTTTCTCGAGAATACAGGCAGTCTTTTCCCTTGAATGGTAAAGCAAAATCTCGGCCGATATCATGTTGCCAAGGTTGAAGATCTTACGTATCATTTCAACTTGCACGTCATGTTCGACAAGACCAAATATCTTCAGCATGGGAAGCGTTCGAGACCAAGGAGGATAAGGGTATCGAGCCAAGTTGGAAATCTTATTCAATATCTATCAAGGAGCTTTGCAAAGGTTTTAGAACAGATGAAACTGTTAAGGTTTTAGAGAAAATGCATAGAATTATCCATGATGAAATATTTGGGCGGGTTATATCTTTATGGAGAGAAAGGGTGAGAGATCGAAAGGCAAAGCATGTGCTTAGAATCCGTAGAAGCAAGGGTGGTATGAGAATTTTTTTTAAAAGTATTTTTGAAAGAAAAAAAAAAATTATTTTTAAATTTAAATTAACAAAATTTGGTGTTTTTAAATCATTTTAATGTGCTGATGTTAAAAATAATTTTTAAAAAATAAATATAATTTTAATGTATTTTTGAACAAAAAATATTTTCAAAAACAACCGCAATTACATTCGCAAACAAGACCTTAGATGATGACGAGATATCTAGTAATGATTTATCCAGGTACGACGAGCTGCGTGTTGACTTGAATTGTAATGAACCAGTGCAAGGATTAGGATTAACGAGTTGTTGTCAGGATAGAGGATCGGTCGATAATATAACGTATTTTTTTGTTAGTGAAGCTCTTTTCAGTAATTTCTTTTTCATTGATAATTCTATTAGAATTGAATCTATAGATAGAAACATTGACAGTAAATCTACCATAGAAAAACAAATTGTATTTCCATTTGTATCTGATATAATATCATTATATTTTGTTGGTGATTTCATCGCTAACATTCCATTAATATAAACATAGATTTTTAAATTACACTATAATTCCTTCATTGTTTACTACTAATACTTTAACGGCACAGAATGTTTTGGCCATTCCGGTCGAAACAGAACGGTATTAACAACTCTAATCAGAGTTATTGATCCCGTCCCGTTCCGGCCGGAACGGGCGGGACGCCCCGTCCCGTTGCAAAATCCGGGACAAAACGGCGACGTTTTTGTCCCGGGTAGAATCCCGACCTGTCCCTGGGAAAAAACGGGCGAATTCGGCCGGAACGCCCGGTTCCCGCATCGCGGGCGTTCCGTTCCGGTACGGACTAAAACGACGTCGTTTTGATAAGCAACAAACGACGTCGTTTAGCCAATATCAGACTTGGGATTCTAATTGTTTTGAAGATCTGTGATGCAGTGATTGGTTCTCCAGAAACAAAATGAAGAAGATGGGAGGGAGGGCGGATTTCAAGAAGCTGGGCTTGTATCCACCGCCCGATTTCTCTTCTGATATAAAATCCGTGATGAATCATCAAGAGGGCCGTGACAGCGAAATCAAGCTGAGGATAATGAAACAGATCTTCAAAAATTCTTCTCCATTCTGCCAACTGTTCGTGCGGAGGATGCGATGAAGATGAAGAAGGGAATATGTTTGGCTTTGTAAAGGAGATGGATCGAAGGGAAGGGCGAACAGATCGAGAGAGAGAGAGACAAGAGGGGGGGTTGGCGCGGAGAAGATAAGAAATGGGGTAGGGTTTTTAGCTTTAAGTTTGAGATGGGGAACGGACGGGTGGGTGGGTGGGTTTTTCGTTTTTATGTTAATTATTATTATATTATAATAATTATTATTATATAATTAGTATTATTAATTATAATAATAGTTAGCATAAAAAAATAGGGGTAAGTATTTGTTCGATTTAGTATTAAACGATTAAACGATTCCAAAAAGCGAAATAGGCTTGAGCACAAGAGATTAAACGATTTAGTATTTGTTCGCTATAATCTAAAGATTAAACAGAGGTAAGTAAAATATCAATATTATTATATTAGTAATTATTTTCTATTACATTGCTATTAATTTTTTAATTTCTTTCGTGTTTATTCTTTGTAGGAATATGAGCAGAACAAGAGATGCTTTAGATCCCATTAGCCTTGACAACATTGATCTATTGAATGAATGGATTTGTGAAGAACCCGGTCTTCTTGATGGAGATGACATAAGTTGGGAGAGTATCGAAGCACCTTTCGCTACTTTAAATTTAGATGATGAAGAGACATGTGTAAATGAGGAGAATGAGCTTGGTGGAGATGACCAGACTATTGGAATGTCTTGTTGACTGACTTTCCTTATGTTCCACGACCAGATCAAGATCCTTACTTTTATATTAATGATGTAGTAGAGGATGTTTGATGTATTTTTTCTTTTTATTTTAGAACATTTTACTTTCATAATATTTTGGAATTTCAAAGATGTTTCTAATTTTGAGATTATGTTTGTATTGTATAATTTAAATTTCATTTATCTTGAATTTAAATTATACTTGTTAAATTAATATTTTATTTTTTTCATATATATAATTAAATAAAAATGAACAGTACAAAACCGGAACGGTACCCGGAACGGTACCGAAACCGGGACGTCCCGTTCCAAACACAAATCCGGAACCGGGACCGGGACCGGATCAATAACTATGACTCTAATAGCAAAGAATTGCTCGGTAAAGCGACTTGTCGTTTCATTTTGAGGATTTTAAATGACGTGTCCCTCGAATAAGTTAAAAAAACCCGACACGACTGACAGGTGGCAGGAAATGAATGTATATGGCAGTGACAAAGCAGCACCGTAGTAGCCAAGTGAGTCTAGAATCTCCTCCTCAAAACACGAAACGAACACATTAATAGGAAATTACGAATACTAATTATCTCCTTACAAATCTAATCTTCATCTTCTTAGATTGTACTGTACACGAAGAAGATCATCATCATCAGCAGCAGGTGATAGACAATGGGGTGGGTGTGGCAAGACGACGACGAGTCGGACGATTCCTTTCAAATCAACCCTAATTCTTCCTCTTCATCTTCTGGTGAGGTCTGTTCCACGCGGACGGTGGTGAGGTCGCAGTGCAAGACGGAGGAGGTCGAGCCTGGAAAGTTCGTTAGAAAATGCGAGAAAACGGAGGAGGTCCTTCGTGATTGCCTTGGAAAGTAAGTTGTATTTTTAATTATTTTTTGGTTTCTGCTTGTTTCCTGAGAAAAAAATATAAAAAAAAGAGGGAAATCTGTGGTGATTGATTAAATTTTATGATTGATTCCCTCTGTTATAATTGATCGGGTGGTTTTAATTTTCTTCATTCTTTTTATCTTAAAGAGTTATAAATTTTTAATTTCCTAAATTTACAGCAATTGAAGAATTTTGGTTCTACTTAAGTTTTCAATTTGTACATTAATGTGGATGGTAAGCAGTAGATGAAGGGAGTTCATTGAAAGTGTCGTTTTGTCTTTTTTTTTCAGTCGAGTTATTAGAAAGTTAAGCTATGGACGAGGAGAGCAGTTGAATTTAGAGTTCAAAGAAACTCACGAGCTCCAAAGATGCATGAATTTGACCGGAGTTGAAAATAGATATCCAAAGTATTGGACGTTACTAGCTTTAAATATATGGTTACATTTTCAACCACTAGCGTCTTTTCTTGGAGAAGATACAATGTAGTAATTGAGGATGAGCATTCGTGACCTCATGTATATGAATTCTACTTAAGTTTTCAATTTGTACATTAATGTGGATGGCAAGCAGTAGATGAAGGAAGTTCATTGAAAGTGTCTTTTTGTCTTTTTTTTTTTTCAGTCGAGTTATTAGAAAGTTAAGCTTTGGACGAGGAGAGCAGTTGAATTTAGAGTTCAAAGAAACTCATGAGCTCCAAAGATGCATGAATTTGACCGGAGTTGAAAATAGATATCCAAAGTATTGGACGTTACTAGCTTTAAATATATGGTTACATTTTCAACCACTAGCGTCTTTTCTTGGAGAAGATACAATGTGGTATTTGAGGATGAGCATTCGTGACCTCATGTATATGAAATACTGATGCCTCTTGCCCCCTATTCCGAATCAATCGTTTGAATTGTGTAAGTTTTGGGAAATTGATGGTGAAGACCCACTACTGTGGCTAGCAGAATTAGCTTAATGGTAGAGCAATAGATGCTGATTTAGGAAATTCAATGGGAGGAAGCACCTTGCCTTGAATGCATTGTGTGTGTATTTGAACAACTTTAGGATGTGTTAAGAAAAAGGTTTTACTTTTGTGAAGGGCGATATAATAGTTCATATATGCATATACTGAACTCAGGATTTATATAGATGATCCCAGGGCTAATGCCCATGTTTATTTGTTTGTGCTCTAGTTTTTCTGGCTTCAGGGGAAAAAAAAATCAAAGAAACTGTACGAGACACCTGAATTTTATGAATGCTCATATAGACAGCTATCCATCTAAGGATTCATGTTAAGAAGTGACTTTAGTTCAGGTGTACTTTATGGTATGAACATGACTGGTGAAACAAATGGGGCAGTCTTTTAGGCTTTCAATAACTGATACACAAGAGTAGCAAGAGGAGATAAATTTTGTAAAAAATGTATTTGTGCTATTGTAGAGGTAGCTTTCACTGAAAATCTGTTTAGAAAAATCTAGAAGTTGAAGGTCACAGACAAGAAACACAATGGACAAGCCTTGAAAGAAACATGTGATTTCCTCATGTCTAACTCAATATAGAAGTGATAGTTTGATAGAGACAAAAATGACTTGGACCCTGACATTTGATGGTTTGGTTGAGTTGATTTAACCAGTATTGGGTCTGAAAATTTGGTGCAAGCTTGGCTCTTAAAACAAATTGGGTAATAGAACAAAAGTGACTTGGTTTTCTTTTAACAAAACTTGTAGTCTTTGAGAACAGAAAACGTCGTGGGTTAGGATTTAGAATTATTATCCTTTGTTTTTAATGAATGAGATCAAAGTTTGAGAGATTTGGAGTACCATGAGTCTAGCTGCATCTGATTTATTTATTTATTTTGGTATTGATTCTCTTAATTTGCTGCCCATGTTGTGCATTAAAGTTGGGCAAGATACATTGAAAATGCTCTGGGTGATGGTATTAAGGTTATAGAAATTTGTCTAGATTTCTGTTACTTACATTTCTCGTAAGAATGTTTGATAACCTTAGAATAGGTACTATTTAAGTCATGACCATATTTTCAATGTCTTCTGGTTATATTTGCTGATTGAAAGGTTTTTTAACATATAATATGTCTGAATTGATGGTTCAATATCTTGCTGTGTTAAATATGTAGTGGTTTGACACATTTTTGTTTGTTTTAATTAGGCCTGTTGAAGTGCTGAAGTCTAACAAAGAGTATACTGAAGATGATGTGACAGAGCAAGTGGTTAGAGGGATGCTCCATCCAGGAAAGTTTGAGGATGCACCATTTGACTTCCATGGGCTTCAAAGTGATATTCAAGACATAGAACGTCACTTCCTTGGAGGAATCAACCGCTTCTTTGAAGCAGCTGAAGAGATGAAGAACAACTTCTTTGATGTTTTTCGGTGACTTCCACAATGGGAATCCATCATCCTCTCCATCAAAAAGGCGAGGGGTGCCCATCGAAGGCCATCTGCTGACAGAAGCCTCTCCTGAACCAAAGGAACCCAGCTCTGGAAATGTCGACCTTTCGGGTTTGGCAAGAGATGTTTAAAGTAGAATGTTCAGCCAAGTTCTATTTGCTTCTAAACTGGAATAGCAATTCAGGAATGCGGATAAAAGTTTGATATCCATCCATGTGTCTTTCTGCATGTAATCTTTGTTGCTCTAGAGGTGTGATTAATGCATGGTGCTGAACCCTTCTTGGTTCTTGCATCGTCTTCCCACTCTTCCACACCCCTGTAAGATTCTTAGCATTTTTAACAATAAAGCATAATCCTGATTTCCAGAGCCAATCATGATCAATCAATCTGCAGATGTGCTTTGTTTTTGCATATGTTTCTTCATATAAAATTTGGACATCATCTGGTTACTGCTTGTTTAGGAGAAGCAAACGACTAAGCATCAAGCTAGGAGGAAGTTCTGATCATAGGTTTTGACCGGTGACTTTGGCACGTTTTGTTTTAGATAAATTTAATTGGTGGTTGAGTTGCTGAAAAAACGTGCGCAGTCTTCTTCTATACAAGATTTTAATAATATGCTTATTGCTACGCCAGTATCCATGCATTGGCCAGTGAGAACCCGTGGGTTATGTTTTTGGTGGAAAGCAAACCAGGTAAATTGTAGTGGGGTTATCCAGATCTGGTTTTTAGAGGATATCATTGGTCCAACTTGAGGTCTCCTCCATTCAATGGCGGCTGAGAGGCTGCTCTTTCTCAAGTCGCCGCCGCACGTGCATGGTAGTGCTAGATGCCCTTGGCTCAAAAGAAAGAGGCGCAAAAATATATAGGTGCATTCGTTATGAGATGATAATAAGACATTTTTGCATGATTTCTTTTAGGTTATTTTATGTTTGTTTGATTAGAAAACATGGTTGATAAGCATCAAGAAATGGGGGTTTTGATTTGAAATCCTACCCGTGTGAAAACTAAATATGGATAGCGATAACTCGTCGAATTAATGGGCACTGACTTCTTCTTTTTCTGGGCTTTAATGGTGGAAAGACCTAATGACAAGTAAAATGAATTGCTCGTCCTTTCATCTTACTTTTCTAAATCAAGTAATCATCTATCGTGACATGTCTAGACCATGTCAGAGATAACGTTTGTAAATGTTTTATTTAAGGTGGTCAATTTATACACATGGACTTGTAAGGAAGCAGAACAGTACCGGAGCATGACGGCTGCCGGCCTTCGACGATCCGGGCCTCGCTGAATGGGGACCGTCAATTATGAGAAATATATCAATCTCAACCATCAATTCCACAAAGGACCCACCATCTCAAAACTCAAACTATACACTACGCCACCTGCACCATAGTCTAACCCATGAAACGCGTTATTTTGCGTTCAGATTTTTGTAAATTGTAACAGATAAACCGGTCTTTCCTTCTTTCCTCTCACTTTCCTCTCCATTCAAGAAACAATGAAGGGAAAGAACCCGGAACAATGTACTACTATATATATATATAAACATCTTTCTCGAAGCTAGTGAAGAACTGGTAAAACCTGTACTTTCAACACACAACACGTACATAGACTCTGTCTTCTTGTTGACTTTCTGCTTCTCTGGTGTCTTTGTTTTTAATGGTGGGCTTTCACGACCCTATTTATTGAATCGTTTTTCATGTAATACTATTCATTCATTAGACGTGAAATTCTAGAAACTGTCCACTATATCTTTGAGGGACGAGGTTATACTATATATAGATTGCAGTGTTCAGGGTTTTTGCAAGGGAGGCTCTGATACTTTTCTTCTTCTTCTTCTTCTGGGTTTGACTCTTGTTTTGCATACATTCGAGTTAGAGGGATTTGGTGGAATCAAAGTTTCGTGTCAAGTGTTTTCTCGTTTGATTATGCTTGAAGAAGAAACACTCTGCTGGCTTGATATCATTAATTAGTATTTTGAGGTGTCATTTTGATCTTGTTCACTTCAAAATCACACACACTTCACAGATTAAAGAAGTGGGGTTTTGTTATATGATAGAGAAGTACTGAATATGGGGAATAATAATTGTATTGGATCAAGGGTTACGAAGGACGGTCTTTTTCAAACAATATCTTCTTCAATTTGGTGGTCTCGATCGACGGACTCTTTGATCATTCACAGCAAGAGAGAAAATGCGGAACAACTTCCTTTCCATGCTCAATGCAAACCTCCTAAACATGTAAAGATAGTCGAGGAAGAGACTAAGCAAGCAACATTACCACCAAAGCCCAAGGAAGGGGCCACTGAACCATCAGAGATTGTGATGAAGGTCAAGGAGGAGATTAAGCCAGCCCAGCCAGCAAGTGACGAGGAAGAGAAAAAACCAGCAGTGCCCACGAGACCAAACAAGACTCTCTTTAACAGGACACCGCGTGCAGGGCTTCAGGAAAATTCAGTTTTGAAGACAAGAACCGGTCATCTGAAGGAGTACTATAACTTGGGGAGGAAACTTGGACATGGTCAGTTTGGGACAACTTTTCTATGTGTGGAGAAAGCAACTGGAAAAGAGTATGCCTGCAAAGTCGATCTCAAAAGAGAAGTTATTGACATCAGATGATGTGGGTGATGTAAGGAGGGAGATTCAGATAATGCATCACCTGGCAGGGCACCCTAATGTTGTCTCCATCAAAGGAGCTTACGAGGATGCAATGGCAGTTCATGTTGTGATGGAATTGTGCGCTGGTGGTGAGCTCTTTGATCGGATTATCGAGCGAGGACATTATACAGAAAGAAAAGCAGCACAACTCACTAGGACTATAGTTGGTGTTATAGAATCCTGCCATTCCTTAGGGGTCATGCATCGGGATCTCAAGCCTGAGAACTTTCTCTTTGTCAACGAGAGTGAGGATTCACCTCTTAAGGCAATAGATTTTGGATTATCAGTATTCTTCAAACCTGGTATGTTTCTGAATTTCAGTAGCTCTCCTTCTTTTGACTATTCGCACCATCCCCTTCCAATTATTTTCCATGAGTTTCCCACGAGTGAGTCGTTCAAACTCTAGAGGAAAAGTTGAGCATTAATGTTTTCCTCATGTTCTACGAACAAGAAATGAAGTCTACCATCAATTGCCACTTAGATTCATATGATAATAAACACTATAAAGGACTCCAGATCCTTGCATATTGTGAAGTAGTCTTTTCCTGATCTTTTTAACAGAGAATCCCCCATGTTTTTCTCTGCACAGAGTTGTTTTTTTTGGTGATGATATATAGCACTAATCATGAGGATCTCATCTGAAATGATCTGCTATATTGCAGGGGATGTTTTAAACGATGTGATTGGAAGCCCATACTATGTTGCACCTGAAGTATTGCGCAGGCGCTATGGTCCAGAAGCAGATGTTTGGAGTGCTGGAGTGATTGTTTACATTCTCTTATGTGGGGTGCCTCCATTTTGGGCTGGTAAGAGATTTCTAATGCCTGTTTCTTCTAGATATATGCATAGTATTTTCAGAAATTTGACTTTCAGTTGATAATGACACAGAAAACGAGCATGATATATTTGAGGAGGTTTTTCATGGTGATCTGGATTTCACATCAGATCCCTGGCCTAACATCTCTTCCAGCGCTAAGGATTTAGTCAGGAGAATGCTTGTCAGGGACCCTAAGAAGAGACTCACTGCCCATGAAGTTCTTTGTAAGTTGTGATACATTTGTTCGATTCCCTCCATCGAGATTTTATCAGTACTGAAATATGAGACTTGGGAAATCATAGGATTCATAGTTGGTCAAGACCCTTTGCATGAGATAGCATGAGGTTTCCTATATATTCACTTCATTTATCATAGAAATGATGAGTCTGGAATGTTGAAAGTTATGAGCTAGGATGCCAAATTGCTTGCAATTAGGTTCCAGATCGAAATATATCGTCGAGCTTGAAAATTTGTGGTTTGTTTAGATTGAATAACCTGGTTCGTTACCACTTTGCAGGTCATCCTTGGGTTCATGATGACGGCGTGGCTCCAGACAAGCCTCTTGATCCTGCAGTCTTAAGCTGCTTGAAGCAGTTCTCTGCAATGAACAAGATTAAGAAAATGGCTCTCAGAGTAAGTCTGGCAATTATATCCTCACTTTTTGAATTCCACACTTAACTGTCCTCAAAGAATTGAAGTTTTCTTCACTCACAAACTGTGTAATACTACTGTAAATGAAGAGTTCATGTTCCTCCTCTTGACTTAACGTCTGTTTTCTGCAGGTCATTGCTGAGAATGTCTCTGAAGATGAAATTGCTGGATTGAAAGAGTTGTTTAAGATGATAGACACAGACAACAGTGGTCAAATTACTTTCGAAGAACTCAAAGTGGGACTGAGAAGATTCGGTGCGAATCTCACCGAGGCTGAAATTCATTCTCTACTGCGAGAAGTAAGATCATCCATAACCATCTAAGAATTCTGAAGAACACATATGAGAAATCTCGGTCAATACTTGACATGAAATTGAATTATGGCCCTCCCTTCAACATTTTTTGATTCACCATTAAATTCAATCCTCCACATTTTGGAAATTCAACCCGGTCTTGCAAGAACTAGAAGGAATTGTTAAAGTGCTGGTGTTCTTCAGCTGCTTCTGTGAAACTTGACATCCATGATTGTTTCAAAATTGCAGGCAGATGCTGATAACAGTGGCACAATAGATTGCAAGGAGTTCATAGCGGCCACATTACATTTAAACAAAGCTGAAAAGGACCATCATCTATCTGCAGCCTTCTCATATTTTGACAGAGATGGCAGCGGCTATATCACTAAAGATGAACTCCAACAGGCCTGCAACGAATTTGGCATGGATGACGTTCACTTAGAAGAAATGATTCGTGAAGTAGATCAAGATAATGTGAGTACTTTACTATGAAGCTGTTTCCATTGATGGCAGAAACATTTATTGTTTAATTGCCTGGAAACATAGCATGTTCAGCTGATTTTTCTCTTGCTTTGTGTTTACAGGATGGTAGCATAGATTACAGTGAGTTCGTGGCCATGATGCGAAAAGGCAACAATGAATTGGGTAAGAATGGTGTACAGGGTGAAATTCTTGGGATTGGATTTAGGGAGGTGCTATCAGTTTATTAACATGGTGGTGAGGTTTTTCTTCTGTAAATCAATATCTTATTCAACTTGATATATCTGTAAAGAGCAATATATTCTTCTTGCAACTCAATTTAGAGGCTGTCCATTTCGTTCTCAGATTATATTTCTTATGTTCTACCAAACTTAATCATTGTCAACACTGCTAGAAGGGATGGATTTGTGGCCATAAAGTCAGGAAAACTTCAGAGAAATGATACTCTACTGGAAACCAATGATTTTCATAGTTGCGGGATGTTAGAAAATAATATAAATCATATTCTGGAGCCTCACCTATCAGCTTCAATTTTTAGATGAGTTGGTTTCTTAACATGGTATCAGAGCCTTGTTGACCCAGCGGTCACGAGTTCAAATCTCACCACCCCCATTCTATTTGATAAAAACCAAGCACAAGGTGGTGTAGATCTGTGCAAGTTTCAAACCCAAAGGGTTTTCACTTGAGGGAGTGTGTTAGAGAATAATATAAATCATATTTTAGGACATCATCTATCAATTTAATTTTTTAGATGAGTTGACACGGGGTTGGTATCGATATCAAGTTATGGGGACATCTGAGAATGTGCAGCACAAAACGTAATCAGAAAACTTAATTATCAAGGATGTTCTGTTCACATATCCAAAAACACTGAGGATGTTTTGTGCATTCGTCAACAATTCATTTTAGTCGTTGTTTAGATCATTTCAAACCATCAAAATGAATATTTTAGATGTCCACGAGTTTCATGAGATGAAAGAAACTTCATGGTGATTATTTGGAATTTTGATGCTGCTTTAAAAAAACAAATCTAAGATGAGAAAAATAAATACAACCCGGTTTGATTTTGTGTTTTTAGACCTTTTTGGTTCATGGATGTTCAAAATATATTGGTAATATGTTGATGGGTTGAAATCACAACTAGTAAAAATTCCTCATCATTTACTCTCAGTAGCAAAGTTAAACCTCCAAGTTATGAAAAAAATATGATAAAGAAGTTGTTTATCATTTACCATCCAAAGAAACCTTTAAACCAATAAACGTATTAGGAAAAAAAAACATGCGAGTACCCAAAGCATGCCCAATGTGGACAAAATTATTTATGAACCCTATAAATTTATATTTACAATTATTGTAGAGTTGGCATAGCTTGGTAAAGGGGGGAAATGGTTTTAGGTCATTTTTATTAATATTAATAAAGTAATACAAAAGAAAATGATGAAGAGCTACACCCTCGCAATAACTTTCAAGGATTATAACTTATTACTACTTGTTACCTAGTTTAGTCATCTACATTTAATATATTTATTAAAAAAATGAATATCCTTAATCTCACTCAAATTCAAACCCTAAACAATAAATTGTTTCTTTTGTATTGTGATAATAGTTGCTTTTTTAAATAATTTAATTCTTTAATCATTTTTCAAAGCTTATTAGTAGTACCACTAGTATTGTTAGTAGTAAGACTAGCATTAGAATTAATTATTTAGTAGGTGATCCAGTGGTAAGAGTTTGGGATTAAAAGGTTTATTTCTCTTGTAGTTTTAGGTCCGAGGCTTGTGGTTGCAAATATAATGGCCACTGAAAACTTATATAATTGTTAATTTCAGGGTCTGTGGGATTAGTTGAAATGCATGCAAGTTGACCCAAAAGACTAGCATTAGAATTTCTAGGAGTAGCACTTGTATTTTAGCTTATTTATGATCTTCTACCTCATGATCGAACTAACTTTCTCCTATTACTATCATCGGCCTTTTCTCTGCTTTAGAGTGTTGGTTCTGGTCTTTTTCCTGCCATGTCCTTTTTCTCTCATGGAGAAGTAGTAGGCTTGATGGATTGGTGATGGTGGCGGCATTAGTGATGTTGACTTAATGTTATGACAACCATACTATTTAAGGATGACAAATTGGGGTTTGATTTTTGTAATAAAGAGATTGGCTATTGATTTTGTTTTGAATATAGTGGTGTTGATTCATGTGATGATTTAACCTTCAACCCTTGTTTGGCTTCATTATATATTTATCTTGGTGAATGACACTGTAATTTGTGTTTAATGTTTTGATTTTATTTAGACTTGTAAGGTGTTTGGAAGTGTGGTTGCGACTGTTTTGCACTTAAAAATTCATTAAAATAATATATATATTTTTATTTTTTTTAAATATTTTTTAAAAAAATCAAAGAAATATACATTTTGAAAAGTTGTCATTACCACTATTATAATATCAAACAAGTTCTTCTCTAACAAGATCAATTTTCATTAGAAAGAGGTTTAGACACATAAAATCATCTTAAATCTTTGAGGTTGAAGAAGAAGCATATTTCCGAGTGAAAAAGCAAAATTCCAATAAACACATAATATGTTAATGGCTATTGTTGATCTTGCCTGCAAGTACATGCTTCTCCATTTAAAATAATTGAACATGGTTTACTCATGAAAATTGCTTGATGAAATACTTGAAAGGGATTTCATGTTGAGAAATATTTTTTTATTATGGTGTTAAGTGTTGAGTTCATATACTTTGTTTGACATTGCGTTTCAAAAAAAAATTGAATTTTTTTTTTTACTTTAAATTAAAAAAAAATAGTGTTTTTAGATCATTTTCATGTGCTGTTATAAAAAATGATTTTAAAAAAATAAAAATTATATATCATTTCAATGCATTTCTGAATGAAAATCACTTTTAAAAACGATCGCAACCACACTCCCCAAAGAGACATAAAAAGAGCGTTCAGAATGTAAATTATTATTTCTCAAACTACAATAGTAAAGCCAAAATGCAATTAAATGTTAAAAGAAATATTGTAATTATCCTTAATAAGAATAATTGAGTTGAAGTTTCAAAAAATGATGAAAAAATTGTAATATAATTTGACTGGAAATAGATTTAGGGTGTGTTTGGTATTGTGATTGCTTTTGTGGTTAAGGTTTTAAAAAAACAGTTTCATGCAAAGCACTTTTAGTTACAGTTCATAACTGAAATTGAAGTGTTTGGTTAAAATTGTTGTTGAGTTTGAGGTTAATGAAAAGCAGTTTCATGTGTTTGGTTACCAAATCTTTCATATTGCTGTCAACATGTGAAATTACTTTAAAGTGTGTGTGTGTGTATTGTTTTTTAAATATTATAGATTTAATAATCATAATAATAAAATGTAATTAATAATTCAAATAAATTAGACACTTGTTTTTATTATCTCATCAAACTACTTGTAATTCCATCACGAACTAAATCCATACGTGAAGGCCTCTGCGATCCCTGGCTATTTGATCGAGGAACAACATATGGTAAAATATCATTTGAAACAAAATTAGGATTGCGAGACAAAAGTTATATTGTGATCTCCTTCTAATATATTTATTTATATTTTAATTAAGTTTTTAGATTTTTAGATTATTTTAATATTAAAAATATATTTTTTATAAAAGAAAAATTAAACAGAAAATATAATAATAAACCTTATATCACCCCCCCTCCTTTCCAGTCTCTCTCTCAAATAAGCAACTATTACTCTCTCTCCAGAAGCTCGCCCACCCCCCATCCCTTTTCTAGTCGCTGCCCCTCTCTCACTCCTCTCTCAAATAAGCAACTATTAGCTCCTCTCTATCTCCGAGCCCTCAGTCCCCGCCCCTCTCTCAAATAAGCAATTATTATCTGTTTTTTTAGCACCGACGTTCCCCTTATTTTATTCCATGGGACGCATGTCATATTTCTATTTTTCAAATTTAACCAAACACGAAAATAGGAAGTTTTTCGTAAACTCTGTTTACATCACAAAAACAAACATCCACTTAGTTCTATGAAATGAAAATTGACACGAAAATATTTTGAGATGACATTATCACACTTAATTTCATATGTCAATAACGTCTATTTAATAAAGAAAACCAGGATTTGGGTGGATTATGAGTTCATTGATTTAATTATTTTTTAAAAAAAGTAAAGCACATGTCTCATAACTAAATAAAATAAAATGAAAGAAGCTGTGGTGAATAAAATTGTGGAAATATGCATGGAATGGTTAGTTTTTTCTAAAAGGTGAAGAATCTGGTTGCGGATCCAATGTTATCCCAAATATTTAAAGAGAGTTTAACGAGCAGGGATCCTTCCCGGAAGAGAAATCAACGGCCTTTCTCCTTCCTTTTTTTTTCCCCGGTGAGGAAATCCAGGGCACCACCGGTTGGTACAAAGATGAACGATGGTTAGTGCTTTTAGTGCCCGTTGATCCCACTGTTTTTTGGCCGAAATTTGATTTATTTATTTTTCATTTTAAATGAATATGTTTTTGTGTGTTTTAGATCATTTTAATGTGCTGATTTTAAAAATAATTTTTAAAAAATAAAAAAAAACATCATTTTGATGTATATCGGCACAATAAACACTTTGAAAAGTTACCACAATCACATTCTCAAACAGGTATTTAGAGCAGAAAGCTCAATGAGTTGTTTGGAGAAGCTCCCGGGTCCAATTCTTCTACCCTCGATTAAGGGGAAATTTTAATTTGATTTATATATATATATATATATATATATATATATATATATATATATATATATATATATATAAGGACAGTCACAATTAATAAATATAATATGCATGATTCGTTTTAAAAATATTTAAAAAAAAATAAAAAATATATTTTTTATTTTAAATTAAATTTTTTAGTGTTTTGAGATCAATTCTATGATAATATTAAAAATAATTTTTTTTAAAAAAATTATTTTAAACATTAATCCATTACATAGACATGGATTGGTTATTCTAAAATAGACAAAAACAAAAAATAAAATTAGCGATTCACAAAAAACAATAATAATATCTTCAAATGAAACTTCTCTTTTCTATTTATATTTATTTATAAAAAACAAGTCACAAAAAGATATTAATAAAATATCACTCATTGTCTCATAGCTTTCAGAGCACTACCAGGTAAATTGTGGTAGAAGCCAAAATAAATAACTAAATAAATAAATCTCGCTCTTTCGTAAACAATTTAATATTTTAAAATATAAATTAATAAATTTTAAATTTGAGCTTTCCTAAGAACAATTTGACGACTTCGGCCAGGCTTGCTCCAAGAATGCAACGTACCACCCACAAAATCCTGTAATACAAATCTCCAGGAAAATCAGCGGGTCCCAGAATGTGGAAAATGATTGAATCGTTGATCCAACGGCCCAGGTTATCTCATCATCCGCAGGAAACCACAAATCTTCGACGCACGTTGTGACAGCTCACTGTGGGGTCCGTTTCTATGTTTGTTGGGCTCCAACGTGACACCAATCATGATGCCTGGTAGCGACACGTCATCGAGGGGACACACCCACCTGTGGGTTGTGCCTCTGTATGAGAGTGGGGCCTACATTCAATGAGAGTTCTCTCACACCCCCCCACGTTGTTAAACAGTTTCCTCTGTTTTCTTCAATCATTGTCTTCGGCTTCTGCTCACTCCAAGGCCCATGCTCGCTAATGATTCTATATTACCATAATGCCCCTTTTTCTCATGCTAGATAATAAAAAAACACAAAATAATGACTTCATTTTTTTATACAAGAAAATCTCATTCCCTGAAAAATATATATATTACGTGTCTAAGTAAACGAGTAAAATTCTGATTATTTCAGACATTTAAAAGGAGTGTACACCTTGATTTACACTCAAAACATGTTGTGCAGATCTCAAGTTTTTTGTTATCACGTCACTCTACTTGAAGTTAATAATAACTGAAAGTCACATATATATATATATATATATAACACATTAAAGTTTTATTTTTATCATATTCTCATGATATTTAATACCACTCATTACAATCTTAATTAAAAGAGTATATTCTTTTTAAATGATAGTATATTCTCATGATATTATTATTATTATAATTATTATTATTATGATGATGACGACGACGACGACTATCACTACTAGTATCAATATGCAACAATTATCATTTCTAGCATAAACATTTTAATGTTTTTTTTGCCTATCATGAATGAAAAATAATATATATATTCCTTGAAATATTTTATTTAATACATTTAAATAATAAGAAAATAACTCATTTTTCATTAAAAAAAAATATTTCACAAATGTTTCTAGAAATACAACTCATCGACATAAAAAAAACCCTAAACTATTGAAAATTTAGTTATGACCATTCCTTGCAAAATTTATTTAAAATATAGAAAGAACGAAAAAGAAAGTAATTAACGTCACAACAAAATTCGTTCATGAGGAGGTGCTTAAGTAGTAGAAATATTCAGAGACGTGCTTATCACGTTTTGATGAGAGTTCCATGGTGACTCGGACGTGAGTTCTTAGACTCTTCCAAAATACAACAAATCTTCGTAGTGGCACCTAGCTATTTCAATTATATATATATATATATATATATACTTGATAGAAATAAAATTATCATACATTCCTATTATCACATAAAAAATCGAGAAAAATAAAATGAAATAAATGAGAAGAAGCCAATCGAGAAAAAAACTTATTAAACCGAATAAAAAAAATTAAAACTTGTTCGGTACAATTTGGTTTTTGGTTTTTTAAGTAAAAAACCGGTAAATTAAACCCGAACCGGTTCAAATTAAAAAAATATTCTACAATTTTTTTATTCTTCTGGTTCAATTCCAATGTTTTGATTTGCTTCCATTTTGATTAAATGAGAGAAAGAAAAACTTGGTTAAGAAAAGTAAAAAGGCTAAAAAAAACAACACTATTTTTTGATTTTTTATTAAAAAATCCAATCCAAACCAAATCAAAATTGGTCGGTTTGAAACGGGTATGGTCTAGTTCTATATCTGTTTTTTTGAATTTAAATGTTTTTATTAATAAAAACTGAACCGAACCAAAAATACTCACCCTTAGAATTTCTTATAGTAGTAGAGCATTGTGTTGGTGCGTGTATAGTGATAAGGGGAGTGTGTATTTCTTTTTTAAAAAAATAAATTAAAAATGATATTATGTTAATTATTATTTATATTTTTTATGCATATTAAAATTATTAAGGAATTAATTGAATGTCTATTGATAAAGAAATAATATAAAAGGTATTTTTAAAAATAGATTGAACAACGAAAAATAAACATAACTTTTAATTAGTGTTTGAGATGACAATTTTTTAATGCATGTTAAAAGTATTTTTTTTCTTGAAAAAACATCAAATTAATATTTTTTTAATATTTTTTGATGATTTTAATATGCTCATGTAAAAATTAAATAAAATATTTTGATGTATTTTCAAGCAAGAAATATTTTTAAAAATATAATGTGCAATAATATTAATAATACACTAGCGTGCACTTTAATTAGAATTGTCATTGTAGTTGTGGTTTTAGCCACCTTTAAAAAATATCCGAAAAGCAACATTAGTAGAAGCAATTTCAAACACCCCATGATATAAATGTGCCAATGAGAGTTTATCTACTAATTTCAATTATTGTATAATAATTATATAAATCTATCATCCACGACACAAAAGGCACAATATATATATATATATTACAAAACAAATAAAAGATGTGGGAAGTTGCATTGTGCACCCTCTCACATTTCACTGTTCTTTTAACGATGTGCGCTCGAAAAATGGCCCTCGGGCTGGCCGAAGGAGCTGGCGGTAGGGGGATAAAATCGATTTTTCCTTTTCATTTTCTATTTTTTTTTTAAATATTCATTTGTGAACAGTGTATTGACGATTTCATCCCCGATAATAAAACAAAATCAGGCTTACGGCTGAGGGGCACCGGAGTAATTGCGCGCGGCCGGCCCGGCCCGGTCCGATCCGGTCCGCCGCAACTTTTGGATTTTTTATTATTTTCTGAAATGGCTAAATACGGTTTTAGCCCCTAATAAGACAAAAACACTTAATTGGGTGCAGGGCTAGAACGGTAAATGACCCTATTTTTCGAATTTAATAATCGGCTTCTGTAAGGGCGTGAGACGCACGCGCCGGCGGTTTCCCGCCTCACGCCCTGTTTAGGCGGCGCGTGCGTCCTTATACGGTGGCCGGAAATGGTAAACCGGATGACAGAACGATGCGCCGCCGCGTGGTCTTCCTCCCGCGGCGGTGCGTGTAACCACCAGATGTCCGTGGACGCGGCGGAGGCCGGTTGAAGTCGCCGGCCACGTTTTCTCTCTCTCCTGCACATCAATGTGCAGGAGAGTCCCCCATTTATGTTGAATTTGCACTTCGATCCCTATACTTTTAATTTCGTTTTTGGTCCTAATTTATGTTATATAAGTTTTAATTTTGTTCGATTGGGTCCTCCGATTTCAATTGATTGAATGTCAAAGTTTCACTTCGGTCCTTCGACTTTCAATTTCCGGATTGGCTGTATATAACTCAATCAATTCGGTACAAAAGTTCCGATTTTTGCATTTTTGTCCTCTGATTTCAATTTAGAATAAATGTAATTTGCATTTCAGCCCTTTGACTTTTAATTTTTTAATTTCAGCCCTTTATTTTTGATTTTCATTTAAGTCCTTATACTTTTATTTTTTTTATATTTCTAAAATAATCCCTACTTTTGTCCATGTATATATAAAAGTGTATTTAACACAATAATAATAATAATGATAATAATAAGAATAATAGTAATAATAATAATAATACTAATAATAGTAATAGTAATAATAGTAATAATAAAAATAATAATAATAATTATAAGAATAATAATAATAGTGATTATTATTAATATTATAATAATAGTTATTGTTTATTCTATTATTATAATAATAGTGATTCTTTATTCTTTCATAATAATAATAATAATAATAATAATAATAATAATAATAATAATAATAATAATTTTTAATTGGTTTTTCTTGCTTGCTGTTTTGTTCATGCTTTTTATTTTTTTCCCTAGGTATAATTTAATAATTTTTGTTGTTTTTATTCTAGCGGCAATAATAATTTTAAATGTTAAGACTCCAATGTTCCTATTGTTATAATATTTTAAATTAATATTGCTTCTTTTTCCTTCTTTTTTTTCTCTTTCTATTAATTGATTTTTATACTTTTATTATCTGCACAATAATGATTTAAGTAAGTTTTTTTTTTCTTATTCAAATATTTTGCTCTTTTTTCTAATGTTAGTGTACGCTCTTTTGTGATCGTTTATGACGCAATACCTATATTATAAAAGATATAATCTATACTTACGTGACAAACTCAACTCAAAATTGTCAATTATATACAAAAAAAATACCCGCGGCAACGCGCGGGCAATTTGCTAGTATATATAATTGCACGTTGGTTATAAAAAAATAATTCACTTTGATTATACCAAAAAATTAGATTTATCATCATATATTACAACAAAGAAAAAGTAGAGGGCTTCGAGTCTAGTGATTGTTTGAGAATATGATTGAGATTAATTTTAAAAGTGTTTTTTATGGAAAAATACTTCAAAACAATATATTTTAAAAAAAAAATTATTTTTAACAATAGCATATCAAAATAATTCAAAACCATCAAAAATATTTATTTTTAAATAAAAATAAAAAATAAAAACTTTTCAAATATTTTTAAAACACAGTGTAAAACACCATTTAATCCTTTTATATAATCAATAATTAGTAAAGAACTTCCACTTGTAATTTTTTAATAAGAAAAAAAAAAGAGTAAAGAATTCCCTCCCTCCATCAAGATTCAGAATTCAAAAACCACGGTAGTAGTTACAAACTTACAAGGGAGTAGACATTAAAAATCTTATTTTTTTATTTTCAAAAAACAAAACCTACAGAAATAATAATAATAATAAAATCAAAGTGGCATATTTGTCTTTCCAAAACACGTCTCGTCTATCTATTTCGAGCCACTTCATTGAAATGCACGTCCTACTTCAACTCTTCACACCCATCTCCCTCACCCTCTGCGTATTTCTTGAACAGAAACCAGCGACAGAGTATGTAGATGTCACTGTAACTGGCCTTTACACATCTATCGTTGTAGATTTAGACTCAGAGTTTGTCACTTCTTTATCATTCTTACATACATTTCTGTGTTATATCTCATTTGCTCTCTCGTCTCCTTCGACAGTTCAAACTTCACTCCTCCGCTGGTGTCTGAAGGTATGCTTTTGTTTTCTGATTTTGCTTTTGCATGGTATTTATGTTCTTGTAATGTTGGCTTTGAAATCTTGAAGAGCTTTTCTTGATTGTTTTCTTATGAGGTTCCGTTTTTCTGTTCTTCTTTTCTTGGTTTAAGTCTTGATTGGTGTTTTCTAGGGTCAAATTGCATGGGATATCTTTTTTCCTGGACTGATCTCTCATTTCAATCTTTTCTGTTTGAAAGTTTGTGAGGGTTTGCAGTGTTGTTTGGTTGCCGAGATACTGAGGGAAAGGAGAGGTCTTGGAGCTCGCATGCCTTAGAAACTACTATAGCTAAATCTTCATTCTGCTCCTAGTTTCCATAAATGAAGTGGGTTTTCCTCTCAATGACGTGTGTGGTTGTTGTGTGGGGTTTGGCAGTTTCGGGTTTGATTTATCTTTTGTTTGATTGCTAAGGAGTTGGATAAGGTAGAATTTGGTTTGTCTGTGTATTCAAAAGGAGGTAACTTTTAGTTTCAACATGGAAGGATATGTTTCAGTTTCCTGAAACCAGCCAGCCAAAACGCTTCTTTTGTTGTGGTTTGACTTGGAAAAGACTTTCATTTCATCTAGTTTTGTTAATCTATTCTGAATTTTGAAGTTGGAGTCCCTTTTCTTTGTTTTATCGATGAAATCACATAGGATCTATACGTTTCCAATTTGATTTGATTTCTGGTTTTTCATTTTACAACTGTAGCTTATTCAATTCTATTGCGATTTCAGTTTGGAATTTGATTGCTGTTCATTCTTGTTTCTTAGAATAAGGTTTTCAATTTCAACAATCTATCTGGCTGTTTTCTCGGTAAGATCATTTTGCTGGGGTCAAAACGTATGTTATAGAGCAGTGTGCAGTCACAGTCTACTTATCTACTGTAATTCTGCAGCTGCTTGCAATAAGATTCATTGAAGAAAATGGAGGTCGACAATGCAGATAAAGTGAATGAAGAAACCATCGCCAGAGAAATCCATGCTGAAGCAACTGTTGTGGCACTAGAAAAAGAAGAAACAAATCCTACCAATAGTGAAAGGCCTCTTAATGCCAATGAAACATCTGATTGTTTTTCCAAATCTGAAGGTCTCAATTGTTCTTCTATAGCAAGTGAAGGTGCAGCAATTGTTTCTGAACGAAAAATATCAAATGCTCCTCGGAAAGGCACTAATATGAAAGGCTCAGGTGCATTTTCACATGGCCAGAGGCCAATACTTTCTCAGAGTCTTTCATTTCCAGCAAAAGGAGGAGTGTGTGCTGGTAATATGAGGAAGAGCACTGAGGAGCACCCGCTCAGAACTGCTGCCAAGCATGCCAGAGATGAAGGAACGAAGGTGAAGGTCACTTCACGTCCCCTTATCAATCAAGCAAACAGGCGTGTTCCCACTGGAGTGAGTTCAAAGGAATCAAATATCATTGGTAGTAAAACTTTGACCAGGCAGAGTTCTTCAACGGGCAAGTCTAGCAGTCAGAAGGCTACGGTAAGGGTTCTGCTGATAAATTTTAAGCATTAACAATTTCTTGTGGTATTTTATCTTGTTTTTGTAACTCCTTGTTATTTATTCATAACAGTCTGTGAAATCAAGTTCTTTGAATGAAGCTGCTAAGCTCCCTCCACCCCAGGCTTCTGAGTAAGTTATCACCCATCCAATGCAATCAAAATTGTTTCCCCTGGCCCCACCTGCACCCTCTGCCCTTGAATAAATGTATCCCTATATGTAAATTTGCTTGGTGGATAAAGTACTTATATAATCATTATCTAGTTGCAGGTCTGCGGCTCATCAGAATCCAAAACCTGAAACATCCACATTGTCAAGCAAAGAAGATGATGACACCCATTCCACAACCTCGTAATGTTCTTATAGAACACAATTGGTTTGTAATCATTTATTTATATCAAGCATCTGTTTGCTAACATGCTATTGTATTGATATCAGAAGTGCCACTCCTAGCGGGCGGAGAAGTAGTGGTCCTGGATTCTCCTTCAGATTGGAAGAACGTGCTGAAAAACGGAAGGAGGTTGTTGCTGGAATTTAGTTCCTTTCTTAGATTGTTAATATTTTTATTTGAATCCATGACATGATTGTATGATGGCCTTTGTTCTCCAGTTCTTTTCAAAGATTGAAGAGAAGATCCATGCTAAGGAAATTGAACAAACTAACTTGCAGGAAAAATCAAAGGTACTGGGATTTTTCTTCTGCGCGGAACATCTTTCCTTTTGACCTTTCTCTTCCTTTTCTTTAACAACTTGACCTTTCTCTTCTGAATCCAAAGGAATTGGGATCTTCATTTTACTTTTTGGTGGCATGCAGGAGAACCAGGAGGCAGAGATCAAGCAACTGAGGAAGAGTTTGACATTCAAAGCTACACCTATGCCAAGTTTTTACAAAGAACCTCCTCCGAAAGCTGAACTAAAGAAGGTAATGCTTGGACTTTCAGTTAACTATTGATAACGTCGTGTCATTTTTTCGCATCCTGTATTACCAGCATTTCATCAACTTCAAGATTGGAAGCACACCAAATGAACTCTTTAAAAGCCTGTAAATTACCACTATTTCCCCACATTTCTCATTATGTTCTTGCTAATGCTATCATCATTATGTGGACTAGCAAACTTGTAAACTGTGGTTTCGAATCCACATGATCTGTTGACATGTTTGTCTGTTTGTACCTGTTAAATTGAGTTTCCTAAATGTGGCCTAAAACTTATATGAATCTTGAAGTCCCTAATTACAATCAGACATATTTAATGACAATGCATTTATATAGTAAATGATTGTGCAGTTTTTAGGCTTTTGTTTGGCCATTGCAAATTGCAATTATTGTTTTTTAGGACCGCAGGAGTTGGGGAATTTCACGAATCCAAGCCAACATGAGACCATTGTCATGTGAATATATTTGCACAAACACATTTGCTAGTTCAATCTTAAGTTTATCTAGCTAAACAGCATTTTAATGTGTGTTTCTTCTGCTCCATGGAACATCGAGATAAAGTTTTGTGTGCTAATTCTTGTAGATACCAACTACTCGTGCAATTTCACCGAAGCTTGGAAGGCGCAAGAGCTCTTCAACGAACAACTCCTTGGAAGATAGTGGATCTTCATTTAGCCCACGTCTGAACCAAGAATCTTGCAACCTGGCCAAGGGAATTCAGAGAAACGGTAACAAGGATAATGGTTCTTCAAAAACATCAATTATGAAGCCCCAACCTAAGCTTCAATCTCGCCAAATCATGGCCAGTGGACTGGAAGGAAAGGCTGTCAAGTCCAAAGCAAAGCCACCTGGAGCAAAGAGTCAAACCCAGAATGCCAGTGTCGAAAAAGTGGAAGAAAACGAGAATAATTCTATGAAAATCCCTGTATGTGATAATGGAATACAGACCATGCCTGAAAACAATACTCCTCAGAACGATGGACTGGTATTGTCCTCGTCCAATCCTGAGATTATGCTCCCTCAAGTCACAGTCGGAGGGTGAGGACTTGATTGTTTATCCTGTATCTGTAGTTTTTTCTTTTTATTATTCAAGTTCCATGAATAGGCTGGCTGTATGTTGGTGTATATGGTATTTTTTAGGGGTACTTGTGAAATTAACATGAATCTACCATTTGAACATGTATTCCTTGTCAATATGAGCTTGTATTCCTTTTGAAAACTTACTGAAGTGCTCGGGATTCTTTTCTTTTGTAACATAAATTGCCTGTCTTTCAATGCAACAACCAGTAACGATGAACATTTTGATATACAACAAGCCTGTGACTCTCCACCATTGATTCTCTGGAAGACTCCCATTTCAGAAGGACAAGCAGACAGTGAAGGCCATCGTTTTCCCAGATGGAAAAAAGTTGAGGCAAATTATGAAGCTGAGGTTGTTGTTGAGTAAATATCCTTAACTTGCTTGAAATCTCATCAAACTTTTTTTGTATGATTTGAACAAATTGCTAGTTGTCTATGCTGTGATACCAAATTGGAAAAGCTCATTTCAACCTCTCATTGATTTCCCAGCCGCACAGAGTGTGACAGGTTACAGTTGGTGTTGTAAAAAGCTATGTTCATACTGAAGGCCATTGAAGCTTGGGGTGAGTAGTGTTATCGATTACGTGACATAATGATAAAGAGCTTGTAAACTATACATAGCATGCAAATTGCACAAGCAGATTTCAAGTTCGAGTCAAGGTGTGTACCTTTTATAAGAATCTAGGCAATCAAAATTTTACTCGCTTATGTGTTTTTTAAAAAGTGAGGTTTCCTCACATAAAAAAAAGAAAAGAAAGTGTTATGTTCAAATTTGATAAAAGGTTGCTAAATTGAGATTTCATGCATGCAAAAGGAGTGTGGCAAAAAAAAAACTTGAGTAAAGGTGTAATAAATCTGAAACTAAGATAGTGTGTTCACGTCGAAATACATCAAAATAATATTTTTTTTAAAAAAAAAATAACTTCTACATCAGCATATCAAAACAATAAAAATTCAAAAAAAAATTTAAAGTAAAAAAAATATTAAAAAAAGCACATCCATACCGTATAAACAAACACTCTCACAGGGAAAATAAAAATAAAGAGAATATGTAAACATAGATATAAGTGTTATGTCTACACTGTTTAATCCCATTGATATTTGCGAGACCAAATTATTAGTTGCATGTTTGTTTTTTAAGAACTATTTTCTAGTCTAACCTAGTTCAATATAGTCTAATCCAATATTAATTATCTATTATATAGTCCACTTTATTTATATTTGTACTATTATGTTCAATTCAGACCCTAAAAGAATTGATGCTTTTATGGTAATTACTATTCATAACACGTTAATATATTTATTTAATTCACATGATAAAAGTCGTGAATTCAAGAGTTGGGAATTGAAAACAAAAAATTGAGATAAATTATGTGTTAATTTTTTTATTTCTTTAAAAACATAAAATATTCAACAATAAATAGTTGGAGTGTAAAACCAGGGTTGTCAATACCGTTCCGTTCCGGTCGAAATGTTTCGTGCCATTAAAAAAACTGAGACAAAACGGCGTTGTTTTCATCTCGGTTTTAATTCTGGCCCGTTCCGGAAATACCGGTCAGAACGTCTCGGTACCGTTCCAGCCTTAAAATCCTCCTTATTTTGATTAACTTGTGATTATGTTTCTAATTTTGAGATTATGTTTGTTTGATTTTGTGTTTATATTGTATAATTTAAAGTTAATTTATCTTGAATTTTAATTATGCGTGTTAAATTAATATTATATTTTTTTCATATATATATATATATGAACAGTACAATCCCGAAACGGCAAGCCGAAATGCTCCAAAACCAAAACGCTTCGTACCAATAGAAAAACCGGAACGGTATTGACAACCTTGTGTAAAACAAAAGGAAAACTCATAACCAATCTAGAGAGGAGGAAAAAGAAAACACCAACAACATACAATTGTTTATTGTTAAATATATTCATACAAAAAATATAGTTTGAGGAAGAAAACATAAAAACAAATTATTGTGAATTGTTATATTATTTTAGCAAGTCTTTACATGGAAGGCAAAATAATTATTATGTTAAGGGCTTGTTTGTTATAATTATATGAAATTGTTACAACTAATTATTTAGTTTTAGTTTTTATTATAATTATAATATAATTTTGATCCTCTTTTTAAAGTAATAAAAAAAATTTATTTTATTTTAAGAATGAAAACAAAAAGGAACTCCTCTTTTTTTCAACCACCAATCAACATCTTGAATTGAAAACTTGGAATTCGATCCATTTTCCTTCCTTGTTTAAAAAATAAATTACAAGGCAAGGGGGGCTCAGTCTCCTGTAAAGCGATGTAGATGCAGGTATTTTTAATTATTTATATATTAAATAATATTTTTTTAATATTTAAAACATTATTATATACAAATAATTTAAAAATACAATTTTTTATTTTCAAAACATAGTATAAAACACTGTATAACCCTATGAAACCATGTCACGCAAGGAACAGCTGTTTTCTACGGACAGCTAATCCACGAAAAAAGAAGAAGAAAGAAAAAGATGCCTCGGGAAGTGGAATATCTTTGTGCAAGCTGGATCCAGCCATGTGCTTTGGTGTCAAGCAGTAGCCTGGCTTCTCATCCCGTGCCCTGTTCTAGTTTTTGGCAATTGTCGGCTACCATACCATACTTTCTTAGATGAATTGGACCTTGCTTTTGTCAGCTTCAAAATTAATTAATTAATTGATTAAGTCAAAAGTAATCCTCAATCCCCATTTTCGATCTTGTTGATGCTTTAAAATTTGATTAACAAATTAATCAGAAAATTCAATCCAATAATTGACAACGATGGGTGTTTTTCCTTCTCTTTTTTCATGGCAGCAAGAGATGGCAACGTGAAGGGCCACCTGTCATGGCGTCTTCATCTGCAATGGCAGTATTGTTCATGCAATCACCATCACCACAATTGACATTTTATTTATCAAACAAACAAAATCTCGAGACCAAGCACAGGTCTTCTTTCTTCCCCGGACTACAATAATTCACGAGAGAAATGGAAAAGGTTTCAAGTTGATTCACAAGAGGTGGATCATATACAGACAAAAAGAGGACAGCCCATTATATATATAAAAACAAAAAATGACAAAAAAAGAGAGGTTTTCCAGGTTTGTTCAGACATGAAAAATAATTAAAAAATGATGTGTAATTACAGTATTTATAACAAAATACCAGCAGATTCTCTCTTATGGGAGGGATTCAGAGGAAATCACGCAGTGCAAATTCACCCCTTCCATCGTGTTTGTATTTCACAAAGGCCTCCACTGCAATTCAGATGACGATGATGAGAGAAAAATGTTAGCCAAAGCTTGGAAATACAAACATTCAGACAAGATTTCAGAGGTAAATGCAGGACCAGGTCCGATGATTTACCGTTTCTATATTGTTTTCATGGTTCCATCTCTACTCTCTCTGAGACTTCAGAGCTGTCTGTGTGTTTCATTGGCATGTAGTGAGGTGTGAATCCTGTCCGAAAGTCCCGAGCAGTCTACAAGCTACTTCCATTAACTTTCCCTGCTTATTCAAATCAACAAATGAAAATGTCAAGTAAACTCTTGTTAAGGTATCACCATCACATGAACCGATGCTATTAAAAATTCCTGATTAAACAATGTCTCAACCACACTGGAATTAAAGTATTCAGGTTCGGCTAATGAAAGGGTGGTGAGAACAGGACGGTTCATGACAGCTGAGCTATATTAATAAATGCTGTTTTGTTGGCATCTTAGTCTTGGTGGGGTCTGGCAATGTGGTTCACAGCTAGGAAACCCTGGATTTTGTCAGCTTTTCAATCCTGTGGTGTACTTCAACCACTTGGATTCGTCGGTGGCGAGGCCATCAGATTCCTGGAACTGATTGTTTACCATATTATCAATAACCCTAATTTCATCCATCTAAACTTCACTTTCACTCGTGGTAATTGACTTTTCAAAGCCATCTTCATCTTCATTCTGCACTGACAGAACCTGCTGCCCTTTTTCATCAAGCTTCTGCTATCCAAGCAGAAAACTATTGGGGATGGCAATATAATCCTCTAACAGGTCGACAACTACGTTCATGGCCCAATCCTCCCTCCCTCCCTCCCTTGGCCAGGAAAAAGGTTGGGAAAGATTGTGAACCTGACGTTGACAATTTTCAGGCACCATAGCTTTTACCAGAAAGCACAAAATCAAAAACATTATCATATAACCCTCCACTCATCCCAAGCTATCTCCTGTTCTTGCATATGCTAAATAGACCACGATTAACAACTGTGTCTGCCCCGTCACCGACACCAATTATTACCACAGATACCAAAACTTTTGGCAAGAGTGTGATCCTATATTCCTAATACATCTTTTCACCTCCACCACCCATAGCATGACCTAATTCCTCACTAACCGCACCCCCCGGAAAAAAGAAAAGGAAAACGCACCCATAATCTAAATTAAGACTATATATGCTAAAATAAACTTATCAGTAAAATCAACACCATATCAAACAATTAAAATAACAAAAGCATACCTCTTCTTGGCGTGGTAGTGGCAATCTTAACAGAGCTAACGGATTTCTTAACAGAAGTACTTTCTTTCTCGACTTCAGGGAAACAAAACCCCATCAATCCCTTGAACTGAGATCCTCCCGTCTGTATAGATATCCGGGTCAAACAAATAGGCCGACCCATCACCCGACCCGAACTTAACCGACCCGTCTGCTTCTTGAGCCACAACTTTATGCGGCAACCTCAATGTATCATACCCTATCTTCCCAAACCTTCTAACAGCATTATACATGCTCTCTTCAGTTTGGTACTCCGGTATTATATGGTAATAGATGATCTGCTCGGGTGCCCCTGGTTCACTCAGCTGGTCTGTTGTTAGCTTAGCCATGGCTTCATCATTCGGTGCCAAAACTGTGAGCACGTAACCTTCAGACACCAATCTTCCCATTTCCGTGGCTAATGAGGTTAAGTTCACTAAAATATCAGCCATTTCATTGTAGCCACCATAGTGTAGTAACGTCTGTATGAAGTCTTTGACTTGGCTTTCTCCGTCGAAATGGTGGTGAGGTCCGCCGGGTCCTGGAGCTGGGGCGGGAGCCAGTGATGGTCCAGGAGACATGGCATCATAAATGGGCAAAACCGGTTGTGAACCGGCCCGGACTGGCGGCTCGGATTTTTTCAATCGGTGGGTTCTTGGGTCAACCTCGGGTGCTCCTTCTGGCAAAACAGCTGATATGGATCTCAGATTTCTTCTCCTGTTGAACTCTTCCTGTACTGATTGTGGAACCAGGAGGCGCTCAATACCGTGGATTACTCCATCGGGACGGGTGACATCATTCGGTCGGGTCAACGCGGCGGATCCAACAAGCTTCTTGCCTGAGTTCTTGGTGATTAACTCCAGGTGGTCGTTGCAGAGGGTGGTGTGCCTGGTGGGGTTTGATTTATGGCCCGGCCAGTCACTGGATCCGACCCGCTGGGGGATAATGTGGAACAACAAAAGGGTTTGGAGAGATTTGAGATTGCCGGGTTCAAGTAAAAACCGTTTGAACTCGGGGTTAAGTTGACGCTCTAAAGCTTCATTTCTTGGTGCAAAGATAGTGATGTTGTGTTTGCCAACAGCTTCTTCAAGGGTTTGCAGGAGGAGAGCCTTCTCAACGAGCTCAGCCAACTCAGTGTAATGCGAGTCAAGCAGTGCAACGAGAACCGAGTTGGAGTTTATCATTTGACCAGTAACCGTACTATTGCCAGTTTTATTCTGATGGGGCAATGCAGAAATGGAGGCAACAGAAAAACAAAGAAGAGTAAAGAGAAAAAGGGTTTGCTTGGAGACACCATAGATGTGAGAATCCATGGTGCTCAGAGACACAGAATGGAACCTGGAATTGAGAAGGATGGGAAAGTTTTAGTTTTCTTTGGTTTCTGGTTAAAGAGCAGCGAACTATTTGACGGGTGCTTGGTTCGGGTGTGGTGGGAGGGCGGCAGGAGGATGGTTTGGGTGGCCTTTTAGGGCTGGGAATGTGGTTAGGGGGGTGGGTTTTGCTCGGGAGAAGAGACAGACCTCTTCACTTCGGAATCAATGGAACACTTTTTTTGTATCAGAGGCTGTAAAAGGTTAGGACACACAGGCTGGATGTGGGGCTCACACGGAAGGCGACCGAACATTACACTAACTCACTGGCAACCTACCTAGCTTGCTATCACATGTCATGAGCCGAACGCGGTTTTTTTTAACCCGAGAACTCTTTCCTTCCGAGTTCAAGCCACGTCAGCCTGGTTTTGTTATTTTACTCATTTTTTTATGTTGCTGGAGATGAATGGAAACAGGAACACATCTTTGGAAAGACTTTTTTAAATTAATATTCTTTTATAATTTTAGATGATTTATTGTGTTTATATTGAAAAATAAAATTCATTTTTACTTATTATTAAAAATGAATTTTAATATATTTTTAAATAATTTATTGCCATATAGTAAAAGAAGATTAGAGCAACTCCATAATGGTATTTATATTTTTTTTATCTTAAGAAACATTCATGTAAACTCAAATATAAGTCTGAGTATGCATTCAATTCACCCGGACATTAAACTACTTTTAAAATATTATTTTAATAATTTTTAAATAAAAAATAATTGAAGAAACAACAACTACATCTACTACCAAGAAACACAATTTTATGTTTGTCGGCTTCTTTCGCCACATATCACTAATCTACAAGTAAAAAATAGTATTAATTTTAATAATTTAAATACCAATTTGATCTTTTAATTAAAAAAAATTGAAGTACATGTTATCAGTGCAATTAAAAAACTTGGAGTGTCATGAATAATAAACTACTTGACTGTTCTTTATTTGTATCTTTTTTTTTATTTAGATTTTTAAACATTTTTTATCTTTTTTTATTTTTTATTCGATCCTTCAAACACTAATATATTTGCATTTTTTATTTTTTTCTATTAGATCATTTTTATTTTTAATTTAACAAATTATAATTTGATTTTGAAAAAAAAATTAATGTTTGGAATAAAAGGTACAAGAGATAAAAAGATATATTAGAAAAACATTGGAAATACGGAAAAATATATGATTCAATATGCGTTGCCAGCAGTTATCCTCGATATTTTTTTCTCGTCACTTGACTTTTTTTATTTTTAATTTAGTCTTCTTAAATTAAATTAATTTTGAGATTGATTTTAATACTGTATTTTGATCGATTTCATATGAGTTTCTTGTGATGTCAATGATATATTTAATATTTAATTTGACAAAATAAAATTTAAATTCATTAGTTCAGATAAACTAAAACTTCAAGGCCCCGAGTTCAAACTAAAAAACAATATCCAGCCTCTTTTTTTATAATAAATAATATTATATTTTTAAATCTTGATTTATTTTTATTGAACATGCATAAATAATATCCTTATATTATATATTATCATTTATGATAATGAAAATATCATGACCTAAAAAAAATTCAAATATAGTCAAATTTAATAAATAGGAATAACTAAGAAAATAAAATGTATTTTAACATAATATGACGATTTTTTATTTCAAATGTTTTTTTAATAAACTAAATGGAATTTGAATTTCACAAATAAGGAGATTTAAGTCAATAAGCATGAAAGTATATTCAATGAAGATAAATTAAAGAGTGAACTAAAACATAAAAATAAATCAAGAACCTTTAGATTTATATAAATGGATTTAAAATTAAGTTAAAATATAAGAATAAATTAATCTAGTTCCTGAAAATGGGTATTTTCATTTATTAATACTATTTTAAAAAATATTTTAAAATAGCCCTTTAAAATGAGTATTTTTATTTAATAATATTACTTGAAAACAATATAATTAAAATAATATTATTGATGTTAGTATATCTCATAACTTTTTTTCTCAATTATTTTCATTGTAATTTACAGAGTTTATTTTATTTTATTTTATTTTATTGAAATACTGTGTTTTTTTACTAAGTTATAATTTTTAATCTCATCTTCTCAATCATAATATGTATTAAGATATACTATTTTTCAAAAAGAAAATTTAGATTGCATTGTCTTACTAATTGCTTAAAAAAAATCTTCAAAAATTCTAACTCCCCACATAAAAAACGAAAATATCCTAACAAAAATAGTAACATGTGATTGTGGGGGGTTCACGAGGCGAGCGAGTCTGAGCATTCCACGTGTGCAGTTGCCAGGGTAGAAGCGAGGTTAAAAGCAAAGTGTCGGTGACCCTGTCTGAAACTGAGTTCACGCCATTATTTCTACTCCAATCTCTTTTCTCTCCACGCGCTCTTTCAAGCGTGAGCGTAGTCATCTTGGGCAAACAAAAAAACTCCATGCTGCGACGCCTCGCCTGCCGGCGGTTCTATCGTCACTCTCGGCTGATTTAAAAAACACTTGGAATTACAATAGGTTGATTTTCACAGTTATTTTTACTGTAAATATATTAAAATTATTTTTATGTTAGCACATAACAGAAATTAAAAAATAAAAACATTAATTTTAAGTAGAAAAGTAATAATTAAAACCAAACGAAGGTTTCTTCACATGTCTACTTTTCCTTTTTTGTTTTTCTCTGCTCAAATTCTCATTTTTTTCTCTTTTTTTTGCATCTAGTTTGACTAATGATGATCAAACAATCATTGAACTGTCCCATGCCTCTTTTTTATATATATATTTGGGTGTCCGGACCAGCTTACACGCACCACAACTAATCTCCGGACTCATTGAACATCCTACAAATCCAATGAATATGTAAAACACCGCGGGAGTAATAGACATGCATAGTAGGACTTGAAATCTAATGCAGAGGAAGGAAACAAGTCCTTTTATTTTTATATAAAAGGACCTAATGGTAGCAGTAGAAATTGAAACTATGTAAAAAATCCATGGAACGTAAAGATTCATGCATGTGATTTCGCGTGGAAAATGCGCGGCATAATCAAATTCTAATTTAGCAATCGAGATTGTTTATTAAAATATATTTGCTTTTAATATGAGCAAATCAAATTAAAAAAAAACATTAATTTGATTTTTTTTTATTAAAATACACGCTTAATGGCAATGACAAACTGTATCTTCATCCAAAGAAAACATTCTTGCACAGCTGGAAAATAAATAAATTATTATAGATATAAGAAAATGATTACACAACCATGATTAAAAAGTTGAAGGGCCCATGTCATCGGATTCTATTTTGCAGACAGATACAGCCATCTCCACATTTTAATTGGGTCCGGACCGGATTACTGATGGGATACGTTTTGGAAGTGGAGGTAGCATCCTTTCCCTCTATAAAAGACAAATATTAATTTAGTGGTACAAGCTGTCTTGTACTCTCTTGATTTAATATAATAATTATTGAAAATTTATATAAATATTAATTTTAAAATTTATAAAATTGGTTGAAATGTTGAATTAAACTAGATATTTATGTTAATAATAAAATATATCATCAATACCATCATATTTTATTTATATATATAATATGTATTAATTATCTAGATAATTATTTATCTAGGAGGTGGTATAATAATAAGAGGTTGAGATTAAAACGGTTTGCTCCCTCTGTATTTTGACATTTGACTCTTGTGATTTTAATATGATAGTCATTAAAGACTGGCATAGGTTTTTAACTTCAGGACTCGTGTGATTAGTCAAAATAAAATACACACAAGTTAGCATTAATATCTTTTTTTTTATTATTCAAGGAAACCCCACCTGAATATTCATGTTAATAAAAAAAGTAAAAGCATAATTAATATATCATCAACGTCAGCACATTTTGACCACAAATAAAAGAGAAAATAATTAATATATATGCATTAAATATACCAAAATGTAGGTGTCACCGACGCTTTTCCAAGCACAATTGATAAACCAAGAGAGACCAACATGCAGGGCTAGTTTTTAAAAGAAAATACGGGGAGACATTTTTATCTACAAACATTTTTTATTAAAAAAATATTAAAATAATAATATTTTTATAGCTTCAGTATATTATTCAATTTATTTTTTTAGATGAAAAACAATTTAAAAACATGTCGAAACACAAAAATAAACATACATGAAAAGAGCAAACAGGGAAAGTCTATAGTCTTTTATTCAGCAAAGAGTCCCGTAAGTCTTGAAAAGATGGACGACCAATAAGAAAAAATAATAAATCCAAAATTAATAAGAAAAAAAAGTTTTAAATACAGGATGAGAGTACTTGAAGTGGAATTTGGCAGAATCTTCCAGGTTTTTATAAATAAATAAAAAGAACACCTATAAAATTTGATATTTGTTTAACAATCGTATAAAAAGTTGCAATTATTTTAAATCAAACTATCTATTTATAAGATATTTGTCACTGCATTTCAAAAAATATTTTTAAAAAAAAATTATTTTTATTTTTTATTTTAAATTAAGTTTTTTTGATACTTTTAGATCAATATATTGATTTTAAAATCAACAATAAACCAAAATAATCATTAAAAGATGTTTAGTTTTAAATGGACCTTTCAGGGTGGCTGAAATTGGGCTAAAAAGGCTAAAACAATGGTTAAGACTACTAAACAATGCTACAAATATGGTAGTGGTGATTCGAATCGCGTTGTATCATTTGACTACTAATTTTAATTCTGTTGATTTAGGTTATATATTTTTTAATATTTTTTTTCTCAATTTTATCATTTAATCACTCAATATTTAATTGGTTAAAAAATGAGATTTATATTTGTGTTTATTTACTTTGTATTTGAATTATATAGGTCTCGTGACTTGTGAACTTAATATGTTAATCCAAATTAATTTGAGTTTTTTTTTTTGAAAAAAATAATAATAATATTTTTGCTCAATTTCTTCCTAGAACAACAGTAATTTAGAAATTGTGCTTCATAATTTGTTTTTCTTATTTTGTAGTCTATAGAGTTATATTGATCTCATAACTTAGATATTTGTCCAGGCATGTCACTCAAGTTGATCCAGGTTATGTTTTTGGTTTATTACATTGATTTTTTTTTTCAACATTGAGTTAGTTGGGAATTGTGATTAGTAATTATCTCCTTTTCAATTTGATTTATATTAAGTTATTTTATTGTTATGACTCGAGTAATGAGTTCAACAAGTTTACCTGCGTTGACTTGATTTTTTTAATATTTTTTAAAATTTGATTTTTTTATACTTTCTTCATTTAATATTGAGTTAATTGAGAAATTATTTTTATAATTTATTTTTTGACTATCCACTCTTTTATTTATACTAGTATACTTAGAAATATTTTTATTCTTTATTCTAAGAATATCCTTACTGTATACTTTTTTGGTTCTTTATTTTTTTTATTTTTCACTTTAGCTCACTTGAACATTTTGCTCTTTTGATTGTTTTTAAACACAACATCAACATCAACATCAACATCAACATCAACATCAATTTAAAGACTTGTTAATTGTTAATTGCCAAAATGTGTTGAAAGTATATTTTTGAATTTTGATTTTTTGAAAAGACATCAACAAGAGAAAAAATATAAAATAGACATGTGAATAGATTAAATGCACTATAAACATATTTTTTGTTCTATATTTTTAAAAACATTTTAAAAAAGATAGTCAAATTTTAGATTATGACATTATTGAAGATATTTTATAGTCAGAATTTCTATCAGCACCGGTAGCCCATTCATTTTCTTCCTTTTCATTTTATCTTTTTCTCTCATCTCAATTCTCGTGCTAGAGTCTCTCTAAAATGTCAAAGTAGGTTTACATCTTTGTTTGATGTTAAATTTGATATTTATTTGTTTGATTGCTATATTTTTTTTGGGTTTTTTTTTCCAGTTCATCTTTTAATATTAGATTGGTTGAGAATTATATTTTATAATTTGTTTTTTGAATTTTATTTATATGGGATAATCCTAATTTCATTTCCATGTTCGCAAGTTTGATGGTTAACTCTAAATGACTTGAGTTATTTTTTTAATTATTTTTTTATTTCAACATTGAGTATTTTGTTGGTTCAAAATTGAACTTTAATTTTTTATTTGTTTTTTTGTAGGTTATATGGGCCTTATAATCTAGATTGTGTGTTTGACCGGCTAACTAGAGTTGATTTTTTTTGTTATCTTTTTTTTCAATTTCTTCCTTGAACTTTTTGTTGTTTTTTACATTGATTTTTTTATTTTCTTTTAGAATTAAGTTGGTTGAGAATTGTGCTATGTGTTTTTTTTTCCCAATATATATTTGTTATCATGACTTATGGGTTTGACAAATTTACCCTTGTTGAGTTGAAAGTTTTTTGCTCTTTTTTTAAAAATTGATTATTTTTTTTTACTATTTTCATTCTATATTTAGTTAATTGAGAATTATATTTTACATATAGATTAATTAAATCGATTTGACATGAGTTGAACTATTTTTTTGCCTTCATAATAATTTTTTTCTTAAAATCTTCTAATTTATTATCATTTTAATATTAAAAAACATTATAGTATTTGAAGTTCATAATTAATTTTTTCCTTCTAAAAATCATGTTAGTATTGTTTTAGTATGTTTTTTACGTGTAAAAAAAATGTTAAATCCACAATAATATTTTTTTTTAGAAAACTAGTCGGTGCACCTCCACTACATTGCCAGTAAGACTTCAAGATAATACATTAATGTTTTTTTGATATCACGATATTTTTTTAATTGAGAAAAGAAAAATCGATATCTACACTCAACAAAAAAGAACAAAAATATATAAATTGATAAATAAATAAATAAAAATTCTTTACGCTTATTAAATACTAAAGTAAAAATGATAGTCTTTAGATACACATGCAATAGCAGTCCTTTATTATTCATAACATCTTGTTCTTTTTATCTTAGCCGTCGATTTTGATAGCTAAACACAAATACACGCATGCCCCCTTGGAAGAGGGTACGTTACTGGATCATCCAGTGAGCAGAAAACCAAAAATTTCCAGTTAAGTTCATCATCAACTCCCATAGACCAGCAACCCTGAGTTTGCATTACAGCCGTGATGCCACGAACAGGTTTCCAAGAAGTGGGGATGGGGATTGTGCACAGTGCAATGTCGCAAATCGTCATAAAATATAAGCAAACCAGTAATTTTCCTTTAAACGGCCAGAGTTTTAAAATCTTAATACATGATTAGATAGATATATTGGTGTTCAGCATGTACGAAAATCCAACCATCCAGGCATAATATAGCTAGATTACATTTTCCTCGTGGGATGTTCTAGCTTTAGCTTTGAAACAAATCTGGGTCACAAAACAAATTTACATACATATACCCAATATATATATATCTGTCCACATGGAAGTTGTTTCTAAAGACTTCCTCTTTCTTACCTTTTTATTCAATCTCATGGGAATGCTCCTCCTCTGGCCTGTGATACACAGCATCTTCTCCTCAGCATGTCATATTTGAAGCAAAAGAGTTCATAACCTGAAAGCTGAAATCGAACTCAGATTAAATATTATATGTCCTGAAGTAGTTCATATGATGTGCACCGAGGCTAAGAAACTTGGAAAAGGTTGGCTGGCCTTTCCCTTGATATAATTTTCACATCAACAACAAGAGTGGAATGACTGTCTCTTGACAATTCTCACGCATGAAGTGCCACAGAATAGGAGAGCATAGTGATGAATTACATTCAGTCAAGTAGATGAACACTGTAGAGACCAAAGAAATATCATGCAATAGGATACATTGACATGTCTAAATAAAATAGTGTAGAGATGAATGGGATCAGCTAAGCAAATATGTATGGAATCAAACGACCATTAAGTTTAGGTGTCAGATGTGCACTCAACTTAACGAAAAGAAAATGGAAGCTCCTCCTACCTTAAAAAGTAGTGAAAAGGGGAAAAGAAATACAGAAATGGTGGCATCTAATGGAGCGTCGGTAAACTAGTTACTTTAAAAATGAAGTTACACCAAAATCATGACTCACCTTCAAAGATGAAATGCTGAGGACAGATGTAATTGCTGGAGAAACTCTTTAACTTAAGTAGATGCAGAGCTTGCAGCACAAGCAGCTGGTGTACTTCCTTCATTTAATGGGCTCTCTATGTGAGTCGCAGCATTATTCTGGTTGCTCCTCTCCAGATTGGAGCGATCAGTCATATGATTTGACACGGAAACTTGGTTGTCTCCACCGTTATCTCTGGTTTCAAGGTGCTCCATCACACTAGATACAGTTGCAATTCCTGCATTCCCTTCTCTTCGAACTTCAGAGCTGGGGTCAGACATTGAACTGTTACGAGAAAACAGTCTCTCCTTCCATCCTCTTGTACTTCTTGAAATTGACTCTTTGTACCTTTGAGGACAAACAAATGTTGACAGTAAATTAGAAGCTACTAGATGATAAATACTAAATTTGAAACAATGAATATACTGTACACTTTACATATTATACCTCATTGAAACTGCATTAAGCCTAGATTTTAGAGATTCTGAAAATGACTGGAATTCTGATGGTCCGGCTCTATCTTGATTTGGCAGTGAGGACTGGTTAGAAGCGCTCCTGATAAAAAAAAAGAAGGATAGAATATTCAATTCATGCACGTTTATATAGCAAACTGATGCGCATGAAAAAACTTGTGCATATATAAAAAAAAAATTCATAAATAGATTACAAAAGAAAACCATCGATACCTATTATTAAAGGAAAATCCTTGATGATTTGCAGGCATCGCTGTGGATCCAGATGCAGAGGAACTTTGATCAGTTAAAACAGAAGGGGATTGCAAGGCTTGTTGTGATAGTTCATCCGCGACAGAAGTGAGCAGTGTGGATGGACTAGCTACAGTGACCGGAGCTGGTTCATTTTCCGCGCCTATCTGAGTCAAAGAGGAAGAAACATGACCGGAAGGCTGTGCACCAGGATGAGTAGAAAATACCAAGAAGTGTGGACGACCATGGGAAGATGCCCTGTTTCTCTGCCCTTCCCTCCTACTAAAGTGGCGGGTCCTTCCCATAGCAGCAGCAGCAGCCAGGTGCTGGATTATTCGCTCCTCAAGTTCAGAATCACTTACACCAACAGGTAGCTGGACCATGAAGTAAAAGTTATGTCAGAAATCAGAATTAATCTCCTAATATAGCTTGCAATGTCTTAACCAAACAGTAACAAACATAGGATTTCAGCAATGATAGGAAACGTACATGCTGCAACTCGAAATCCCCAAGTGTAGGATGATGAAAAATAGTGGCATTTCTTGAAGGAGCAGCCCTGATTTTCCTCTCCCGTTCTACAGCCTCAAACAATTCGTGACTGACACAACATGAAAATGATTAAGAAATGTAATTGAACCAATAATCAGATAGCAAAAATCAAAATAATTAACAAGCAAAACCAACCTGGTGGGATCTTTAAGACTAATGGATTGCAAACACATGGGGCACTCGGAGCTTCTCTGACACCTACAAATAATAATCAGTGAAAAAAATCTCAGATTCTTTCTTCCTTCTTAAACTCAACCATCACACCACAATGATTCGCATCTGTTAACCATTGACAAATAGTCCATCGTGTAGATAATACTAAGTTAAACTCTCGCAATTTTGATTTCTTAATGGACGAAAGTAGCTACTAGTTGCAAATTATTTAAGAAAAAATAACAGGACAACACAGAGATATTTACACTTTTAAAATTGTAGACTTGTTTGCTTAGTAAAATAGGTACCACCAGCTTAAACAGTAGGCAGTAATGAAAGACCAACAAGTTTGGAATCAAGATTTACCTGGGTTGAGTTGTAAAAAAGCAGGTACCACTGACTTTTCAACAGTGTTAGAAATGCTAAAATTAAAGATTAAATACTGAGCTGAAAACAAATTCAACTCTTCATGTTCTCTCTACAGATGAGAACAAGTTTGCATAAGAAGACACTGCTCCAACAAAGGCTTCACCAAGCAAAAAAGAAAGATAGCTGCACATGTAAACCCAGTACATGACAGTGGCAAGCAGCAGCAGCAATACAGAACAAATCAGAGGATATTAAAAATCCTTATTAGCTTAATTGGAACCATTTCTTACATCGCACAAGGAGGCAAGAAAGTATAGTCAAATTAAAGTTAAAATGTATTTTGAGACTCATGTCAGGCAACAATAATTAGTAGATCTTTGTTCCTTCCAAATACAATAACCCCTCGCTGTATCTCTAAGTCCATCCCAGACTTCAATATATGTCCTTAAAACTATCTCCAAACCTACCACTGACCCATCTATAAGCATCGATTCAAATGTCAACATAAGTTGGACCTAAATAAAGAAAGGAAAACCACACAAAACGAGCAAATATGTTTTGAAAAAGTTAGAAGAATCAAAAAGGGAAAAAGGAAGATAGAATTGATTGAAACATAATGCACTATACCATTCAAGGATGCACTGAAGATGGAACTCATGCTTGCAATTAGTCACCTGCAAAGCAAGAGAAAACATATTTAGGCTACAAAATATGGACATACTATATAAGTAATTTATTTTTTTATAGAATTCCGTGTACATTATGGTTAAAGAGGAGAAGAATGAATCGAATGTGACAAAAATTATTACCGTTGAGGGATCACTTTCACAAAACTCTTCGAGGCAAATGCTGCAAGCATCATCACATGAGTCCTGGATTCCTCCCTCCACAAATGCCGCAGCTGATGTCATATGAACTTCAGATTTCTTTGCTTCATTCATCTCCAGTACCTGCAAAACACCGAAACTAAATCACTCAAAACGGTTACAGATGGCCTACTAAATCACTCAACACACAAGTGAAAAGGTGAAATTTACTGTGTGTAGTGTTTCTGAAATGCATCTTCTGTGCCAAAGAGCACAGGCTATAATATTGCCAAACAGTTGAAATCGTTAGTTCCTTACATCAATAAGAAATCTCCAACACATATTACATGTTAAACTGACTAGAAAAACAAACCAAGCCTGTTGAATTCTCACCATAAATCCAATAGCCAAACTCGAAAAATAAAATCCACTATCTAGGCTTATCTACCAGAATAGTGAAACTTTATCCCCAACCCAATATGGCCCAACAAAAATTCAGCACCAGCATAGAATTAAACATCCATGTTCTCTCTTTTTTTATAAGGAAAAAAATACGTTTCTTTTTTAACATTTGTTATTTACGTTATTTTCCTTTCCATCCTCAAATAGTTTCCCTTTACAGATTCACAAGAAAGCTATAAACAGCTCCCTTATATATTTCATTTCAAAAACAGAAAAATTAAAATCATTTCACTAGTTAAAATCATGGACTCACAAATGAAACCCAGATGAGAACTTGATCAATACAATCAAAATATTCAAACTTTACGAAACCATCAAATCAACCCAGTGTTTCAACAGAAAATTAAAAAAAAAACAATTAATGCTTCAAAAGAGGAAAATAAATAAATAAAGCTTGGGTTTTTCTACCTCCATTGAGAAATTTGATATGATCCAAATACTGGGTCAAGAAGGAAATCAACGAAAGTTCATGAAATGATGAAGATTGATACAGTGCTAGGATCCATGAAAGAAACCCTAGAAATTCAAGGTGGGATTAAGAAGAAGATAAAGAGGATTGAGAAAGGGAAGACTTGGTCAGGTCCCCCTTGCCTTTAATCAAGTTTTTATTTATTTATTTATGGGTTGGTTTTCTTTGTTTGTTTCTATGTACTTTTATTTTATTTTATTTTATTTTATTAAAAAATAATTATGTGTTGGAAAACAAAGCCAACACCACTCTTACAGCGTCAAACAGATTTCTTTTCTTTCACACACTTGTTGGATAATATAATCTTATCTTGTTTTCGTGCTCTGTTTGTGAGGTTTTCTTTTCTTTTTAATTAATTTGATTTTGATGTGTTCATAATAGAATTAAGTTTCAAGAAATTAATTTAATTATTTTAATGTATATATAGATCTAAAAAAAATAATGTCAAAAACAACTATTATTAAACTAATAAACAGCACTAGCTAAAAATAATGCACTGAAGTTTGATTAAACTTGTTTTTTAAAGGGTTTTTTTTTCAAAAATATATAAAAATAATAAATTTTTTATTTTTAAAAAATTAATTTTGATATCAGCACGCATATAAAAATAATTTTAAAATACTTAAAAAAAATTAATTCAAAATAAAAACTTTTTAATTTTTTTCAAAAACACTTTTTAAAAAACAGTAATAAAAAAATCCTTGGACCCCACCCACTCTCTCTATTTTCATCTGCTTTTCTTTTCTTCCTATTCTGCTAGTGGCGAGCCAAAAGAATGGAATATTTGTTGCACCTTTTAGTTTTTACTTTTTATAATCATTGTCATAATCGCAATTTATTTTTAATTAAGAGTGCAAAAAGTAACTGATCTCTTTACCATTGTTATATTCCTTGCTGCCTGTAGAAGATGTTCTTCATTTTTTTATATGCCAAATGTGCTTTAGTTACAGACAAGGTGGTGGTGGTTGTCCAGCAGTCATGGCTCCACCGGATCTTTGTAAGAGTGAGAGCACAAGCTCAATCTAGGAGGAGGAGGAGGAGGAGGAGGAGCAACCACGAACCCCGAACAGATTAGCCGTTCACAATAAATCCATGATATTTTTTTATTTTTTTATATTAGTATATAAAAATATTAAAAATTAAATTTTACATAAAAATATTAAAAATTAAATTTTACATAAAAATATTTTTAAAATTCATTGTGAAACAGAACGTTTTGCTCTAAAACTACAAGCCATTCAACAACCAAGCCCAAGCCCATGACCTCTTGGCTTAAATATACGCAATTGGGCTTCCTCTGTGTTCACTGAAATGTTCCATGACTTCATCAAGAGAGCCACCCCATTCAAATAAACATGGATCATAAAGCCCATTAATGGCCCATTTACGGCTATGAAACATGGACATTGAACTTATATCAAAAGTCTTCGGCCCAATAAGCTGTTTAGAATTATGGACGGGATAACAATTAATAAAGAAAACATAATCTAAATCGCATAGCCAGAAAAAGGTAAAAAAACAATATGCACAGACTAGCACTAGCTTTACTATTGTCATATTGTAAAGACGTTTTTGCCCTTCTAAAAAACAAAGGCCTGTGTGATGGGGGCATTTTTTTTTCATTGCTCCCTGGTCATTAAATTGTTAGCGTATGATGTATGGTATATATACGTGTGAGTATACATACACAAGAAAGTTTTTTAGGGTATAAATATATTAACATGTACCCTGCGTGTTTAACAAGCTGAAAAACAGTAATAGTGAATATTCTAGAATTTATCTTTTCTTTCAAAATACTTCGTCTTCTTCACAGCTCAATTCTTCTCCTCTCTTCTCTGTGAAACAATTACAGTCATTCATTAATCTTCACATAAATGACTTATTTAACCTCCAAATAAAAACATTAATGTTGTTGACCGTTGGAATCAATATAAATTTAGAATATTTTAATAAATAAGTTGTTTCAAAAAGTTGTTGTTTGTTGTGTACAAGTTGCTATATCTTTTAATTGGTGCGTTCAATGACTCGTTTGAAAAAGTCTAATTACCATCTTTTTTTGACTTTATTGTTCAATATAATTTTGAAAAAAATATATATAATTCAAAAAATCTCATAGTTCAATATTGATTGTTTTTTTTGTTTTTTTTGATTTACTTTTTCCTTCAATTTTGTCCCTAATCATTTTTTTAATTTGAGATATTAGATTTAATTATCATTCTTTTAATTTGTTTTTTACATTTTACTAATTGATTTTTTTCATCATTGACACTTGATTTTTATATTGAATTTAGTCCTCATTCTTTTAATTGTTTTTTTTTCAAGTTTTTTTTTTTTTTGTAATTTGTTTTTTTATCATCCTAGTGTAGTATGCGAGTGATGGTTAGATGGTTTTTGCTGATAGGTCTTTGTTTTCCTCCCTCCTCCATTAGAAGCTACAAGTTGATTTTCTTTGTTGTTGGTATTTCAGTTTCGATTTTTACTCTTTTGATTTTAATTTTTGTTATTGATTTTTTTTATAAAAGTTTTATTTGTTTTGAATTTAACCATTTGATTTTAATTTATCATATTATTTTTTCAAATTGATTTTTATTATTCTAATTCCTATTTTTTTTCTTAGTCTTTTTATAAAAGTTTTATAGGTTTTTAATTTTGTTCTTCAATTTAAGTTTATGGTATTTTATTATTTTTGGTTTGGTCCTCATTCTTTTGACTTTTTTTCATTTTGTTAAAGTTATTTTTCTTTTCAGTTTAACCTTCTAATTTGAAATTTATAGATAACCTCTAATTTAGTTTTTCCTTTGATTTTCACCCATATTATCTCAATTACCATTTTTTAATTTTAGATCCTTTTTTGAGGTTGATTTTCTTTCTGTATATGATGTTTCGAGTCTAATAAATTGAGTTTAACATGGGTTGATTTTGATCTTTTTATAAAATTGATTTATTTTCAATTTTATCACTTACAATTTGATTTTTTTTCTTGGATTTGTTTTATTTTTTATATAGGGTTATCTTAATATTATGTTCATAGTCATGAGATTAACAAGTTAATCCAAGTGGACAAAAAAATTCTTTGTATTTTTTTAATGCAATGAGATTCATCTTTTGGTAATTTTTTATTGTGAATCTTGCTTGTTTTTGTTAGGTCAACATACATAGAGAGGGTATCAAACTCAACATTTTTTATTCTACAACAATTTATTTTTCTCTCATTTATCTCATATACTTTCTAACCTAAGCATTGGAGTATTGATTCACAAGATGTCAAGAACAACTCAAGCCAACACTTCACCGGCCTAGAGCCTAGAATGAAGCTAGAGAAAAGCAACTTTTATATGAAGTTTTTCCACGACTTTATCATATCCTATTATTATGAATGAATTTTGTGATTTCCCTTATTATTCTAATTTATTTTTTCATTGTAAAATGTAGCAATTCACTAAATGGTTAAGACGGGGAGGGTACTTAATTTGTACTGTTCACAATATATGAAGTTCTCAATCTATGGATATGCCGTGTTAATTTGGATTTTTTCCAATTTATGAGAGGGATTTAATATGCAATTCACCAAAACTAGTTTCTATCTTTATTGGTTGTGGACCCACTAAATGATTTGAAAAGTATTCAATTATACTATGCTCTCATAGCATTTTAGTTTATAATATCCTTCCATAATAAAGAATTAATGTGCAAGTATTTTAATTCACATATACAAGAAGGAGGTATGGAGAGCCGAAAGTTGAAGAGGCATTCCAAGTTTGCACACGCATGGTGAGACAAGAAGGGGGTCAAGTAAATGATAAGAGAAGCTTATTATATATATATATAAAAAAAAAGGGGTGGGGATTCTCTTATTAAATTGAGAGGTACACAAATGGGCCAAAGTTCTTATTTTTTCTTTCAATGATTTGTAGGTTGAAGGAAATACAGTAGTTGGGACATTGACATCTTGACACAAATCATGGCCCCACTTTACATGATATACGGTATATGGTTAAGTACTCGAAGAACATGATGTGATAATAAAAAATTTAAAAGATCTTGAATTTGAATTATAATATGTATATTTTATAAGAGCATGATACAACTAGAGTTTAACTAGTTTTCCAGGATCCGCAAAGCATGCTTAAGAGGTGAGGTTTCCTCGCATGAAGAAGATATATGGTCAAAAACTAGAGTTTAACTAGTCCCCAAGAGGCATTGTATAACAAGTTTCGAGTTCGAGTCAGGACGTGCATTTCTTGTAAGAGACTGGAATAACCGGGGTTGTACTCATTTACCCGGACCCACAAAGCACGCATTCTGAAAAATAGATTTCCTCAAATAAAAAAAATAAAAAAGTATGTGGTCAAAAAGCTCAGTGTAATAATGTATGGAATCTTATTTAGACCACCTCTCAAGTACACAGAATGCTTGTTTTTCATTAAGGATCAGGTTTCGGACTTGATCGTACTCTTTTTAGCTTCCCAAGCTTGCTTTGCCTCGACAGATTCAGATAAAAGTAATCGAGTGCCAATTTGATGGAGATTAGTGATAGTATAATAAGCTAGCCTCTATAACTTCTCCAGCCCTACCTTTTCATGTTCTTGTGTGCCTCTTCGCATTAGCGTGGCCCAGCAAATTCAATCAGAATCTCATCTAAACTTGTGATAATGCAATGTTCCAGCCCTTTTTGTTTAGAACGTTTTGCATTATCTAAACTTTTTCTGTTTATTTCTGCCATGGTCGTGTATAATTCTTGGAATCTCTCACTGTTGCATGCTGGAAGAGTGCCTTCTTTTCAGACACGACAACTGCAATGTCTCTGGTCCAATACGCCACAGAAAGAACTGTTTGCACGCCCTACCCCTCAGGGCTGGAGCTCAGACCTGAGACACGTGGGATTAATTAGCAGAAATATAGACTGGGACAGTGACATTATAATGGAAGGGACAACTCTGAAAGTAAAAGCATGCAGCAAGTACATTTCACTCTGCGACAGTGATCTTTACTGAAGGGGAATTGAGGTTGGAAATCACTCTAGAGAGTGAAATGGGGCGGAGCTTGCGACGTTCGCCGGCACATTAAAGATACAGGTGCATCGGAATGACAAATACCACCTTGATGATAAGCATGTGGTGAGCGGCGATGGCTGTTCACAGGTCACAGTCTCAGGAAATCCTTAGCTTTACAGGTTAAATTGCAATTTGCGTGATGGCATAATCTTACTTTACATTTGTGGATGTCAACTAATCTAGCTAGTAAAACCTCTTATCGTTGATTTTTCCAGAAATGAAATCAGATTTCACTGACCCCATGATTGGATAATAGAAAAAGAAGCTCTCATCGTGTAGCTGCAGATGATTATTATTATTTTTACAGATGCTTCAGGGGCATGGCTCGCAGTATTATGAACCAAGGAAAACTTTATTGAAGCATTCATGATCAAAGGGCCCCATTCTGATGGAAATAGCCGAAGAATACCTATTCACAACTTGTTCAAACCTGACCCAAACACAGGCTTCTCATTAAGAAATATGTGCTTGTTGCTTGGTTTGAGTTAAGTTTATACAGCAGAGTTCACTTCTTTTCCAGATCATCATAACAGCATGTAATTGTCCCAGAAGAACTATTTTTGTTTTTTTAATTTGTTTTGATATAGTTTGACAGGGTTATCATTATTTTATGCTTTGAATTATAGGTTTCTGAAAGGTTATCAAGAAAATAATCCGATCCACCGCAGCAAGGATAGAAAAACAACTAGCACTGATCTATCAGTAGTCACTTTCAAAGTCTTTGAAACTTCTCTAATTTTCTCCAACAACGTCAAAAAAACACAACTGTTCCTTAATGAAACACAATCTAACTTAAGAAATCAAGGTAGTCTCAGACAGGCATTTCAGGCTCCCATTCTAAACATGACCAACCAAAAATCTTACAGAACTTACGAACCTTTCAAGTTTCAGCACCCTGTAGTCTACAATTTAACTGTACAGCACAACAGATATCGCCCACAGCCATACAAACAGACACAAGAAAACAAAATCACAGTAAACAAATGGTGATGATGATGATGATGGTGATGATGATGATGAGAATAATAATTAAAAAAACAAATTACCAGATAGGAGGTGAAAAGTAACAACAATGGATAATAAACAGAGGCAAACTTCAAATCTTGAGCTCTGCTTATGAGTTTTTTGTTCTCTTGAATTTAATTAGTCTTTAGAGTCTAGCTTGGGGTGTTCTCTTGGAGAACCGATGCTCTTCTTAGCTGGTAATTCTCTTTGCGAAGGACTTCTCCAAAACCCAGTACCGTAGAAGGTCTCCCACATCTCCTTCTCCAACCTCCGCATAGCTTCCTCCTTCTTCACAGCCTCCTCCCCACTGAACTCTCGCAATGAATCCTCAACACAAGCCATTGGATGAATGTCTACTTCCGGATCATCGCATCCACAGCCATACCTCCCTTGCGGGGGCAAAAGGCCTTTCTTGATCAGTTTTTTCCGTCGTTTTCTTTTCAAAGCACGTCGGCATATTCCGGCAGGAATCTTGTAGATAGCGAGAACCAAAAGGTTAACTAATCCACATGGGCAACAACAAAATATCGCTGCACACTCCGCTGTTGTCCCTCCTGCTAACTCACCAAAACGCCCGCTGCAGCAGGAGGAACCTGAGGAGTTGGCGTGTCTTAAAAGCGGCCGGCGCTTTATAAGTGAAGAAGAAGATGTGAATGACATAACAGACTGATTGTTGGAGTTGCGTTCGTCGCTGATGCTAATAATAATTTTTATCAAGGAATGAAGCCGAGAAAAAAATGCTCGTCTTGATTCCAGCCACAACAATTGAATACAGAAACACAAGACAAAAACCAATAATTCTTGAAAAGGGAATCAGTCCAATCAATCAAGAAAATGAAGAGGAGGCCAGAAAAGAAAGGAAAGGGTCTCTAGAAAAATGACCCTTTGTAGATATTAGGGAGTAGGAAAGCTGGTGTGCTGGCTCCATGGATCTGGAAGACACCGCAGAAAAAAGAAGCCAAGAACTGGTGATATATTCGGCAGAGAGAGCATTAAAAAGGGAAAAAGAGTCTCAGGTTCAGGCAAGTTTTGCGCTGGCTCTGATTCTCGTTTCTGTTCTTTTAGATTGCAGGGTGTTTTTACTGTTTTTGACGAGGGTTTTGCTTTATTTGGAGAGGACAGTGTGCTAGTGTATACATGGGACACGGAGAATGAATCTACAGTCCAGGTTGAGAGAGAGAGAGGAAGGAGGCTGGCTTCTCTTCTTTCCTTTCCTATTTTTCTGGTGGGATATGAGAGGTGTTGAATTCAAGGAGACGATGACTCGCTGATGAGCTGTGGAAGTATTTGTAGGACAGATTTGTGTAATTTTATTCAATACACAGAGAGCAGTACCCATTCCACTAATTTCACCGAAAGTTTATTCTCTTTTTTAATTCACTTTTTTATCCAAGCAAAAAACAAATCTGTTTATCATAGATTAGATCCGTTTATTTAATACATGGGATTATTCTATTAGACTTTTTAGAAAATGAATTTAGAGTTTGGTATTCCAAATAAAAAATAGACGGGATAAGACAAAAAATTTTTTTGACTTGTTTGATGCTTCTGTAGATAATATAAAAAATATTTTTTGTGTTTGTTAAGTGGAAATTATTTTGTCTTATTACAAGAGATAAAACAAACCTCTACACTTTTATACACAAATATTAACCCATGTTGATCAATGGTAATGTAAGAATAAAAATAATTATTACTATTCAAAACTCGATTAGAGTTCGACCCGGGATCAATAAAAATCATTATTATTGTAACTTTAAGACCTAACTTGGGAAGATTTGAGTCATATGTCGAGAGGGTAGTTGACCCAAATAAAATAAATATAAGAAACCTTATTTTGAGAAAAAATTAAAAAAAAAAACAAGGTATTTTTTACTTTGTTTCATCTAAGGTCGATTGGATTGCAGATCAATCTAAGTTTTTGGTCAGATCATATCAAATTAATCATTTAAAAAAAAATAACCTAGACTAGTTTAGGCATGAGTCAGCCACGTCTCATTCAATGTCTACCAATCATAAAATAAGATAAATTATCTAGTCTAACCCAATTATACAATATACTAAAAGATGATCTGACGTCATGGGTGGGTTACTGTGCATTGTGAGATAAATCATTGTGAATTGGAATAATATTGCTCATTTTTTTGGGCCGGTTCGGTTCGGGTTGTTCTGGTCGCCGGTTCAATGGTTTTTTCTTTTTGTCCGGTGCAATAACGATTTTGTCCTTGGAAAAAGACAAAACACGGGTTTTGGGCAGAGGGGCTAAGCGGTAATTGCATGATTTCGGTCCGGTTCAGTACAGTCCGGTACGCCGCACTTTTTGATTATTTTATATTTCTTTGCACATTGCATTAACGATTCTAACCCTCGAAAAAGACAAAAATCAACGTTGGGGGCAGGGGTGCCACATGATTTTCACTTTTTTTTAAAAATAGCTAAAAACGAATATAACTCCTAATAAGACAAAATAGATGACTTGGTCACAGGGGCATACCGATAATTGACTTTAATTTTTAATTCTTTTTCTCAGAATTCTGTCGGTGCGTGTGCAACACGCTCACGACAGAATTCGGTCTCACGCCCTGTTTGGGAGGCATGTTCGACTTGTTACGGTGGCCGAAAATGAGCCCCCGACATCTCAGACGATGCGCCTCCGTGTGGTAGTCCTCTCGGTGTGGCGTGTTTTGTCCAACTGTGTCTTCCGCCGTGTCGGTGGCCGGTTAAAGATGTTTTTCATGTTTTCTCTCTCATGTACGCAAAAATACAAGAGAGGCCCCCGAGTTTGGTGATGTTACACTTAAGTCCCTTTACTTTTAATTTTGTGTATGATCCTGATTTTTGTTAAATAAGTTTTGATTCGATTGAGTCCTTTGATTGAAATTAAGCAAATATTAATGTTTCACTTCGATCTTTCTTCTTTTAATTTCCGAACTGGGTTTAAATACCTTAATATATTCGGTACAGAAGTGACTTTTTTTTTTTATTTTGTCCTTTGATTGAAATTGATAATATATTTGATTTTCATTTTGGCCCTTATACTTTTAATTTTTGATTTTAATCCCTTTATTTTTTTATATTTTCTAGAATAGTCCCTACTTTTGTCCATGTATATATAAATGTGCTCTTAGCTTTGATTTTTAATTTTTTGTTATTTTCTTATTTGTTGAGGTGGTATTTTTTGAAAAAAAATAACTCTTAAATTTTATTTTGTGTCTATGATCATTTGAAAATTGATATCTATGTCTTTTTTTCTCTCTCTCTTCTTTCTTTTAGTTTTTTTATTCATTTTTTTATTACTATTATTTTCAAGTCAAATGAATTTTTTTACCTGATAATTTTATTTTTATTTTATTTTTTGTTTGATTTTTGTTAAAGTTTTTAGGATTTTTTTAGTCTTTCATTTAGTTTTATTTTTCATTATTAACACAATATTATTATTATTATTATTATTATTATTATTATTATTATTATTATTATTATTATTATATAATAAAATAATAATAATAATAATTTTTAGTTATTTTTCTTGCTTACTTTTTTGTTAATATTTTTGTGTTTTTTTCTCTTAGGATAATTTGATAATTTTTATAATTTTGACAGTAATAGCAATGATAATTTTAAATATTAAGACTTTGATGTTGTTATTTTTATAATAGAGTGTGGTGATCTGTTTTATTATATTAAATTTTACATATATAGAAATTATATTTTAATTTTGGACCAGCAAATCCTATTAATTTCTTTAATCCCAACAATTATAAAAATTATTTGCTCAGCCCGTAATGTAGTATGCTCAATTTTTTTAATTTTCCAAGTCAAATGCTTTTTTTTCAGCTAATAATTTTTATTTTTGTTTATCATTGATTTTATTTAATTTATTTGCTCTTTTGTTAATGTTTTTAGGCTTTTTGTAGGCTTTAATTTTTTTTATTAACGCAATAATATAATAATAATAATAATAATAATAATAATAATAATAATAATTTTAGTTTTTGTCTTACTTGTTTTTTTGTTAACTTTTTGTGTTTTTTGCTCTGGATATTATTTTTAATCATTATTATTTTTCAATTTGGACATCATTCTTTTGATTTCCTTTTTTTTCTTGACCTTTTTGTAAAAGTTTTATTGGTTTTTAATTTCATCATTCAATTCAAATTAGTGGTATTATGTTTTTCAAATTGGTTCTCATTGCTTTGATTTTGTTTTTTCTCTTGACCCTTATGTACAAGGAATTATTCTTTTTAATTTGACCCTTCAATCAAAATATCGTTTATTTTTATATCAATTATGATTCTTATTCCTTTATTTTTTTATCCTTTTGCTAAATTTATTCCTCTTTTCAATTTCACACTTTTAAGAGATTTATTTTGTTTTTCAAGTTTTATCCTCATTATTTTAATTGTTATTTTTTAAAATCTTTTGTATAATTGATTTAATTTTCAATTTAATCATTGAATATTTGATTGATTAAAAATTATACTTTATAGTATTTTTTTAAATTGGATGATTAAGGTCTAATGACTTATGTTACAAGTTTGAAAAACTAACGTGATTTTGGTCAAATATCCTAAGTTGGCTTGGCCTTGACGAAGACCATTTTTTTATCTTGTTTAGTTTCATATTTAGTGGGTGGTTGATATTGTGGTACAAATTGAGTTTCAAAAAAATCTTGGGTTTTAAGTGTTTGGTTAGTATTAAAACATTTAATATTTTTATGGGTCCTACAGAATAAAAGCAACAAAACATAGGTGGATGAAAAGCATCTAATACTTGCTTTTCATTGTTTGTATACCACAAATTTTGTCTACGTTTCATTTCTCCACATAAAACAGAACTGAAATATGATATCATATTTGGTTGGATTATGTGTGTTTCATGAATTTTGTTTTAGAAAATTAAAGAGAAGGATCTTGATATTGTAATATCATGAGCTCGAGACTAACCCTATAGATACAAAATCCTAAAAAATAATGAAGTATACTCTCAATCACAAAATATCAAGGAATGAAATTGGTGGGGAAAAAACAATTAAAACATAACAAAGAGCAATTAAAAAGAGAGGATTAAACTTGAGTTAAAAATAAATAAAAATCAAATGTCAAGTAGAGATGATAATGGATACCCACATTTCCTATTATCATGGCATAAAATCTGTTTTTACTTTATTTTGATGATAAAAGATAGTCTTAAACTAGTGTACCGAATTATCGACAAAAGACATTTATAGATGACTCCGATGGTAATTTTGCCAAAAACATATCATGTTATTGTACATTATAGATTTTTGAATTCCACTATAATTCTCTTGGTGTTTATTGTTAATATTTATCAATGGAACCATTCTATCAATAATAATATCTGCAAAAAACCGACGAAAATACTCATCAATAAATACAGATGAAAATGACAATTATAACTTTCCATCAATAATATTAAAATTCAAATACTAATGTCAGTATTTATGAATTAATTGATTTTATTGTATGATTTCCAAAAACACGACAACATGTTCAACAAGCAATTCCACAGATTGGTTCCATGTTTTGTCCTTGCGCATTTATTTTTCTATCTCCCCTGTAAAGGAATTTAGACGAGTAGAATCCATACAAATATAAGGAGTACAGGAACGCACGTGCCACTGACCTGCAATCCCTCTCCAACCACTCGTTAATTGTTATTTATCAAAGTCATGGACTTGAAAATAATACATTCGTTTGCATCGAGAATCCTCTCAAGCTCATATTTCCACCGTTGGTTGAAATTATTTTAAAAAAATATTTTTCATATCAATATATAAAAATGATTTAAAGATATAAAAATAATAATTTAATATTAAAAATAAATATAAAATATTTTCAATTTTTTTCAAAAATAATTTTAAATCGCAATGCTAAACAGGTCATATGTATCAATAATATTTTATTTAAGAAAATTGTATATTTATAGCCTTTTAAAAAAATCCCATCAATATTCTTAGCTTGAAACAATAGAAATTGCTATGATTTCAAACATTGCGTTTCAAAAATGTTTTTGAAAGAATTTAGAAATTTTTTGTTTTTATTTAAATTAATTTTGTTTTGATATTTTTAGAAAATTTTCATATACTGATATCAAAAATATTAAAAAAACTATTTTAATATATTTCTAAATAAAAATTATTTTTAAAAATAATCTCAACCATTCTTTCAAATACTTAATCAAGTATCGAGATTGAAAGTGATTTGCCATTATTACTAGTTGAAGAGACTCTATTTCAATTTAATCCACCGCATATGTATCTAGTTGCGTGGGATCTACGTTACTGTGATATCAATTCTAACCATTTCAATCCGGAAGATGCCTAATTGCTTGTTCATATGAACTCAGCTTCTATTTTTATATTTTTAACAACTTTAATATACTGATATCATAAATAAAAAATATAAAAAAAATATTTTATATCACGTTTCAACCATACAATATATAAACTAATTGGGGTTTGCTTATCCATATTTAGAGTATGTTATATTGTGATCGCAATTATTTTTAAAATATATATTTTTGGTTTAAAGTATATTAAAATGTTTTTTTAATTTTTATATAAGCATATCAAAAACAATCTAAAAACACTAAGAGTTTTTTATTTTTTTAAAAAATAATCATTTTCAATCTTTTTAAAATATAAACTCTAAAAAATCAAAGTGAAAAGGGTTAATGTTTGCTTAAACGAGGATGGCATTTCAACAAGAATGACAAGACCTTAATGCTCCTAAATAAATATTCAGGCAATGGTTTGGTTTTTATTTACTTGTAATTTATTGGCAAATTACTGACATGTCCTTCGACGGTGATTGATGACAATACGTGCACACAAAAGAAATCTCTTCAAAAATTCGAAGTGCACGCTATGAAAAAATCACCTTCAAATCATATTAGTTGAAGCACGATTTTTTACGAATCTTTGATTTTATGTTATTTTTTATTATTTTTATATGGTGATATTAAAAATATTTTTTTTTAAATAAAATATTATTTATATATATTTTTCAAATAAAAATATTTTGAAAAACTATTGATATCGAAATGAGCTATGAATTCACTTGCAATGTTGTAGAAAAGCCATCATTGTTTTTAATAGTAAATCAAAAGCTTGACACATAGTTGTAAAATCCGTTCGATGCGTTTCGGTTTTATTTGGAACGAACGTTCGGTTTCGATGCATTCCGTTAGTTTCGGTTTTATCTGTTCATATTTATTTAATTATATATATGAAAAAAAATAAAATATTAATTTAACAAGTATAATTTAAATTCAAGATAAATGAAATTTAAATTATACAATACAAACATAATCTCAAAATTAGAAACATTTTTAAAATTCCAAAATATTATGAAAGTAAAATGTTCTAAAATAAAAGAAAAAATACATCAAACATCTTCTACATCATTAATATAAAAAATATTAGAATTTCTTATTATGCATCCCCAAAAAAAAATAGTAAATACCATAGTAAGATAATTACAAAGAGAATAGTACTGAAAATCATATGTTCAAAAAAAGAAAAAGAAAAAAAACAGATTTTGAAAAAAAAATAAGTAAAATTTGGAACACAATATGATATAAATAAAAAATCATAAAATCGTAAGTAAAATATTTCTAAATACAATACAACATAATTATGACTATAAAACTTCATTAGTTAAGGTTCATATATAATTCAAAAATAATTTAAAAATACATTACAAAACAATTTAAAAAATAAAAAAACAAAACAATTACTTGATTTTTCAAGAGTGATTCCATGATATATATATATATATATATATATATATATATATATATATATATATATATATATATATAATTGTTATTTTTTTTATAAAATCAACACAACAATTTTATTTTTTTATAATTTTTTTATATATATATATTATAAAATAAATTATATATATATATATATTATCAAAAATTTGGGATAAATTCATATTTGAATTTGTCCGATGTGGGAGTCCCACATCGGACAAATTCACTCCAATCTCCCCACTTCTCCTTTATAAATACTCTTCACTTCACTTCACTCTCCGCTCCACTCTCCTCCTTAGTCCTTGTCCCACATCGATTAAACACAACTTCAATCTCAACTCTTTTCCATTAAATAATCTTCAGTCTCCAGACTCTCCACACTTCAGTTTCTTCATTCCGGAACGGAACGCCCGGAATAAAACCGGAGCGTTCCGGCCGGAATTTGGCCGGATTTTTCGGATCCCACCGGAATTCAACCCGGGACAAAAACATCGTCGTTTTGTCCCGGATTTTGCACTGGAACGGGCCGTTCCGGCCGGAACGGAACGGAATTTATAACTCTGGCTTGACATGTATATTCAATAAAAAACACTCAAGAATTATATATAATAATAATAATAATAATAATAATAATAATAATAATTTGTTGAATTTAATTAAATATTGGGTCAAGAAGTTATGATAAAAATAATATTTCTTAGAAAAAAAGACCTAATATTTATTTTAACTTGAGATCAGGTCTCTGAAATCTTGATTAATTTGAATCAATAAAATTGAGTTTTATTTAATCATATCAAGCATTAAATCAACACCAAAACTTATTACTAATTTTACAAGAACTCCATGTAAAGCCAACAAATACAAAACATCAAACCAAATTACAAACAAATCAAATAAAACCAGGTAAAACTGACCAAGAAAATTTAATTGAACAAAAAAAATAGAATTTTTTTTTAGATAACTATTGATAGGGCTATGTGGCGATCTCTAGCTTGTTGATAGGAAGGAAAAAAACCCTCATCAATATTTGAGATTTTCAAGGTGTTATTAGGTATATGGAATTTGACACCTTATGCTAATTGAGATTAATGTTGTTTTTGAAAATATTTTTTGTTTAAAAATACATCAAAATAATATTTTTTGTATTTTTTAGAATTATTTTTTATATTAGCACATTAAAATGATCTAAAAACACCAAAAAAATAATTTAAAATATAAAATAAAAATAATTTTTTTTTATTTTTTTTTCAAAATACATTTTTGAAATTCAGTGACAAACACCCTCTATGTCTTGTAACTATTTAAAAATAGAAGAAACTCTAATATCAGTTCCTTGATAATGTTCTTATTTTAAATATTTTAACTTCTCCACCTATATTATAAAGTATTTTACAATCATCTTAAGAAATTCATTGCTAGAAAGATAATATAATTAAATTATTTATCCAAATATTTTTAATAAAAAAAAAGTAAATAACAGGCTATATATCAAACAAAATATGTACATCGACACAAGTTAAAATCTAATGAAAGATAATAGTCTTATAAATATAAACTTAAATTGAAAAGTGGTGGGCTAACAACACAACCACAAATCCTACAAACGTATAAATTCTCAAGCTATTTTATTGCTTGTTTTAATTTCTCAAGCATGATGAGCTGACTGCGATGGCGGAGAATGGGCAATACGTTATTCATCAGTCAAGACCTGCAAATTACGCAAAGATAATCGGCATGATAAGCACCACAGTGTCAAATAACTATCTTTTCAAAAAAAAATTTAAGTCTTAAGTCATGTTTCATGATATGATTTATATTATTTTCTAACATACCCTCTTAAATGAAAGTCTTTTAGGTTTAAAACTTGCAAAGACTCACATTACCTTAAGTGGTGAGATTCGAACTCGTAAACACTAAATCAACAAGATTCTGATATCATATAAAAAACCATTTAACCACCCCAGAATATGATTTATGGGCAATCTGACCTAGCTAGCACACCTCACGAACCAAAGGGTTAGCAATCCCCTACAATCAGATGTGTTTCAACACGTCCTGCAGCAGAAGTCAGATTGTTCTGCAGCTTCTTAACACTTGCAAACCCATCCCGATCGAGTTCCATATGGTGATTCCCTTGTGGTGTTGTCCAAAGAGGATAGAGACGATCATGCCAAGGGGTTTTCCTGTGCCTACATAGCCGATCACTTCTTTATCTAGGAGAAAACATAAACCGAAGATTAGTTAGTTTCCCACAACCAAGATCATGTCTACAATGAGATTGGTATGATGACAAAGAGTTTGTAATCTGCATAGCAGGTCTCAAGTTCGAGTCAAGATGTGCACCTCTTATAAGAGTCCAGGATAACTAGAGTTTTACTCGTTTATCTTAACCTATAAAATATACTTTCCAAAGAGTTAAGTTTCATCTCATCGAGAGAAAAAAATAATGCCAAGTTGGTGGAATTTTATATTGTTCGAGAATAATATAAATCATATTCTGGAACTTACCTAACAACTTAAATTTTTAGGTGAGATGATTCTTTAACATGATATCAGAACCTTGTTGATTCAGTAGTCATGAGTTTGAATCTCACCACCTCCATTCTATTTGATAAAAAACAAGTACAAGGTAATGTGGGTTTATGCAAGTTTCAAGCCCAAAAAGTTTTCACTTAAAGGGGTGTGCTATATAATAATATAAATCATATTCTGGAACTTATCTAATAATTTAAGGTTTTAGATGAAATGGTTCCTTAACACATATTGGAACAACAGCTCATGTCGCGAGTTTAGAATGATCGGAATCATAGTAAAGCAGCAACACCCTAACGACTGATATTTCAGGTAAGACTTGCTACAATTGACAGAATAAGGAATGAAAAACACAAAAAGGTGTTATGTTGATTCAGGTTGTTCTAACGAAAGACATAACAAAAATGTTAGATATTATTTTCCAAGAACAAAGACGAAGCCGCAGTTAATCTCAATTGAAAACTGGGGGCTGGCCTGATCTGAACCAGGCCAAACCCGGCCGGGCCTTCAAGTGGCTCAAAGAAATCATCTGACCTCAACCCGACACAAAATTTAATTATTTAAAACATGTACGTTTCTTAATTTGTTTTATAGAATATTACAACTCAAATAATTTTTTTTGAATATTTCTAGATTAACCCAGAAAATGGTATCTAGTCAGGCTTATTGATCCCGTTCGTTCCGTCGGAACGGCAGTAACGACTCGTTCAATGCAAAATCCGGGACAAAAGCGGCGACGTTTTTGTCCCGGTCAAAATCCCGCCGATTCAGGGAAAATCCGGTAAATTCCAGTCGGAGCATCGATTCCGTCATGCGGACGTTCCGTTCGGGTCAAGCCAAAACGACATCGTTACGATCCAGGGTTTTTTATTATTTTTTTAAAACCAAATCTTGTACTTGATTTACCTAATCACCTCTTATATTTATACACAAAAATAATTTACCTTCTTATTTCTCATCCGATGTGGGATAATTAAAGAAGGAACCATTTTAACTGATGCTTTCGGCTAGAGAGTGGAGAATATACAATTATTTATATTGAACTCCAAAGCGTGGAGAAGATTTTTGGCCGATGTGGGATAATGAAACACTTATTTATAGTGAACTCCAAAGCAGGCTTATTGATCCCGTTCGTTCAGGCCTAAGCGGTAGGAACGTGTCCCGTTCAATGCAAAATCCGGGACAAAAGCGACGACGTTTTTGTCCCGGTCAAAATCCCGACGATTCAGGAAAATCCCGGCCGAACGCCTGGGGTTCCGTCACCGGACGTTCGTTCAGGGTCAAGCCAAAAACGACATCGTTACGATCCAGGTTTTTTATTATTTTTTAAAACCAAATCTTGTACTGATTTACCTAATCACCTCTTATATTTATACACAAAATAATTTACCTTCTTATTTCTCATCCGATGTGGGATAATTAAAGAAGGAACCATTTTAACTGATGCTCGGCTAGAGAGTGGAGAATATACAATTATTTATATTGAACTCCAAAGCGTGGAGAAGATTTTTGGCCGATGTGGGATAATGAAACACTTATTTATAGTGAACTCCAAAGAGTGGAGAAGAGTTTTGGCCGATGTGGGACAACTTTCATTGTCCCACATCGGACAAACAGTTTGTCCAGCCACGCTGGACAAACTGTTTGTGTATAGTGTATACTATATATATATATTAAAAATAATTATAAAAAATATATATTATAAGAAAATAAAATCATTGTGTTGTAATTTATATAGCACATCAACAAAATATTTATTTTAAATTTGTAATAATAATAATAATTAGCATAAAAAATAGTTAGCATAAAAAATAATTTTAAAAAATTATACTTGTTAAATTAATATTTTATTTTTTTCATATATATAATTAAATAAAAATGAACAGTACAAAACCGGAACGGTACCCGGAACGGTACCGAAACCGGAACGTTCCGTTCCAAACACAAAACCGGAACGGTACCCGGGACGGGATCAATAACCCTGATCTAGTCAGTTCCATCTCGGACAGATTTAACAAGGGAGAAGCAGTGTTGGTCGGTGTGAAGCCAAACATTGCATGTGGATGTGGGGTTAACTTCAACTTATGATCAGCCGAGATCATTGAAAGTTCTAACACCAATCGTCTAGAAATCACGTACACAGGCATGTGATAATAATATTAGATGTTACGTACAGATACACTGACTAAACTTTTAAAAATTGAGGTCAGGATGGATATATTTTGAGTTAATTATAAACTCGGCCCCTATAGTTTAGCAAAGGTAATTAATTAGTCATTGGGGTTTCAAAAACTATTATTCAGTCCATATAGTGTATTCATTAATAAATTAATATCTTCATCCATTTCTTTCTTTCTTTCTTTCTTTTTTATTTCATTTTGATTGGAATTAGATTTTAAAAAAATATATATTTGGTGAGAATTTTAATTTTTTTTATTGATTTCATAATTTATTTGGTTTAATATTTCAAAATCTAAGTATGCCCAAATTATTACGGAATATCGAGTTTTTTCAATGGTGAGAGTTTTAAAAATTTTATTGATGAAATGCATGTGGACTGTATAAAATACATCGCTAATAGCATTTCAAAACATACTAAAATATATATATATATTATTTATATTGTGAGAGAGAAATAGAGAAACATAATGTTGGGCATTGAGCTAAAGATCGAGGATTCTATGACTAAAGTATTGATGACAAAACAACATAGAGATTATCAAATGGGTCTAGGTAACCCATTTGATGCTGGATTTTTTTTTAAAGTTGATTTTCTTGATATTTTCTTTATGTTATTCTTAGATATTAAAATGATGTTTTGTGCATATAAAATATTATTTTTTATATTTATTGGGATATATAAAGTTGGATCCCTATTACCTTATTGGAAGCTCGGTCATAAAATTAGATGTTGCCATTTAGCAACGCGGTGCAAACTTTGTTTTAAGGAAAAAACATATTACCCATTTGATAAACAGAAAACTGCAATTTTAATTGTGGTGGGACCGCCAAAATCACGGTTGAAACTTCATTTATGAGAAGTAGAAAATAGATGCTTTTGGTTGCGTTTTGTTACCGTTGGAATCAATGTTCAGTCCTCTTTCTCTGTCTAACTCCGTCAATGAGTCGATACTGAAACAGATCTCTGGAGGCTGTAGACTCGAAAGCAGATCTTCTGAGTTCAGGCTTTGTTCACATGTTCAGAAGGATCCGGACTCGAATCCTGCAATGGCTCCAGCCCCATAAGCCTTGCAATAACACTTGGTGATCGGAGTTGTTTGTCATTATCGTCCGTTTGCTCTTCATTGCAAACGATTGACTAACAGAGTACCCATCCTCAACCAAATCTCTAGTCAATACCTCATTCAGCTCTGCATAGAAAACTCCATCTGCAACAAACTAATAAGAAGAAGGAGATAGATCGTAAGATTAGATAAAAGTGAGATCAACTCTCAATTAATTGAAACAGAAGAAGGAGATAGATCGTAAGATTAGATAAAAGTGAGATCAACTCTCAATTAATTGAAACAGAATCAAAGAAAAGAGGGGAAATTTGAGATTACCTTGCGCTTCTTACTGATTTGGGCAGCCATGGCTGGGAGAGTAAATTAGAGATTTAAGAACGAACGACGCTTTTTTCTGCTTTAGGTTCGCGAAACATATTAAAAACCTAATGTGGGAGTGGAAGTGGTAGTGGATACGCATGTATGTGTATAAAAAGGGCTAGGATATTTTTTTGTGATCTCATTAAAAGAGAGGGAGTGCTCTGGGTTTTGGGGTGGGGGGAGGATTGAGGTAAGTTTATATATATATATATATATCAAAAATATTTGTTTTTCTTTTTATTAAAAATACCTCAACAAGAGAGTAAAAAATTATATACAAAATTAATAATTATATTGTTAGAGGGGTTTTTTAAAGTAATTATTTAATTATATAATAAGTGGATTTAGTTCATGATGGAATTACAAGTAGTTTGATAGGAGAATAAAAACAAGTGTTTAATTTACTTGAATTATTAATTACATTTTATTTTTATTATTTTTAATTTACAATATATATATATATATATATATAAAAGTTGACAACAATATGAAAAAGCATGGTAACCAAACACACAAAATTGTTTTTCATTAAACTCAAACTTAACAACAGTTTTAACCAAACACTTAAATTTCAGTTACGAGCCGCAGCTAAAAGCGTTTTTTATAAAACTGCATTTTTTTCAACTTCAACCACAACAAAAACAGCTATGCCAAACAAGCTCTTAATTTGCTCAATAAATGTCTGTTTCGAGGATGCAATATATTGTAATGCATGGAAATAAAGTATTTGATAATAAAATATTAACTTTATTATTTGCCTGTTGTATAATATAAGCCAAATGGAAGAGTATTGGAAAAATATCCTCAAGGTGACCCTATTCCATATGGATTTTTAAATCAATACTAAATATATTTTTCATGTATTTATTTTATTTAAGTGACAATTAAGATGACTTAAAGTATATTGAACTCTAGTAGTGGTCAATATATATATATATATATATATATATATATAAGGGTCTCTAGTCTAACCAATATATGAGTTACAAAAATCTTATTTTTCCATCCACACATAGTAACCTTAAAGTTTGGAATAAATTAGAATACACTTTATTTTTTTCATTTCTAGACAATTACTTCAATGTCGAATCAATCATGGCAAGAAGTATATTTCCATTTAATTTTCTTTCTGCTGTATTTAAATGCTTAGCATATTAAAATTATTTTATATGAATTACTAAAATCTACATATACTTGATACTTAGCATTTTCAGTTAAAAAATGTCATGGAATCTAGAAAAAAAATATCAATTTCTTTTTTAAGTAATGGATTACCGGATATTATTATAATGTCAATTTATAAATTATTAAATTATCGGTTCATATTTGTTATTATAATTAAGTATAAAATACATTAAACAAGGATTTTTTTTCAATAATCTATTACCTTGTAATTACTATGTGGATAGTTTTGCAAATGCCTTGTCGATTATATCTGTTAATTTAGAAAATAACTACTTATTTAATTATTCTATTCTACTTTTTTATATATATGTATTCAAATATAATAAAATTTACTCTCAAAACCAATGAATTTTTTTTCAAAAAACTTAATTTGGCATGATCTATTATTATCATACATATCAAATAGTAAACTTGTTAATAACATACCAGTGTAAGTATTTAGGTATTAAAATGTTGGAAACAAGTTTTACTTCAACAAGCTGGGAACATTGGAGCTCGAAACTATGATTTTTACCCAAAACAACTGAACACAGGATAGTTTCTGCAGCCACTCATATAATTTCAGAACAAATGTACACGCTCCTGTTCTGTGAGAATTTGCAGGTGCCGGAGAGTGCAGGGCTGGTATACAGAAAAACAAATTTACAAACTCATTGAAGGGTCATTAATGATCGAATCATCCTGATCATTGAAAAGATTTCTTGTTTACCCATGATTTGCTAGCAAGTATGCTGCCGGATTCAATGGCATCTCGGGTAGACATGCTGAGCTTTGACTTTCCAATCCCTTGCAATAAAAATCCCTAGCTTTGATTATTATGCGTTGACGATCAGAGTTATTGGCTAGCTGGCCGCCGGGAAGAACGTGGGAAAAATCAAATCAACTTTCTTTCATGAAATTTCCTGGGTGTTGCTAGAAAGAGTAAAACAGTTCATTTGCATGAAACATGCAAGCTTTAATTGCTTCTATGAAATTTCGTTTCCTATTATTTAGTCAAACGGAAAGTGGATTATAAGTTTTTTGCACAGTTGACATGCTTGAAAAGTTGGAAGTTGAGACCAGTTTTAAACATTGTCTTCTTCGTGGAAACAACTGCTGAGAACTTTTTCAGAAGAAAAATTAACTGAAGGCATACTGTGCCTAATCAACCAGATGAACGTTTGTCAGTCACAATATTAAATATGGCAATAAACTTTGTTTTTTTTCTATGCGAGTAAACTCATTTTCTGGAAAGCACATTTTATAAAAAATATATTTTATTGACCAGATAAACAAATAAAATTTTAATTATTTTAAATTCTTATAAGAAATACCTAGATTATAAATTTTGTATCTCAAGTGGCTCTTGGGACATAAACCTTGTCCCCTAAAACATCCTTATATCGATCGTTGAAAAGCATAGCCGGTCAAGAAATTCGAGGCATTGAAAAGGAAAAGACAGGAGTTTGAATCTCCTTCTCTTCTTTTTTCTCGAGAATTGAAAATACTGCTTCAATTAATGCTCACCTGTATCAATGATGTGATATATGAACACAAGGTTGCCCCCCCTCATGATTTCAAGGCCAACTAACTCGATGGAAAATCCTTAAACTTGGCAGAGTCTGGTGATTTTCAATGTTGTTTATGGTAATTTGTAGTTATATTTATTCACATCTCAAAATGTACAGCTTTTTGGAAAACCTACCCCCCTGCAGAGTACAGAACTCCGGAATCTACAAAATGAAAGAAAAAACAGCTTCAAGGATAATCGAAGCCGTTTTTGAAGACCATAAACAGGGTTTACAAATTGTACCCTTTAAGATATCACTGCTTCATACAAATATTCTCGCCTATTAAGTGGCATGGCCTCTAACAATTTTCCGCCGTCGCAACTCCGGTGTAGGACCTCGTCGTTACCTCCGGTAGTTATCTTTACCAGGTGTCTCTTACGATACTCTTTGTTATTCGATGATGGCTCCATCACATCATCTGCAAATCGCACTTTCTTCCTGTCCTGACATGATCTCCTCGATCCTGCAGGTTGAAATTCAAAGTAGTTTTCACAACGTCGTACCCCTTTAGTTTTTTGTTTCTCTATTTTCTCAGGGAAAAAAAGAAGAAAAAAAACAGAAGTTGAAAGGAAAAAAGAACAAAGATCTCATACCCGCTAATTCCAGCTCCATCTTCTTCATGAAATCAGAGAGGAGACGTTTGTGGACTTGACGTGCGATGAGAACTACACTTCCTGAAACGGCGAAGGCAGCCATGAAACCAAACCCCATAGAACCTGCCATGTTTTTCTGGTTTATATTTCTCTCGTATGGCTGTTTCTCTTTCTCAACTGGGCTAAAACTTTCTGGTCTCCAGCGCTATAAGAAGGGAAATTTCATGATTTCTGTAGACAAAGACTTGGAAAAGGCCGAAGATCTGAAAAGAAAGGTGGGAGACACGAAGATGAACATTGGCAGTCGGGAACGGAAGGCTATGGAAAGTTGGTGGTGTTCTTCATGTGAAAGGGAAGAATGAGTCTGGAATTGGACGGCCTGTACAAGGAAATTTACCTGTGCCTCCATTAATATAACATAATTAAGACTTGGGGTCCGAATTTATTACATCATATGTGCGAAATTAAACCATTACATAAACATAATAATAGGTTTCTTGAGTCCATTTATTCATTTGTGAGGTGTTTCTTCTTTCACAACAATAGTGTATAGTTGACTATAAATATCTTTTTCTTTTATTAGAGTTTGACAGGAAATGTTCAACATTTTTACTTCTTGTTTCATATTTTCAATTATTTTGAACCCATGATCTATTTTTAGTAGTATTTGTGTCGATGTTTAAATTTGTTGGTTCATTGACTTCAAAGTTCAATTAACCCACATGTATATACTTTGAATTTGATATCATATGAAGAATCTACTCCCTACAAGTTTCCAACTTAAGTTTTATGGTTAAGATTGTAAAATGCAAGACATGTGATTAAAGAATGCCTCCAAATAAAATTTAACCAGTTCTTTTATTAAAATTTTTAAAAAAATTAAATTAAAAATATTTTGATTTACTAATAATAAAAATAAATTTTAAAAAAAAATAAAAAATATATTATTTTAATATATTTTTAAACAATAATCACTTTAAAAAAACACAACTACTATTGAACTTATTAAAATAATAGTCATTTTCTGCGAGACCAAAATAGTCAAATAATAAACCCATAGAATATAGCGGTGAGAAGTTAATAATGCACGTAACCGCTACAGCTTCTAGAAGAGGCCGTTTCAACTAACTCCATAATTACACTGTATTTTTATTATGTTATTGTATAATATTTAATTCTTCTATATATACTTATTTAAGTCAAATCTCTTCATTTAAATATTATATTTTTCATTCAAAAATAACTTTTACTTATACAAGAATATAACTTTAATTTTTTTTAAAATATATTTTTTTTTATTTACAAAAAACTTAATGTTGGGTAATTGTGAAACTTTTTTTATTTTTAAAATATCATTGAACAGTTCTTATGTTTTGATAGTTTTATCCTTCTTGTATATATATCACTAACTCATTATTATTATTATTATTATTATTATTATTATTATTATTATTATTAAAAACCATTATATCTATGAACAGAGCTAATATAATGATTTTTATATCTTTAAACTGTATTAAATCATAAACTCTATATGTAATTAAAAAACTTAGAGGGTCAATTAAAACAAGAAATTAATAGTCACATCATCAGTTTTGTTAAAGGAGATGAAGAATTTGAAACTTCGATGAAATTTCAGGGGTAATTGGTATATAAATTAAAGATTATAGGATAAATTGAAAAGGAAAATCGAAATTCACCCTTTATTATTTCTTTTGACATAAACTAATGACACTAATCAAATCCCTTTAAACCAAAAGGATATTCATAAAATACTTATTTATTCATGTAAACTTAATTTATATTTAAATTGCATATGATTCGACTAGAATATTTTAAACAAGAACATATAAATAAAAAAAGTAGTGGGGGTGGTGGTTGACAATTAATGATTTAGCTGACTAAAACAAATTAGTCAAGCCAAATAAATCAGCAAGTGGCCATGGTCGTTATCAAGATTGTCAAAATAAGAAGTTAAATTTTAAAATCATTTTATGAATCAATATATTTTAACTAAACTCGAAAATTAATAAAATCTGATTTTACATTATATTTTTCATATCATGTCAAAAAAACAATTTTAATAACCTTATCACTACCGTGATTAATAATATAATTTTATAATATAGTTGATTATTATTATTATTATTTGAAAAGTGGGCAAGAGAGCAAGTTAACGAAAACCTGAGATCTTGACGCATTCCATACAAGACGAATTCAAGGGTAGAATTTTCCAGGCGACAACCATGCCGAGCAAGCAAGCTTGCTTAGTTTGAACCCTTGATGCTTGAACGACACGCTGGAGTTTATAATTAACAGTCAAAGTTTTCATCTTAATATATTCTTAAATGAAAATCAATTTAAAAATAATCACAATTTATTGCCAAACAAAAAGAACTAAATACATAAACTTCAAACAAGAAAATGTTTTCTCATTAAACTGAGATGCTGACCTTCGTCAAGCTGCAGTAGTAGTAGCTGTAAAAGTTGAGCACTTGAAAGTTCAACCCATCATGGATAGAAAGAAATGTGTGCAAATTAATCAAAGAAGGCATGATAACAAAAGTATCGATCTGTACAATAGATTTTGAATTTGAATCGTTATATAATTTTTATAAAAATCTAAAATTTACTCATTCAATTCTCCATATAATATGCTTTCCAGACTGGAGTTTAATTGCATTAAAAAAAAATAAACAAAAAAGATGTAAATCCTGATCAGCCCATTTAAGCTTCTTGCTTAAGAACTTGAAAGAAATCATCAGGAGGTGAAGTAGAATACAGGGTGGAGAAGGAGATGGAGAAGCTTGGAGAAGGTACATGAGAAGGAGAGGAACACTGCCCCGTACACAATCCTCAGAGCCATCTTCATCAAACCATACAAGGGATTATCTTGAGTTCCACAGAGACAAAGAGAGAGGTTGGTTTTGGATTGGATCTGGAATTTGACTCCATTAAAGTGAGAAGCTTTAGCTTTGAATTTGGAATTTGAAAATCCAAAGTGGATAAGCCTATGTTTTTTTTTAAAAAAAAACAAATCTTTTCCCACGCGTGCCCAAGAGATAGGGTGTGTTTGACTGCCACGTGGGGGTTGGGGATAGGAAGTTTTGTTTATTATTTTTATTATATTTTAAGTAAATAAATAAATGCTTCTGCTCTCCTCCTCTGGCTAAAACGTATGAACAAAGAATGGGATTTTCATGATGTAATGAATGTTTGCAATGTAAAAATCTTGCACGGACCATGGTTACGACAACCCTTCTCTGTGATTTTCAAGAAAAAAAATCTTGAGGTAGATTTTGTTATGACAAGTCAAAATTGATAATATATACTGTTTGGGGGCAAAACCGAAAATAGCTAGAGCCAGGGTAGCCCCCTCTTTTACAATCGGCCATTGTTATCAAGTTGGTTTAATGATATATTATAGTTATTACGATTAGAGAATCCAGGGTCCATAGCTCAGTGGTAGAGCATTTGACTGCAGATCAAGAGGTCACCGGTTCGAACCCGGTTGGGCCCTTTTTTCGCTTTCTTTCTTTATTATTTTTCATGCCATTGTGAGGGATTTGTGGGCGAGCAATAGAGTATTACGAGATTCCTTGACCGCGTTGTTGAGGCTTTTTTTTTATATGAAAATTGATTGATTTTATGTGTGTTTTAAATGATTATTTTAATATTGAATTAGTAAAATTGTATTAGATAAAATCTGTTAAAAATGGGTTTTTTGTTTTTTGTATCAAGTGATTGAATGTTGCTATTATTTTAACTGTTTTGATAATTTTTTAATCAGTAGATTGTAAAATTATAATCGATAAAACTATTTGAAAATGAGATATGTGTTTTGTGTAGCACACTGATTGATTATTATATATGTTTTATTTATTTGATGAATTATTTCATTAGTAAATAGTAAAATTGCAATTAATGAAATTTAGCACAGATAAATGATTTGTTTTATGGAAGAAATAATTTGACTGGTGATTTTGTTTTAACTGCTTGGATAATAAATTTAATTGGTAGATAGTAAAATTAAAATTAATCAAATTGACTAAAAGATGAGTTATTTGTTGTCTGCAATATATTTATTGTTTATTGGGCATGTTTGAAACTATTTTATGAATAATTTCTTTGACAGATGACAAAAATACAACTCCTAAAATATATTAAAGATTAGTTATTTGTTTTCATTTTTTGGATTGGTTGATTGTTTGCTATTGTTTTAATTGTATGCATAATTATTTATTCAACAAATTGCTAAATTGCAATGGAGATAATTTATAGAAGATGAGTTCATTATATTTTGCAGTCAATTGATTAATGGTTGAACTTCTTTTAATTGGTTGTCGATTTATTTAATTGGCAGAGAGCAAAACTGTAATTCTTAAAACTCAGCAAATTGATTTATTGTTGGGTCATGCTTTTAATTGTTATGATAATTATTTAATCGGTAGATAACAAAATTTTGGTTGATTAAAATCGATTAAAAATGAGTTATTTGCTTTTTGCAACAAATTGATTAATTTTTAAGTGTGTAATAATTGTCTAAGAAATTATTTAATTGGCATATCATAAAATTGTATTTGATAAAATCCATGAAATATGAGTTATTTGCTTTCTGTAACAAATTGATTGATTGTTTTGTATATTTTCTCTGTTTGATGAATTATTTCACCAACACATAGTAAACTTGCAATTGATTAAGTTTAGCATAGATAAGCGATATGTTTTTTGCAACAAATAATTTGATTTTTGATTGTGTTTTAACTATTTATGTAATAATTGCAATAAAATAAATATCTTAAACATTTATTATTTGTTTTTTCTACCCGGCTAGTTGATGGCTGGGCTTGTTTTCAATATAAACAATTATTTTAGTTTGGATTTATGTATCCATACTCTTAGTTTTGACTTTTAATTTTTTATTGTTATTTATATTTGTATTAAATATAGTTTACGTTAAAAAATCAAGAAAGTTTAGCTTTGGTAGTGTGAAATGAGATTGAAACTCTCTTTTATGAATGTATAGTAAATCTTCTATTGTTAGTGATTTGTTATCTTTATGTTTTTTTTTCTTTTGTTTAGTTTATCTGTAGCTTGATATATTTATAGTTTAAAATATTTTTCTGTAAACAATTTAATTATTTAATTTATAATTAAATTTTTTCTCATATTATTATATTAAAAGTATTTCAGAACACTGAGATTAAATTAATTTGAGATTTTAAGGAAAAAAAGTTAGTTTATTTTTTTATACATATTTTAAGGTGTCAATATGAGAAAATTATCACAATATATAATTAGCCTCACTTATTCTTCAGGAAAAAAGTACAAAAACATTTATTATCATTACTCTAAGAGTTTATCTATTGTAAAATGAATATATATAAAAACTAAATAATTGAATTTTTTTTGTAAGTTGATTATTTAGCACAGATGTATAGCATTATAAAAAAAATTATAGGATCATTAAATTGTTTTTTACATGTTATCGACAATGAAATGAAAATATTAAAAAAACTAAATAATCGAAAGTTTTGTAGGTTGATTATTTTGCTAAGGTTGATTATTTTTCTAAAATGTATAGTATTATAACAAACAAATATCGGACCGTTAAAATTTTTTCCACATGTTAAGAAATTTGGTTCTGGATGTGGCGAATCACAAGGGTAGTAGCTCATATATTTTTCAATTGTAGATAAATTGGCCAAGTTTTTCTACACATTTTGTTTACGTGTTACATCATATTTTTTTTATTTACATGATATTAGATCTGAAATATCATATATAAAAAGATTGTAAAGAGGTAATTTTTAACAAAAACAACATAGACCAATGAATTATTTGGATTATTATTTTCATTGTTATTATCATAATTGTTAATATAATCAAAATTATGATTAGTATTATTATTATTATTATTATTTTGTCATTATTGATATGCTTTATATTATTTTATGAGTTTTTGTTATTATTATCATCAAAACAATACTTATTAACACCATAAGCCCTATAAGCATTATAATAAATAACAATAGCTATCATTATTATGATTAATAATGTTACTATTATTATCAAGATTATAATAAATAAAATTATCATTACTATTAATGTTAAAAAAATTATATATATCAAAGTACTTTCAGGAATATAAAAAGTTTAAAATTTTTTAACAAAAGAGTAAGAAAAAAGAACCTAAAACTACTATTATTATTGCATAAATAATTAAAAAATCTAAATTACATCAAAGAATTAAAAAAAAATCACAAAAGAGATTATTGTTACGACACCCTTCTCTGTGATTTTCAAGAAAAAAAATCTTGAGATAGATTTAATTATGACAAGTCAAAAATTGATAATATATACTGTTTGTGGGCAAAACCGAAAATAGCTAGAACCAGGGTAGCCCCCTCTTTAACAATCGGCCATTGCGATCAAGTTGGTGTATTGATATATTATATATTATAGTTATCACTAGTAAAGAGTCCAGGGTCCATAGCTCAGTGGTAGAGCATTTGACTGCAGATCAAGGGGTCACCGGTTCGAACCCGGTTGGGCCCTTTTTTCGCTTTTTTTGTTTTATTTATTATTTTTCATGCCATTGTGACTTGTGAGGGATTTGTGGACGAGCAATGGAGTATTATGGTGTATAATATATTGATGTATATCCATTACTCATGTAAGAATAAATCACCATAAACATGATGTTTATACAACAATGATCAAAAATCAAATCTGAAAAGTAATCATTTGATTAGTTTTATTGTGATTGAAGACAGTTATGAGCATCTGCCTCGGAGCTTCGAACTGTAAGGAATATATCTAGAACAGCCAGGTCGATTGATCTTTAGTTCCTGATCCTTCCAGCCATGTTTCATGAACATGCATATAAGTTGCCCCAGAAACACCGTCCTTCTAAAACACCAAATAAAACATTATAATGTAATCATGCAATGAAGAAAGTCTTGTTTTAGCAGATACTCGTTTATTGATCTCAAGGTTTACCTTCATGTTTATTATGCATGTGATCACACAACCTTGCTGCTCATCACCTGCAGGAATTGACAAATAGTTAAGTTGGAACAAGGATTGACCGTTCGAAATAGATCTGGAAAAGAAAATCCACATGAGTAATTAAGAAAGCAAGAACCAGAACTGGACTTTTCTGATTTTAAAGCTGAAGAAGTAAAGTATGCTTAAATAGTTGTCCAAATATTTGGATGAAGACCAAGTTGCTAGCAAACTGAAAGGGGAAAAAATTTTTTAGAAAAAGTGAGGGATAGGAGATGGCTAGTTGAAACAAACAGAGTGTTGGTCCTTTTCAATTTTCTCATTTTACTTTCTGGAAGAAATCAATTACAAACTTCATTGTTTAAGAATAAGTAGATGATGGCTGTTTAACCGGTGGTGCCAAGTATCTTTTGCTGTACTTTTGCAACGTGGATTCTTGCATTGAGAACGGGTTCCTAGCATCTGACACAACTACAGAAGCTAGTATTCCCCATGTTCTAAAAATCAAGCTAGTCTGTGTGTACGAGATTTTCCATCACTGTTTAGGGTCTAGCAACCACACCTTTATTATCTACACATGGTATCGCTCTTTCCTTTCTATGATTACTTGGCTCAACTTCCTCATTTGTTTTTCTATTTGCATAGCTTTATCTCCCAGATCTTTCAATTTCTCCTTGAAATAGCCTGTCCATTTAGTGAACTAGAAATAGCTGAAATTTCTCAAATGTTATTATTATCCGTTTGCAGATATGGTTATTGCTGTGGGCATGGTTTCTTTTCTACCTGATGGAACATTCACTCTGGTCACAGATTAGTGGCAAAATAAAGCTTCCATAGCATCCATAGTACCTAGTTAGAATAAAGCATAACAGTAGCTTAGATGTGTTTGCCACTCGCCTAAGCAGGTCAAGTTCTAAAGGCTCATCCTGTTTACAGCACCCATGTGAAGGCATGTGCCGGTCTAACAAAAAAAAAGAGAATCCAGTTGCAAAGAGATCCCTGATCAGTTCAAGGTCATTCGGTAAACCAATTACAGCAGAAGTATGGGCTAAAACTTAAAAACCTTGTATTGGGACAAAGCAGAAGAAATTTAAATAGATGGGGTCAAACAAAAGAGGAAACTGTTCTGGTCTTACTGGCATAGAAATATGTCATAAAATGCACGAGAGAGTGTGAGAGAGAGAATGGACATCTTATCATCAGTTTTATTGTTAATGCAATCATTACCACTAGGAGGTCGATCTTACCAGATAATTCCCATTTGTTGAACTTTACCAGCCATGTGTCCAGGCCAGTCTGTGTAGATAGTACCCGATCAACCCATACCCGAAATTGTTGGCCCTGTTTGTCACCATAGTAGTTCCTCATTCCAGTTATAGCACCACAAAGAGGAAGTTCAGCACCAGATGGATGGACAAGAATACCAGATGCATCCTGCCAACAAAAGGAAAACTTATATCATGCTAGAGGAAAAAAGGGAATCTGGAAAAGCAAAAAAAATAATTGAAGAAATTGGTTGGTGCATTCATGTATGTAAGAAATTGGTTCGTGCATTCATGTATGCAAGCAAATAAGATGATGGTGGATAAGTTAAGACCTTATCAGATGTAAAGGACTTGTGAATTGTTTCAGGTCTGCTTTTTTTGAAAAATCCACCTCCTAAGAGACAACATTCAGGAGTCCCATTTAATATGGATACTAATTTATCACATATGCTTTATAGCTCTTCATATTTTTAAATAATCCACTCCAGAGCATTGACTCTAGAGGTAAGTGGGTGGATTGGTACTGTCAATGTGAACCGCCGTTCCAGTTTTTAACTAACTTCATTCTAACCAACTAAACAGGCAAATCCAATCCTTCATATTGTGTAGCAGAAAGGATAAAAAAACTGTATCAGCCACAAGCTTACTTTTCTGTTCATCATCCACAAGGCTATTGGTCGAGAAAAGGTATAAAAAAAATCATAATCAAGCACAATGAGACAGATCTTCCATTTATAACAGATTAATATTCTTAGCAAATGTATTTACCCAACTGAAAAATGTAAGAGAACCAAACAAAAAAAGTCACCTGGGCAATTTAATGCTCAGCTGGAACATTATTTTCCTCAAAGAAAGTGAAATATGGATAAATCTAGTTTACTGTCTATACTAATGAAAAAGTGGAGGCATGCTTGTTTCTTGCTTCTATAAAATACTCCACAAGGAAAAGGAAAATAAAATAAAACCAGGAAGTCCTCTAGAGCAACATGTAGAAACGAAAGTAAAAGAGGATTAGTAAACATACACAATCAGCTTTCACGCTTGCCAAATATATCTCACAGTTCTCAACCTCTGCACGCCTCCATCTTTCATAGAACAAGAAAAATTTCACTATTTCACTACTGGCACTGACATTTTCCAACTCAGAGTCTGAAAAGTTGGTTATATCTCTTGGAGAAGTATTGGGGCCAAGGTTAAAATGACCAATGGCTTGTATGATGCCAGCCGCACACCTCTCAGTAGCATGAATTATTTTAGGATTGCCTTTAGCATTTTCAGCATGCCATTGCAACAACTCTTCTTGTGCATTGCTAACCTGGACAGATAAATAATGAATAAATAGTTAATAGATGAACGACTTATGAAGGCAATCTCAATTTCCCATTGAAGTGTTATGGCAGACTGTAAATACCCACCATCACTCCATGTACATCTGGAATGCTGAACAGCTCAGCATCATTTCCAGAATCACCACAAACAAGAGTATTGGTAGGTAGTTTTCCCTCAGCCTTAAATTTCTTATGTAAGTATGCAAGAGCTTGCCCTTTGCCAGCTCCTTGGGGTAGTATATCCAAGTCCATTCCACCACTATAAATAATTTTGACATCCAACTATAAAAAAGCAAAAAAGAAAGAAAAAGAAGGAAGAGGAGAAGAGAAGAGATTTGAAAATTAAGTTAGATAAGGTAGCACCTGCTGAACTGTACTAAAAAGAACACAAAGTTAGGGGGAAGGAAAAAGATATGAAACCACCATAATGACATTTCAAAAAGCATTGCATGTACTAAGGCAAAGATAAATGATATTTAAGTGTAGAACAAACTTGAAACTCACCCCGTGTTTTGCAAATATCTCTGAGAGGGCCTTTCTCACGTTCTGAGCCTTGTCTTTATCAACATAAAAGCTGACCTTGTGAGGCCGTTGCTCAGTTTCTGACTGCATTACCCCATAGATTTCATTTATTCAGAGATTTCAAGCCACCAAACTGTTTTCTTCAATGTGCCAAACTATATTCTCATTTCCAAAGCAACACACACAATCAGAGAATCAAATGGGCACAAGTTCTTAACCATACCTGAAGAATAAGTTCTGAAAACTTGCTTGCTTCCTCAGTGACTATGTTCCTATCCCATTTATGATTCAAAACTTCAACCCAGCCATCATCAGGCACCATAGAGGTGCCATATGTGATCTCTGTTCCCACAGACATTATAGTTATATCAGGTGTTAACATGGGTTTCTCTTTTCTCAACTGTTTGTAAAGTGTAGGTGATCTTCCAGTGGAGAAAACTAGCAGAGAATCATGACGATATCGGGCCTCCCATAATGCATTGAACCTAAGAAGAGACATGTTCTCCGGATCATGATGATCGACCTGCAACAAGAGCATATTGTAATTACCACAGGCACAAGAATATAAATGAAACAAGAAGAAACCAAACAATTACAAGACGCACCATTGTATGATCAAGATCCGAAACTATCATGAGGCGAGCAGGAGCGTTTAGCCTATCCATCACTTCTTACACAGAACCTTAACTCTATACAAAAAACGAATCAATTTTAACTCTAGTAGCATGCATGAATAGCAATCCTTCGCTATCAACACAAGCCTAAGGTATTTTATCCAAGAAAAAAGTTTAACTTGGTATTATGCAAAGATCATGAGCTTCAAAGAGAATCACTAATGCTGGTTATTGAAGTTACTGTTAGAATCGAAAAGTTTCATAATTTCGGCTATCCATAAAATTTGCACAGCAACTAGTTAGAGTTTGTTTCTTAGGCAATGATTTTAAGGATATACTGCATAAATAATATTGGAAATTAAAAATAATATAAAAAATCACTGTAAACGAACTGATAAATACAAAAAACAAAACTAATTAAAAAGCATAAGACAGAGAGTGCATAAAATACAGAAATTAGGATCAAAGAAATACTAATCAACAATAGGAACAATAAACATTTTCATTACCAAAGGTCCCTAATATGACTGTAAGAAATAAAATTCTATTTCTGAAAAAAATCCCACATCAGAAAAAATCGAAAATAAAGTCCCATCTTCCATAACTTCACCTCCTTTTTCCCTTCAGCGCACTTATAAGCAACCTATCAAAAACAAAATATATACAATACGGAAGTACAAAGAGAAACCCGAAAAAGAATCTGAAAAATATAAAAGAAACATGAGCAAATAAATGGAAAAAACAAGAGCTTTACAATATGATCAGTACTATTACTGCTACAAAATTGCTGTGATTGTCATTCTGGAACTGAATCAAAGAAACCTAAATGAAATGGCAGGAAAAGATTATAAATTGGTACCCTTTTCTTAATATTTTCTGCTGCTGCCTGCTGGTAGTGGTGGGATGTGATAATCTCGTATTGGATCCAAATTCGTTGGCGCTTCTTTTGTAAAGTGAAAGATTAAAAAGCCTACAAGATTGTGGAGAAAGAAAGAGAACTACACTAGTAAAAAAACAAAAAGGTCATAAATTTTTTTCTGGACACTTGTACAAAAAAGGAAAGGCCACATGGATTAGTGGGGCCAGTGATTGGGTGTGGGACCGACCTATAACAATGGGAAGGCTGGTGATCTTGTTCGTGTGGTCGAAGAATATATGAGAATAAATATTTATTTGGTAGAAGGGATAGTAAGATTGTGTTTGATATTTGATAGTTATTATTGTTTTAAAGTGTTTTTTAATATTATAATAATAAATATTTTTTATTAACATCAAAATAATCTAAAAATATAAATAAATTAATTTAAAATAAAACAAATCATTTTTTTGACAAGAAATTATATATATATATATATATATGTTTCAACACAGTGGTTATAAAAAAACAAGTTTATCATATATTTATTATGCAAAAAAAAATCTATTTTTTTTTATTTGAGTGAGTGAAATTTTATATTTTTTAACTAAGCGCTTATATGTTTCTCAAATTTCTATGTTATTACGATGATATGTAAAACCAAGTGTATATCAAAAATTTTATTTTATTTCTAATTAATTAATTGTATTTTTTATATATACTATATGAACTTTTACTTTGTTGCTATTTGAGTGTTTATATTTTCACTAATTTATCATTTGATTGCTTTTAATTTTATAAGCTAATAAATATACTTTTTTTTAAAAAAATCTCAATTCCAAGATTAACCAACTAAGACGTGTAAACATAAGAATAATTATTATTATTATAGATTTAAAAACCTAATTTAATGGTTAATCCAAGGTAAAACCCGACTTATTGATCAAGCTATGACTCAAGTTTACTAGAGTCAATGCAAGAATAAAAATAATTATAGAATCCAATTTAGAGGTTGATTCGGGGAAAAGTCTAGGTCACAAGTGAGGTTGACCATAACCCGGGTCAATACAAGGATAAAAATAATTATTATTATTATAATTTTAAAATCTATTTTGAGGGTTGACTCAGGACAAGACCTGAGTCATATGTTAATAGGGTCAACAAAAAAAATAAAAAAAAAGTTATTATTATAATTTTAAATTTGAATTCAAGGGGCAACATGGGGCAAAATCTGAGTGCCAGATAAAGAGGCTTAATATAAAGATAAAAAATATCATCATAGTTTTAAAGTTTGACCTGAGGATCAATTGAGGTAAGAACCTTGTCATGATTGGGAGGGTCAGACTAGATTGTTTCAAGTCAATATTTGAATAAAATTAATTATTATTATAATTTTAAAAATTAATTTAAAAGTCAACACGAGACAAGATTCAAGTCATGAACTGGGAGGGTTAACCCATTTGACCTATTTAAAAATGACCAAAAAAACTTTATTTTGACAGTTTTTTTTTAAAGTTAATAGGGGGTTTTCACCCGTGCTTTATCTTGGATCGACCTAGTTTCTTAACAGGGTTGAGTTAAGTTAATCATTCCTCTATTTTTTTTAAAAAATTAGCCCGACCCTAGGGAAGCCTAGTTTCAAGTCAACTTGTAAGGTCAATCTTATTTTTATAATTAGAATTACTATAATAATATTATTATTATTATTATTATTATTATTATTATTATTATTATTATTATTATTATTATTATTATTTAAAACATGTAACAATAATATATATATTAGAGGTAAGTAAAATAGATTTTTTTCACATTTTGTTTTAACTTATCGATCATAATCAAACAAGATAAAGACATAACTTTGCATTGTAAACTAGTACAAAACACAATCTATCCTTGTTTTTTTCTTCTTGTTTCCTATATCTTCACCGTCCCATCTCATATACTAACCAAACATTACCTTAATCAACTACCATCTCTTATTTACTCAATAGTTAGAGTAAACAATTCTTTTTAGTATTGATGCTGTTATTCATTGAAGCAAGGAAAAAGGATGAATTTAATCTTACATTTTACCAAAATTCCTCAAAAATAGATCTTTTGTTTGCGGGAGAAACATGACATGATAATAAATGATTTATAATTTTCATAATAAATTTTGAGTTTGAGTAGAGCATACATCCTTTCCCTAAAAATTCAAACTCACAAAATATACAAAAAAAAATAGAATTTTATCACATAAAAGAGAGAAGTAGGCAGGCAGCAATTTTTTAGAGGCAGGCCAGTGGATGCAAGTAGCAACATCAGCACACGATCTCTTTCCTTCTCAGCACCGCATGGTCTACACTCTATTCTAACAAGTAACAACACTACTACTACTCGACAAAATCCCAACGGCCAATGTAATCCAAGCACTACACGCCCTCCTCCAACCGTTTACTTAAAATAACACAGAACCTTTGAACTTCGATTGTCCCTGTCTAGTCTCATAAGACGAAAGAATCATGGACAGGAATCCTTAAGCAGTATTCCCAAAGTGTGCAACATCACCAAACTTTTAGCCCCCCTTCATTTTCTTCTTCGTAAACAGCCCAGAAAAAAGTTTCTTTCCGATTCACTATCCACCCATTTACTAAATCAAAACAGCTACCTCGCAGCTATTATTTCTTCGACACCCCATAAACCAAAACAAGAAAAAACTCTTATCTTTTTAGTCATTCAACACCCAAAGAACGTTGAATTTTAGTTATAGTTAATAGCTATTTAGTAACATGAGTTTAGGATTCAAGACTCCTCTTTTTTATTGCCATTTCAATACTGCCCAGTTAGGGAGTTCCCGACCCAGAAGCCAAAAACACAGGATTCTGTCTGTAGAACCTGTCCAAACCTCAGTTTTCGATGGTTATAGTGTACCCAGAAACAAAAAAATCAGAACTGACAATCTTGGTAAAGTAAAGTTGAATAAGGACTTTGTTTTGAGGTCAAAATCAGTTTTGACTGTGGATAAAGAGGTCGATGTTGATGCAAATGAAGGTTTGGGTACAAAGAGGAGTAATTACGATGCAATTGTTATTGGGTCTGGTATCGGTGGGTTGGTTGCTGCTACACAGTTGGCAGTGAAGGGAGCTAAAGTTTTGGTCTTGGAGAAGTATGTGATTCCTGGTGGGAGTTCTGGGTATTATGAGAGGGATGGATATACTTTTGATGTTGGCTCTTCTGTTATGTTTGGTTTCAGTGATAAGGTCAGTTGATACTGTTTAGCACTTATCTTTTGTTATTTGTTATGTGTGCAGTGCTCTTTTTTTTTATTTGTTTGTTAATGAATTGATTTTGATGAAAAAATCGATGTTACTGATCGAGTTTAAAGAAGATTGTAATGCAGTTTGGTCTGATGTTGAAAATTCTAATTGTGTTTGGTAGCACTTAGATGGTTTTGGGGAGAAATGAGAAATTAAGTAGCTTATACAAGAATTCCATTCAATCACTAATGAGCAAATTTTCACGGAGAGCAGATAACGAAAAAAACTATCAGATACAATTTTCTCTTTGATGAACTGTTCGATACAAATCTTCTGGAATAGGTTAACGTAGATTTTGCCAAGTTATAGGGTTTTGCTTAAATTTATCAGACTATAAGTTAGGGTTTGAACTCAATGCGTTTAGAACTCCTAATCTTGAACTTTTTTATTGTTTATTTGTCCTTATTGTGCCAACTGAGCTATCTCTTTCTTACTTCTATTCGCAATGTGCTTATATGAACCACAAAAGTCTTAAGGATTATGTGCCTCAAATTTGCGCAGGGCAACCTAAATTTGATAACACGGGCATTGAAAGCAGTTGGCTGTGAAATGGAGGTGATTCCTGACCCAACTACTGTTCATTTTCATCTACCCAATGACCTTTCTGTTCAAGTTCACAGAGAGTACACCGACTTCATCTCAGAACTTGCTGCTAAATTTCCCCATGAAAGGGAAGGGATCCTTAAATTCTACGGTGAATGCTGGAAGGTACATAGATTGAGGTGAATGCTTACCTATCAGCATTTTGCATCTACTAGTTGATCATTACTTACACCAGCTTAAATTTTATCGGGTAGATATTCAATGCCCTGAACGCTCTGGAACTGAAGTCACTTGAGGAGCCAATCTACCTGTTTGGACAATTTTTTCAGAAACCTCTTGAATGCTTGACACTGGGTATTTTTTTCTTTCCTTAACTCTTAAATTTACTAACTGATATGAATGTGAGCTTTTTGCCTTCTTGATAGGTTTACATCAGTTGATATTGTTTACATGCTGTTTATGGCTATTTTACTTGCTCCAACCAGGATATGTTTTGTGTCATCATTTGATGAAGGAAAACTGTTGCAGATTTTTGCACTCAGGCATTAATGGAATTGTAAAATTGTTTTTGAAAGTGAAGAAGCTGTAATTACATCTTTAAGGTCCATAAGATTTTGTAACTTTTCTTGATGCTCAAAGCTATTGCTGCAATAGATTAAAATAAAGCACTGTCTCCTCCGCATAAGATTTTGGAGAAGTCTCAATTACTTGACAACTGCATCACTGCTTACACTACTTTCAGATTGACTGCTTAAAAGACAATGTGCTGGCCACAAAAGATTTTGGAGCATTCTTTGATATCATATTGGTTTGGATGATCAAGAAAATGTTTTGATTAAAAAAAAGAAGGAAAAGATACCTGTTACAAATGTTTATCATGATCTTCTGGTTAGTTCCAAGGATGGGCTTAGGACTGCCAATATTGAAAGTCACTGCACTTCTGGTCCTTGTGTCCTCTTTGCCATATCGGTCATTAAGTCTGTTTTACCATACATGCTTGTCCTCTCTGTAGCGAACTACTGCAATGAGACAAAGTCTTATTTTCTAAACCTTTTTTTCCCTGTTCTTTTTACTATGCAACTCTTTCTTTTCATGATTTTTTCTTATATGCATTTAAACAAAAAATAATTGGTTCCTTCTTTTGAACTTCTCTATTGTGACACTTCTATTCTGTGTAGCTTATTATCTACCCCAAAATGCTGGAGACATTGCTCGAAAGTACATGAAGGATCCTCAATTATTGTCTTTCATTGATGCAGAGGTGCAATACTCAAACTGAACTCCTTCTTTTGATTTTATCAGCTTTGGGTATCTACAGAGTCTTACAGTATCAAAAGATGTTCTGTCTGTTGTTTTTCTACAGTGTTTCATAGTGAGCACGGTCAACGCGTTGCAGACTCCAATGATCAATGCAGCCATGGTGAGAAGTTTAAATAACTTTTGACCCCTCTTATGCATGTTCTTATCCTTTTTTTTCCCAATTGGCACCAGGTTCTATGTGATAGGCATTTTGGAGGGATCAATTACCCTGTTGGTGGGGTTGGTGGAATTGCAAAGTCCTTGTCAAAAGGTCTGGTTGATCAGGGCAGTGAAATACTTTACAGGGCAAATGTGACCAACATCATTCTTGAGCATGGAAAGGCTGTGAGTTTGAACTAGTGGATAAATGATGAGAATTGGAATCCTTGATTTTATACATGAAAAAAATGTTTTTGTTATTTATGTTAGTTACGTTGAATTTGGTAGGTAGGAGTAAGGCTTTCAGATGGAAGGGAGCTCTTTGGCAAAACTATAATCTCAAATGCTACTAGATGGGATACCTTTGGTTAGTTTTTGAAGTTTCTGCCATTTTAATTTATTTGATCGGACCATAACCTTTTGCTGCTTTCCCTACACTGGGCTTTTCAGTTATCATGAAGTAAAATGTGTTGCAGGGAAGTTGTTAAAAGGAGAAACCCTTCCAAAAGAAGAAGAAAATTTCCAAAAACTTTATGTTAAGGCCCCATCTTTTCTTTCCATACACATGGGTGTCAAAGCTGAGGTTCTACCTCCAGATACAGATTGCCACCACTTTGTGCTTGAGGTATTCGTTTGCTCACAAACTCAGACCATTTATCTGGAATTGTGAACTGGATACGTTTAACTTCAATTCTTTCATTTATGTCATAGGACGACTGGGCAAGATTAGAGGAGCCTTATGGAAGCATATTTCTAAGCATTCCAACTATTCTTGATTCATCATTGGCTCCTAAAGACCATCATATACTTCACATATTTACAACGTCTTCCATTGAAGACTGGGAGGTTCAATACCGTAACTTTTGAGTGAATAGTATGACTTAATGTCTTATATCCTTCCCTCCCACTGTCAGCTAAATTCCTAATCGCTGGTTTAAACTGTTTAGGGGCTCTCGACAAAGGACTATGAGGCCAAGAAGAAGGTTGTGGCTGATGAGATTATAAGCAGATTGGAGAAGAAACTTTTTCCAGGGATCAGATCATCAATTGCTTTCATGGAGGTATATATCACATTATTATGCAGTTACATACACATTGAAGAATGTAAAGAAGAGAAATTGTTTTAGGTGATGGCCCAGTGGTATAAGCTTGGGACTAAGGGGTTTGCTCTCCCTGTGGTCTCAGGTTCGAGCCTTGTGATTGCTAATGTGATGGACACTAGAGGTTTACATGGTCATTAACTTTAGGGTCCGTGTGATTAGTCAAGGTGCGCGTAAGCTGGTCCGGACACCACGTTAATAAAAAAAAAGAATGTAAAGAAGAGAAATTGTTTCAGGTGATGCAGATGAGAAGGAAATGATATTGCCTTGTGGACACACGTCCTGAATGATACAAATAAATTCATTAACCAACATCAAGTGATTGATCCTTTGAGAGGCTTTAAGTTCATGAATTTCTTTACATTTGAATAAGACTTCCCCCTACCCATTTTTACTTGAATAACTGCATGCATTATTTGGTGGGAGTTCATTCAAATTTCTCATATTCCATGTATCAGTGAATGGAATACCATGCTTATCTTTGACTCTTTAGTCTTTCAAATCTGATTTGGCCTTTAAAAGTACATGCAATCATGGCAGGTGGGTTCACCCAAGACACACAGGCGGTACCTAGCTCGTGATAAGGGTACTTACGGACCAATGCCACGCAAAACTCCTAAAGGTTTATTGGGAATGCCATTCAATACGACAGTAAGTCCAATCATGACCTGTCATGAATGTCACAATAATAGTTGTTTTTTAAATCATTTAAGCAAGAAATACTCTTTAGGCTATTAGCCTCTGCCCTTCACCAATGGTGCTTCACTTTCTTACTTGACCTCTTAAATCCTCTACCTCCGAAAGTAAAATGCCATTAACTCTGGATGGAGTGTTAATAGCCCCTTCCTCTCAAGTCTGCCAATTAGGTTGGGTCATGACATGATGAAACTTGCAGGCTGTAGATGGTCTTTACTGTGTTGGTGATAGCTGCTTTCCAGGACAGGGTGTGATAGCTGTAGCTTTTTCAGGAGTAATGTGTGCTCATCGAGTAGCTGCTGATATTGGTAAGCTAGACACCTTTTCTCATTCTAAATCAGTTTTGATTTTGGGCTTAAGTGGTTCAGCTGACCATTTGCCAGAGCATGGTTAGGTCAAAGTATAAATTATAGGTGTGTATTTTCTCTATTGAGGATATAATGAATACCAACCCCCTTCAAACCTTCAATCCTTCAATTTTTATTTTATATATATATATATAGATAGGTAGATAGAGCAGCTGCAAGGACAAAAAGTAATTGGCATGTCAACTTCATTAGCCTCTTACATTCCTTTAAATGACTAGATTTTTTAATCTTTTTTTCCCAAAATCTTATAACAGGCATTGAGAAAAAGTCTCTTGTGCTGGATGCTGCTCTCCTTCGGCTTCTTGGCTGGTTAAGGACCTTGGCATGAGAACAGGGAAAAGAAGAACGTTAGCCACATCATGGCATTTTTACCCCAAAAAACACAGGTCAATAATCAATTACTGAGTGTATATAACCCATAAGAGGTTAAAGCCAAGTAACATTGCCAATAGGCTTGTCACAGTTTGTTGGTCGAATCACCGCAGGTAATTCTCATTCCTCAGGCTGGATCAATCTTACAGGGCTGTGGAGGAATGGATATGTAAGATTTTTGCTCTTCGTTTCCCCTCTCAATTTGGTGTCTGATAAGCCATTACTGGTGGATCTATGTATTTGAGCGGTTACTGTTGGCAATTTTCTTTTGAGGAATACAATAATAAAGTTCCATCAAATCATATGCCTTGCCATGTTTTTCATTCACAAACTTTTAGAATTTACTAATTTTAATAGATATGCACGAGTCATAGTTAGCCATGTCTAACAATCATTACATTACTGCATATATTAATATAAAAGATAAGCTTGTGAATTTGAACTTCTCATGAGCTGATAACATTTCTAGGAATTCTCCACATGTAAATAATCGTCTCACATGGTCAAGATAATGCATAAATGTTGTCGTTGAGTCCCTTGCTATCCAAAAATCTTCTTGGAGCTGAAAATCTAATATCTCTGAATTGGAAGCTATCGCTTGTATCCCTTTTTCTGATCCGTGGAATGCAAGTTTTCATGTAATAGATCTTTGAAGTCATCATGGAACCTAACTGTCCATAATTGCTCTGAATATTGTAGCTTACTACGCACCAAGATTCATTCTCCGCAAGGAAATATAAGCCAAGAGACGGTAGCCGAAAACCATTGCCACCAGGGCACTAACTTCCGTCAAACCACTGTCTATTCTAATACCATTTATAGCCGGTGTCATGTGTTCATATTGAACCTTGAGAAGCAGCTTGTAGGTGTGGTAGTTGAAAGACATATAGCGGATCCAAGACACAAATACTGGAACTTTCTGCAAAATTGAAAACCATGTGTGATCATTTGTGTCCAGGTAAGAAAATACTGAATCAAAAGTAATTCTAGGAGAGAGTTCTTATTTAGTGAAGTGAAGTAATGAATTTCAGTCTTGATTGCTTGCTTTGAACTTCAATATTGATCTTAGAGGTTATGAGTATCTTTTTCTATCGGTCAAACAATGTTATCAAAATGTGCATGTGGTGCGAACCCAAAATTCAATATTGATGAAAAAATCACTCAGATATTTCATTGGAGGAGCAATATAGAGTAATGTGCGTAATGAGCTTTGATGAACATTACCTTCACAAAATACCCTCCAGCCAGCATGAAGGTCATCACAGTAACTGAAGCCAGAGTTGTGGCCCTCTTTAAGTCCATCAGGGTAGCCCCAATAGCTAGTCCGAGTCCCTGCCATGCAGAAATGCTTGGTTAAATACATAAATTTCATATGCTTTTGGCACCCTTCTTCTATAGTGTTGCCGAGATGGCTTACCTGAGCAGCAACAATGCTGAGAAAAACCGTGAGCATGGTTAGGAAAAAGCGAGCAACACTCAATCTCAATCCTGCCATGAAGTAGACGACTAGCAGAAAAAGTACTGGTAGTATTAGATCAAGTGGAAGGTCACTTGTAGTCCTTGCCAAAAAATATGCACTTAGCCTGTACATGTCAGCTGCACGTTCTTTACTCAACATGGCTCTTTCTTGGGGAAATGTGAAGATCGCTGTGAATACAGGAAAAAATCCCCAGAAAACAGCAATGAAGAACAGCAGCCCTGCCTGTAATGCATGAAGATTTAAGTTTCCTAAGTCAGAGAATTGGTATAATTAGTGTAAAGGAGCTTCAGGAAACAAGGAATATGCTTCTATGATTATGACCCTGACTAGTTTTTGGTAATTCAGCTGATATTCAGTGGTTTCGGATAGGTTTTTCAGAGAGTTGCTTTAGTAAACTTCGAGCCTGAAATGGCAACGAGAATGTCCAAGGGTAGATCTTGACCGGACCATTATTTACCTGATCCTGCAAATCTTTAGGGCTTCTACTATCTGACTTCCACCATAGTAATCCCAGGATAATTGCAGTAGAGAGAACTTGGGTGATTCGCAACCAGCTAAAATAGTCATGCCGCCTTTCTTTGATTCCTCTGCAGAACAATATCGTATATTGTTCCCACCAGCTTGCACCCCATTGTCGCTTCCGGGAAGATACTTTTGACTTCACTTCTTCATCAAGGGGTATTGGAACCAAAAGTTTCTTCTTCTCTTTTTCTGCAACTCGAGTCTCGTAGGCCTCCACGAGATACTGTTTTTTTGACAGAAACATTCTCTAGTTAAACGGCAGCTTTTGTTAAAGAAGCAAAAATTCATGTTCATAGGACTTCATTACCTCATGTACAACTGCAGGAGATGGCTTCCCGTTAGTCGTTTCAGCCTTTGAATTCCCTATTTGCACTTTATCTTCCAATTCAGATGGGACAGAAACATCATTTATATTACCATTTGCAAGGTCTAGCAAGAACTCTGCTGGGTTCATGGCAATAAGAGGGCTGCAACCTATAGATGAGAAATACAGCATTGCTTCTGATGCTTTTCCAAAATAAAGCAAACTCCCTTTCCCCAGAAGAATCAACTTGTCAAATTTGTGGAAGAGTCTACTTGATGGCTGGTGGATTGTTGTCACCACAGTTTTCCCACCCTGCCATTAGATTGGAACAAGTAATTAGCAGCATAAAAATGCAGCACTCCTACAAAATCTCTTGAAAGAAGGGACAAAAGCTTGAGTACGTATCCCAAATAGAATACCTCTGCTATATCTTGTAACAACTGCACTATCCTTAAAGCAGTTGTAGAATCCAAGCCTGAGGTTGGTTCATCAAGGAACAAGAGTGAAGGGTTGATTATGATCTCATTGCCAATGCAAACTCTTTTCCTCTCCCCACCTGACACACCTCGCACAAATGAGCCTCCAATCATAGTGTCCTGGCACCTGGGCACAGCAATTAGCTTTCAACAATGAGCAAGATTAATCAGAAGATGCTGAATTTACTTCTCTTATGACCGTTCTTGAATTGAATTATGATTACAGATATGCTCATGGTTGACAATGATGGGAAAAGCAGAATTCACTACCTCTCTAAGCCTAGCTCAGAGATGACATCAATGGCTCGTTTTTGCTTCTGTTCTTTTGTCAATGTCTTTGGCAATCGAAGGAGGGCCGCATATGTCAAAGTTTCTTTCACTGTAAGGTGAGGAAATAGAACGTCGTCTTGTGTCACGAATCCTATCCTGCCATATGATTTTGACGTGCATTTGCACTGTTTCAAATTTCTATTCGTAAATGTATTGTAACAAAAATTTCAACTTAGATGAGTCCAGGTTCTTGTTTCTTTTCACAGCCAGCCAGTCGTGAGAAAGTAACTAACCAGCCATGCACTGATATGATATTAAATTTCTTACCTACTTTTTAGAAACTTGGAGTACGGCTGGTCATTGAAAGTGAATGAACCACCAACAGTGGTCTGATTTAACCTTCCGCCAATCAGGTTCAGAAGTGTTGTCTTTCCACTTCCTGAAGGTCCCATAAGCGCCAAAACTTCCCCTGGATCTACTGAACCGCTGATTCCATACAAGATATCCTTCTCCTCGGTTGAGGTCATTCCTTTGATAACCACCTTGTATGTGACATCGGTGAACTGCAGATTCCGAAAGAAGAACAAAGTTCAGTTCTGTAAATGGTGGCAGCTTTCATTGCTACATGATTATTCAATATATAGTTTGTCAGATATAAAGTCCTGTATGATAAGAACTTGAGAAAGACTGTCCATAACAAACAAGCATTGCTTTTACTCAATGATCGAGCTCGATTGGGGGACTGATCTAGGTAAACTCATGAAAACAAGTGAAGATAGCTTTCTATCCTCGAATGCATGTTCTTACAAGTGTTAGTAGAACTCTCGTAAGACCCCATTAAATAGTTTCATGGCAAGTTAAAATATTGTGCTGCATATTATTTTTGTTGGAAAGAAGGGAGAGTCTTGTACAAAAATATCATATAGAATGAAACTCTGTACAAGACTGAACCTGACCATGCTAGCTAGCCATATTCTATGGCTCGCGTTGATTTGCTAGATCATAATTCTTCATCCTTTCCTGTCCAAATAGAATGTATCGTTATCAATCCGTGCCAGCACCATCAGGAAAGACATGCCTGAACACTACCGGTGCATGCTAGCTCTACACAGACAACATTCAAGATAGGAAACCTGCAAAAATGGCAGAATTTGTTACCTTCAGGTAAATTGGCAGGGTAGGTTCAGTTTGAAATTTCGGCTTCCGGGTTCCAGCCTCAAGATCCTCCGCTGCAAAAACCATAGATATAGTGCTTTGTGAACTAATGAAAGAACCAGGATATTTCAAAGTAAAACTTGCTGCTGTTTTGCTTCTTGACAGACGACTAAAATGGGAATGGGATTGTTCTGAAAAGTGCTGGAATGAGATGAGCATTATAAGTAATGCCCTTTTGGCCATTTTTTCATCTTCAAATTATTAGTTCCAGCTTATGTCTGCTGAGTGACCAGATATTTCACATCTGAACATGACTTGAGAGAGTGATCTGTGTCGTATCTTTTTCCACCCCTTTTGTGGCCACTATAATTCCTGAAGATGTGGTTCTGATGGTCATAATTTAAAGATCCCAATAAAGCCAATCAACCATGAAAGAACCCTCTAACCTCAAAATCATGCGAGAAAAAGCTCATCACTAAAGGAGGATCACAGCAGAGAAGGAAAAGTGCTGAGATAATTCTCAAAAGTCACATTTAATATAGCAGGGGAATGATTTTTGCCCAGAACATCAGAATTAACAACCTTAAAAAAAGTTACTTAAAATGCAATAAGTCTGCAAAGTCTAAGTACTTGGGGCCCAATTTTGTCAATCATCCTGACAATCAAAATAATGATAGGATGCTTCAACCTTATTCGGGGGCCCTATGGAAGACTTAATTTTTTGTTCTGGCATCTCCATCGTGCCTCATGCTTGTCAGTAGTTTCTTTCTTCTGTACACAGTTTGACAAAGAGACTCGGCTTTATACGGCTTTACACTGGAAGTATCAGCAAGTAAAAACAATCTACTTTTTATACTATCAGGAAGAGCATGCAGGCTTTTAACATCACCAACACTCCAAAAACATAAAAAAATAACAATAATTTAAAGCTAAAAAATATTAAAATTTTCAAAACCAGAGTTGGAACCCATTACTAGATAAAGCCTTCATCAGTTTGGATATGCAGCTAAAAATGGTGTTAAGTGAGAAAAAAGAAGACGAAAGAGATAGAAACTATATGGATACTTGGATGATGGTTACGAGAAGGAAGAGATTGGATATCAACCTTCCATTAACACAACTAACTTTAGATACGAAAAAATCAAGCTAGAGGATAATATAAATTATATTCTGAAATCTCACTTAAGAGTTTAAGTTTTTAGGTGAGATAGTTTTTTAACATGTTACCAGAACCTTGTTGACCTAGCGGTCACAGTTTTGAATCTCACCACCCTCATTCTATTTGATAAAAATTAAGCACAAGGTATAGTGTGGACTTGTGTGCAAATTTCAAGATTAAAAGGCTTTCACTTGAAGGGGTGTGTTAGAAAATAATATAAATTATATTTTAGAATATCACTTAATAACTTAAGCTTTTAGATAAAATGATTCCTTAACAGAATTGATCAGGGTTTGATTCCAATCAACCCACAATCTCGTTGGACTCCGGTTTTGCTTCTGTTCAAGATTTCAAGTGTGATCATTGCCAGGTGCAAACAATTTTACAGGGCCATTGAACATGAGCAAAGGATATGAATTAACCACGGTGTAATATTTGTGAAAAACTCCTTACCAAGAATCTGTGCGCTCCCAGTGGATTCACGGCAGAATACCTTGTGCTAATTAAAATAATAATCATAATGCAGTGCGCACTGAGGCAACATCGATCAGTAACACCACTAAGAAAATGAATGGAAGAGGTACACTTGGAAGATCCAAAAATAACAGTTTGATGTTGTATAAGAATACCTAGAGCTAGTGGGTCTCTAATCCAAAGGTTGAAAATATTAGAGAATAATATAAATTATATTTTAGTGTATCATTTAACAGTTTAAATTTTTAGATGAGATGATTTCTTAACATGGTATCTGAGTTTTATTGACCCAACGGTTACGGATTCAAATTTCACCACTCCTATTTTATTTGATAAAAATCAAACATAAAGTAGTGTGAGTCTGTGTAAGTTTCAAGACTAAGTGCCTGTTTGGCTGACGTTTGAAACGCTGGTTTCCAGCTTTTTTTTTTCATTTTAAATAAATATGATTTGGTGTTTTTAGATCATTTTGATGTGCTGATGTCAAAAATAATATTTTTTTTTAAAAAATATCATTTTGATGTATTTCGGCATAAAAGGCACTTTGAAAAGCTACAACAACAGCTCTCGCAAACACCCTCTAAAGAGCTTTTACTTGAAAGAATATGTTAGACAATACTATAAATTATATTAGAGAACCTCGCATAACAATTTAAATTTTTTGGTCGGAAAAATCCACAGTTTTTTCTTCGGCTGCAGGCTTCACCTATGTTCATGGATACCCCTTTAAAGAGCAGCATGCATGCATGAACACACGGAGCCAAGCTGGTTTTAAAAATCTCTGAAATCACAGTTATGTTGTTCTGATCATCATCGCCAGATTGCTATGTGGCTAGCTAAGGGCTCTACTTTCTAGCTAGTTCATGGAACCTTTTCAAATTACTAGGGCTAGAAAAAACTGGTGAAGGTTACACCTATAAACCAACATGAATATTCAAGTGGACCACAAAAAAACCAGACACAATTACAATAACTACAGCCATATGCTAGGTGCCTACATGAATTATCCAAAAAAAAAGAATATTGTAAAAGAAAATATGTAAATACTGTGTGTACTTACGTATATCATCGTCACTAAACGGCTTGGAGTCCGCTATTTCATCAGGTGGCATGCTGAAGCCGGTGAAGGAGAAGGAGAAGCCCAGGCTGGCGCTAGAGGCTCGGCTTAGAGCTGCTCCACTGCTGACGTCATCCAAGTCAAACTTCATTTGAGCGCTCCTTGACTTCCTAATGTGTGTGTTTTTGTTACCACCTGAACCGCTACGTCCTGGTGAGGCCGCCATCATCAGCCGCTTGCTGGACTTCCTTGAGAGTGTCCCGCCACTGCTGCCGTCAGAAACTCCGGTTGCCTCGTTGCTCGTGGGAGATCTAAACGCCGCCGCCACCGTCTCCACCAACTGTTCCGATCTTGTTCTCGCTAAGGATGTGTTCGCTTTCTCCATGTTATGATGATCTTCTCAACAGGATGAAATTAAAGAGCATAAAACCATTAGGTCGATCGGTTCAATTAAACTCTAATATGAGATTTAGCAATGACAGAAAAAAAAGAGTTATATGTTCAGAAAAATCAAGCAATATTGATGAACATTGCTTGACAATATTATTCACGGGTTGGGAAAAAATGAAAAACCACATTTTTTTTTATTTTTTTCAAACTGTCTAAGCAGCTACAATAAAATTGTAGACAATTTTTACCTTTTGAAAAATGAAGTTGCTCACAAAATGGTCTACACTAACAAGTGAGAATCATATATATATATATATAACAGATATCAGTAGAGAGGTAGAAGAAAAACAGACTTCAAGATTGGCGTAGCAATGAGGTTATATATATATATATATATATATATATATATATATATATATATATATATATATATAGAGAGAGAGAGAGAGAGAGAGAGAGAGAGAGAGAGTCAAAGAAGAGTTAAAGAAAGCATTCATTTAAGCAATGAGGGAGGTAGAAGAACAAGGGAGAGATGGCCTCCATGGAAACAGAAAGATCGATGGAGAGTTTTGCATGACTACTGTGCTCGTACAAAAGGACTTGCCCTAGTACTCGTACCTTGGGACTTCAGTTACGCCAAAGATGAAGGACAGGAAGGAGGAAAACTGAGAGAAGATACGTCCTTTTGAGGTTATTGTAAGAAAGGCGTCACCGCAACACGACGTCGAATAGTATGGGGCAGCCGCTGCTTATATAGTGCATTTAAGAGGGCAAGCCGCCGAATTACCAAACCACCCCTAGACTTTTCAATTATGCCTGCTAAACTGTGATAACAACTGGGCCTGCTAATAAATAATACGAGCTTATAGACACAGTCATGGCTGCTATAATAACGAGACATTCGAAAATATATTTGATTTGGAAAATATTAATACCAGATAAGATATTAAAAAAGAATCTGGCCCTCCCATGCACGATGGTTCCAGGATCAATCAGTCATGTTCATCCAGCCCTAGCATCCTAACCCTACACGTGTTCGGATAGAGTAGCTTGTGCTAGGTTAGAGATCTTCTTCTACTTCTTCGACTGGTACATAAGCTTCTTGTCAATAAGCATAGAGACAGAGCTTTAAACATTGAATGTGTTCTGACCTTATTAGCCAGGTTGCTTGAATGGACGGTCCAGGTGCGACGGAGGCCGTGGATTTTGTTTCTTAGGGGATCGGATGGCACGTGTCAAGAACATGAGGTCTTGGTTGAGCCTCACGTTGCCTGCTCGAGAGGGAATTTAACAAGTTCTTGGAATATTCATGTCACATGCGTGCTTTCTTCTTTCTTTTCTCCAAAATGTTTACAGTAAATTTCAATCTTATTTATCTGTCCTCTTCCGTGACGTCATTTCTAGAGTGGTGACGTTACACTAATATCATACACGTACAATTATTTAAACTTTAATCCTATATATCCACAATCTCCACAAAATTCACATTAATAGGGCAAAACTTCATATATATACTAGCTAATTGCCCGCACTACATTGCGGTCTGAACAAATATTTTTTATAATTGTTGAGATTGAAATAATTAATAGATTTTGCTAGTTCAAAAATAAAATATAATATCTATATAAGATTTGATACAATAAAATACATCAACACATCTTATTATAACAACAGCAACATCGAAGGCTTAATATCTAAAAATATTATTATTATTATTGCTAAAACAATAAAAATTATTAAATTATTCCGAAGAGAAAAAAATTCCAAAATATTAATAAAAGAGGAAGTAAGAAAAAATAACTAGAACTATTATTATACTACTACTACTACTACTACGTGAATAATTGGAACATAAATTTAATAAAAGAATAAAAAAACCCAAAATTTTTAACAAAAGAGCAAATAAAATGAAAAAAATGAAAAATTATTGGCTAAAAAAAATTGGTGTTTTTAGATATTTTTGTGTGCTAATATCAAAAATATATTTTTTTAAATAAATTATTTTAATTTTTTTTTAATAAAAAATACTTTAAAAAACAATCACAACTCAAATTCTAAATAAACAATAAGGAAAGTGGAGTTCCATCATTTGAGGAACCTATAAGTACCACAAGATCATAATGGTTTCCCCTCAGATGAACCAGCCAGGTTGTCTTACCCATCCTTTTCAGTTCTAATAAAGAAACTTAACCTTACCTAAGAAACCGTGAAATCTCATAATGACTTAATTATAATAATTAAAAGACAAAAAAAGGGTAGAATCTCTCCCATGCATATGCAATCCAATGCCTAGTATTTTCAAGAAAAATGACCTTAATACTTGTCTAGTGTTCAGATTTGGTCTCTTTAGCTTTAATTGTTTTAACTTAATTTATTTATTTTTTCAAATGGAGCAATAACCAAGAGTCAATTTTATTTCTTGATATCGTGAATAGCCAACATCAAGTCAAACAAAAAAAAAACTCAAACTCAAACTAATCTAATGTAAAAAAAAAGATTAAATAAAAAAAAAATTGGAAAAAAAAAATGGAAATAAAAGAAGAGGAAACATTGTGTAAATCCATAATGAATTGATTTATTGTGTAATAATAGTTTGGTTTATTCATTCTCCACCTATTATGAGTCATTTATAATCTCATCTAGACAGATAAATCAACATCAATACAAAAACACGCAAATATTCATTATCATATCTATGGAGGTTGATTATGTTAAGAAACCATCTCGTCTAAAAACTTAATCTATTAGGTAAAACCCTAAAATATAATTTATATTATTCTTTAACACACCTTTTCAAGTGAAAAATTTTTGAGCTTGAAACTTACAGATAGATCCACTCTACAATGTGTTTAATTTTTATCAAAAAATATGAGAGTGATAAAATTCGAATTTATGACCGTTGGGTCAATAAAACTTTTAATACTATGTTAAAATACTATTTTCACCTAAAAATATAAATTATTAGATGAGACTCTATAATATAAAATAGATATGTCATGTTCATAGAAAGAAAACTACAGAGCTAGTAATGATCCTAATTTGGCTGGTGGACGTCTGGATTTTTGTTTGTAAGTAGCTGTTGTTCAGCTGTATGAGCATTATTACACAATCACCTGATTTGTTGGTATAGAAGGAGCGATGGTGGCAGTGAACTTGATTTTGTTTTCAAACATATTTAATAGATTAGAATTGTCAACGACGCAGAAACCATCAAAATCATTTTAGTGCGTGTTGCTATCACAACTTGTTGCCACCGTAACCCTAGCTAGCCATTACTTTCACCATCTCCGCCACCGCCACAGTCAGCGACACCACCGTGAAACATAACTAGAAAACAAAGAAAGGAATTTGCGAGGGGGTTTCGAGCTTCGCTGTCCGATGTCCCACGATATAAACTTGAGAAAGTGCTCCGTTGCCATTGTTCGCACAATTCTTTTCAGCCATGGAAGCTAGTGCCTTGTCGTTGATGCTTTCCTTTTTCCCATCGTATCTTTCATATAATATATAAGTGATTGTTTGAGAGTAGGATTGATAGGTGTTTTTAAAAATTATTTTTATTTAAAAATATATTAAAATAATTTTTTTTAATATTATTATATGAAAATAATTTAAAAACATCAAAAATAATTAATTTAAAATTAATAAAATATTTTTTTTTCTAAAATTGTTTTTTTAAAACGGAGTGTCAATCATTATAGACCCTTAAAAAATATCTTCAGTGCATCTTATACTGAGACACAAGGTCAAAGATGTAATGTCAACCTTAAAAAACATGTATTGGGCTTTATAGTTAGATTTTAATTTATGTTTTTTTATTGAGTTTATATTATTTAACGGGTTTTAAACCCAGATTTAAATTATTTTTTTTACGTATATTAGACAATTTAACTTAATGAATTAAGAAAAGTTACAGGACTTAGCTTAATTTTATTATTTATTTATTTACTTCCTTTCCGATTTACTGTTTAGTCCCGCGTCATAAATTAAAGAAAGAGAGAAAATATTTGTAGAAAAATGGAAAAGAAAATTTGTATCACCGTCTGCACTCTTTAATGTCACTAAAAATCAGAAAGAGGGGCGGTGCCGGCCAGCAGAGGGCAAGCCACGTGACAGGGACGTAAACGGATGAGGGAGGGGCACAGAAAGACAATCTATCTTAAGGGATCAGAGAGCAGTTTTTGCAGTTAACAACAAAGCTTAATTAGCCGACATTCCCTTGCCACGTGTTTAGTGTAGATTCAGGATTGCTGACACCTCAGCATTTGTAAGTGGCTGTGATTAACCTCAGCCCAAATGCCTTGATACGTGGTGTAATTTTATTGTGTTTGCCTTTTGGACACTTCCACGTGTTTGACGCTGATTAATTAATTACGGTGGTCTTTTTCTTGAATCCTACGCTGGCATTTGGCACCATCATTAGCCATTTATCAAAATATAAAAAACATTAATATAATCACATTCTCTTGGTTTTGATGTGACACTTCTTAGTAAGTGAGGTAGATATTATGTTTTTTAAAGTAATTTTTTGTTTCAGAAATATATTATAATAATTATTTTTATATTTTATAAATATTATTTTTAATATCACCATATCAAAATGATTTAAAAATATTAAAATATTTCAATTTAAAGTAAAAAAAATTAATTTTTTTTTAGAAACATTTTTGAAACGAAGTGTCAAACATCTCTTTTTATTTAATTTTATCACATAGTGGCAGTAATGCCATTAATTAATTTTAGGTGGTTATGTTAGAGAGCAGGAATAAGATAAAATTAGAAAATGTTTCTTAATATAATTTTGATTTTTTTTTACTTTAAATTATTATTTTTTTGTGCAAGTTTTTTATTGTTTTAATATGATAGTATAAAAAATAAATTTCTAGAAACAATAAATTATTTTTTCATGATTTTCTATTATAACCTTTTCACATAGATATTTAATATAAACAATATCATGTACAAGTGGTCTGACCTCGAGTCTCACAATCATTAGGGTTATTGGAAACTGGTAATTTATCTTTCACTCTAGAACTCGTGAGATTAATCAAGGTGCGTGTAAATTGACCCGGATATCCACATTAAAAAAAAAAAAAAAAAAAACTATAGTGTACAATCTTTTTTTTTTACAAAATTTAAAAGAATATTAATTCAAAGACATAACTATTTAGACAATCCATATAACATTTTAGTACTATTATATATGCCTATTAAATTTAATCTTATATGTTAAATAATTGATGAGTTGGAAGGCGAAAAAGGATGACGCAATTTGAATTTCAATCTATTTGGAAAGAAAATCTTTTAAATTATAATTAAAAACTATCTCCAAATAAAAACCAAACTATTAAGTGAGATTTTAAAAATAATTTTATATTAATTAATAATAAATAATACGATACTGAAATCTAGTACATATACTTTAATTTATGAATAATAAATAGAATATATACGCTCTTTATCAATTCTATTAACTAACTAGTTCAAATTTTTTAATTTGTCCTCTTTTTTATTTAAATCACCAAACCAAATTCGTTGGGATTATCTTTGACTATGGGTCGTGGGATAAAGCTAAATATATTGAATTTTCAAAATACGATTTTTATTTTATTTTTTGCTCCAGTTAAAAAGGAAAAGTATTGACCTGTCATAATACGAAACAGAAATAAACTTGCAAGGTTGATCATTGAGCATGAGTGGTGACGTGTCGTGTATGGGATGGATCAATCAAGAAAAAGGGGGGAGCATGTCCTCATCCACCGGCCTGTTTCCTTCTGTAAAGTATTTCCACGTAGAAAACTAAACACGAAATGGCCCCCTTGAAGTGGAAGGTGAAATTGACATGAGATGGTTGGTGAGTGCCAATTATGAGCACGACAGCTCTCTTTTTTTTTTTTTTTTTTTCTTGCTCACACTACTAATGCTAGTTTAAAAGTGTACTTGTTGATGTTTTTTAAATTATTTTTTTTATTTTTAAAAATTATTTTTATATCCGCACAAGAAAATAATTTAAGAATATTAAAAAAAATTAATTTAAAATAAAAAATAAAAAAAAATATTTTTTAAAAAAATACTTTTGAAATACAGATAAAATAAAAGTTTGGTGGGGTTTTTTTTTGGAAAGTTAATGAAAAAGGCTTAGAGATGTGTTGAAAAAGATGGTGAATGGTAGGTCAGGGATCATGTGGTTTGGTGCTTTATTTGAGAAATAAAGGCGTACTAGGTACATGGAAAAAAAGAAGAAGAGGTTCATCCAACTGGAAAACTCCTTTAGATTTTGAATGTGAATGCTGATCAGTTTATTACAACTAATTAGTAGAAACAACTATCTAGCTCCTTTTTTACCAATTAATTAAATTGCCCTTTTATTTTCCAATAAAAAAATCCCCATCTTCCTACTTCTCCTCTCTTTATTTGTCCAAAAAATAAAAATAAAAATAAAAACATGAAATCAATGCAGCGAGTGCGACTGAGTGTTCATAGATCAGACACATGGTTTTTGAAACTACGTACGTATAATATGATTAATGAATTGGTTTCGTTCTATAAAAACAAAGTTGTAACTATCTCTTTGAAAGCGTAAGATTATTTTTTTTTGATAATCGGGGTGTCTGGGCCAGCTTGCACGTACTACGATTAATCCCCGGGCTCACTGCATATCCTGCAAGTTCAATAAGCATGTAAAGCACCATGAGAATGACAAATTTGCCTAACAAAGCTTAAACCTGGAATGAGAGGAGACACTGCTGGCAAGCGTAAGATTCTTACTTCAACCAAGGGAATGCCCAAGCTAGAATTTTCTTTCCTGTTCACCATATTTTGAATTATTACCAAACAAGAAAAAGAGTATTTCTAATTTTCGAGTTAGAGTGCAGTAAATGGAAATGAAGGTTACGTCGTCGTCGTCGTCGTCCTTGCCATGGTCCAGACTGGAGAGAGAGAGACCCTTCAGCCATGCATGGCAAGAAATTAAATATATGAATTAATGGTTAGCTTTCTCTCTGTACTGTGAGCTTTGCTAAAATAGGTCAGTGCATCAGCTTTTTTGACATGGACACAACACAGAAGAAAAGTTGTGGCTAGCTTTACTCCTATGATCATACAAGACACGGCGTCGGTTTTCTCATTACAGAGAGCTGATCTATATACGACGGCGACACGGCGCTGTACCTGGTGGATAGACAAGGTACGTTGAAGGTGCTGGACAAGGTACGATGAGCAAGTAGATTGAACTCGTGCCGAACCATAGTTTTGTTTTGTTTGGTTTCAGTTAAAACAGTTCGTATCAGTTAAAAAATATGATTTCTGCTGACAGGTGCTGGATTACCTTCTCTAAGCAAACCGACAAATTAAAACACGAACAGATCATCTGTGTTTTGATCGGCAAATCGGCAATGAACTCATTGCTGAACATTTTTATGAATGGAAGGATGAACAAATAATGCCATTATATAGATCCGAGGGGGGGAAATTGTATCATTGAATTATAAATGTATGCTTAGATATTTTGCACATTAGTCATGTGATGTATTTTAAAATCCAATATAAGTAGTGAAGAGTCAGACCCCATTCAAAAGTTGTTAAGGTTTTGATGGAGTAGGTGTGCCAACAATTGTAAAATGGTTTATGACATATCATATCCATGATACATCTTGATTGTTTGTCATAAAGTAACTCAAAAAAGTCAATAAGCATACCTATAAAAGAGTTTATGGACTTTTTTATCACAAGTTCCTATACTCGACACCATATGATGTGCTCTAAGAACAATTTGCTTACAAAATTAGGGTTTTTGGTGTTTAAACAACGGGTAACATGTGTTTATTATATCAATATTCCCTTTTTAAAACTTATGAGGTTGATGATTGGTGATAGATAACTTAATATATGCAAATTAGTCATTTTTAATGGGGTTTAGGGACCCTTGTATAACAAAGTCACTAACTTTTAAAAAAGGGAATGTGAAAAATAAGAGAATGGGATTTAAATTCCAAGAGCAAGGTTCTTGTTTTATTATGATAAATGCTTTGGGATTTTAAATTATTAGTCTCTAAAAAAATACAAATTGTAAACATTTTTTGCCTGGGTGATTCAATGGTATTTATTGCCCTTGAACCTTGTTGTTTTGCTGATATTAAAAGGGGGGGAGTTATTTTTTCCTAAATAATTAATAATTAAAAAAAAATCCATTACATGACAAATAGTTGAACTCAAGAATATTGAGACATTGAGTTTGATAACTCACCAAACCTTGTATCCATTTGGGCTCTGTGTATAATTGAACCCAAGAACAATTGGTTTGGCAACTCACTAGACTCATGTCAAGAACGTTAGTTTTGGGCTCGCTAAACCCAAGTTCACTTGGGGTCAACACATAATTGATCTAAAAACATTGGGTCTGATAGCTCACCATATTCACTCTTGTTTAGGCTTTGCATATAGTTAAACTCTAGACCAATTGGTTTTACAACTCACCAAATCCATGTTCGTTTGAGCTCGACAAGTAGCTAAACCTAAGAACACTAAGTCTTGTAACTTAATAAACTCGTGTTTGCTTAGGATCAACATGCAGTTGAGCCCAAGAACATTGAGTTTGGTAGCTCACCAGATTCATGTCCATTTAGGCTCAATACATAATTAATCCCAAAGATATTGAATTTGACAACTCAAAAATTTATGTCCATTTAAGCTTTGACTCGTAGCCACGTCCAAGGATATTGGTCTTGGAAGTGAGTTAAACCCATGGCATTTGGGTTTGACATTTTTCCAAGCTTATGAATATTAGGTATGGCCGCAAACCCTACCCACTTATCATTAGGTTATCACCCAGCCTTTAAACATTGTAAATAAAAATTTAGATTCAAAATTAAGTTTTTAAAATATATTGATTCATCATTATCATAATATCATCATCATCAAAATAATTGAGCCTTAGAACCATGCCATGTATCCATTTAGTATTGATAGGGACATCACCAATCATCCTTTATTGCTGCAGTGAAAAAAAAATGATTCAACAGAAGAAAAGAGGATGAATCATGAACAAAGTATCCAAACTTGGGAATTGCAATTTAATGCAACTCAATACTTTTAAAAGAAACCTAAAAGGTGGTAGATACATCTTGGAAAAGAATAAAATGAATAGGATAATCAACTCCTGTAACCTCCCTGAAGCCTGTTTCCTCTTTACAACAGTATGCACTGCACATTCTGTTAACTTATGACACCTAGAAATTACATATTAACTCCTACTGCTTAAAGGCTTGTCGGAATCTTACAACTAAGTTATTTGTGATCTTGTCTGGCCGAAACCTGTGTCTTGCATCATTGCCACAAATTCACTGTAATCGATGCGCCCATCCTGACAAGAACGTGAAAGTGAAAAATTGAATCCTGCTGATGAGATAAACTATTTTCCACCTGAAGGCGAATGAAAATGATTACTAGGGAGGAAGATACTTACATTATCCTGGTCAACTTCACGCATGATGTCTTCTAACTGGACATCTCCTAAACCAAACTGCTCACAAGCCTGTTGGAGCTCATCTTGAGTGATGTACCCGCTCCCATCTTTGTCAAAGTATGAGAACGCTGAATAGATATGATCCTCCTTCACAATCTTGTTTAGATGGAGCATTGCTGCGATGAACTCGCCATAGTCTATGGTACCACTGTTGTCAACATCAGCCTGAAAATTTTAGCAGGCAGGAAGATAAATCAGAGGAAACAATGGTGTGGTAACATTCAAGAGAATCACCTGGAGATCCCCGATGCTCGAGTGGTGATTCATAAGTTAATTCAACGTCCATGATAAAATCTCAGAGCCATAAATTTAACCAAAAACATATCAATTTCCAAACAGACATGCTCTGCATTTAAATTTAGATGATAGCAAGTTTCTTATGATCTATGCATGAGTGTCAACGTGCTCGTCCCAAGACTCCACCCTGCGACCTGGGCTCTTTAAGCATAACCTACAAAAGTCCTGCTCCATGCTACTATATCTGGGTTTTTCCTGCTGCTTTGTCCATGTTTTGCTTCCCTTTTAGCTAAATCGAACAACATCTTGTCTAAGAGTTGATTAATAGGTAATCCGCCAGAAAACTAGAAACACAGGACTTCATCTTGGTCACAGTACTGGAGCTAATTTTCTAAGACTCAGCTTGGATCAAAGAGACTCGGACTAAATTTCATCATGTTTAACCAAAGATGACCTGGGAAATAAATTTCATTCTGTTGTCTGAAATTTCTTAATAGATCGGAGCAGAAAATTTCAAGGTGAAGAGTTCTCTAAAATGAAAGAAAACTACCATCATGATCCTATGCTACATGACTATAAAAACTAAATCTGAATTAAAATGAAAGAAAACTACCATCATGATCCTATGCTACAGAACTATAAAAACTGAATCTGAATTTCAAACGAGCTTACAGCTTGCATTAGGCCAGCAAGTTCAGAATCCTTGATATTAGCACCCACTTTTTCCAAACCAGTCTTCAGCTCCTCAAGAGTTATATGTCCACTATTGTCTGCGTCTATCATCTTGAACATTTCTTTCAGACCTGCAATTTCCTCTTCGGAGAGGCTTTCAGCAATGACCTGAGATGAAAAGGAAGTCATCTGGTAAATAAAAGAACAAACCATACCCATTAAAGCTCCAAATCTGCATTGTTGTCTTTAGTAATTACGTGAAAACTTGAAGCAATTCAACCAAGAAGTCTCTTGTAAGAGGAAATACTAGGAGAAAGGGATTCTGTAGAACATGTAATCACACATTTAACATTTTGATGACATCTTTGAAAAATTGTTTTCCTTACTATTTGAAACAAAGTACTCAAATGAAAAATGCATCCTTCAGCTAATAAGAAATGCTTGACTACCTGTGATTAGAGATTTATAATTGTAATGTGACCTTAATTATATGATAACTTTATGAAATGTTTGGCTGCATTTTCAACTTGTGATGTAGTATTTATAAATGCAAAGCACATTAGACTAAGAGTTTTAATGAAAAAATAGTGATAAATATCATAAAGATTGCATTACGACGAAAAATGAGCATAAAGCATCGAATAGTCATGAGGGTTTAAAACCGCAATTTTCAGGCCATGATATATGTACTTCTTGTTTGAAAAGACAAGGAACATCTTTTCATTAACAGAAGCAACACACAAAGCTGCAGGTAATACTGAGCAGCCATATTACCCTTCAATTATCAAATCAAATACAAAATGATGTTTCTAGTATTTATGTTTTAATATTGCAACTCCACTCAAAATAAGTCTGGCAACCAACAAAGGAACAGATCCACTTCATTGCACTCGTTGTTTGAATTATTATGATACAGCGCCAAAGTCTGACCTAAGTGTTCCACAGTTACCATGCTTGCACAAATTTTCAAGATTTCAGGGATCAGAAAAACTCACTCGAATGGCAATTTTCTTGAGCTTATTCATGGCTGAGAATTTCTTCAACCGACTTAGGACAGCTGAATCAAGAGGTGTATCAAGTGCTACACCTTCCATCTTCACCCAAGGGTGACCTTCACAAGAACAAATGCTTAGTGTAACGATTGCTATTCCTTGGCAACAGAAGAGACTAGTAATATCAAGACAAGTTCTTTACTTGGTTCAACTCCTAAACAATTATGCATCTAGCTTAGTACTATGGTAAATCTTCTTAAACAAGAACTTAATTAATGATTTTGTAACATTCCTCCATTTAAGCAAAAACTCAAATCAACTACTAAGCCTGGATCTCCGATTAGCTAGAGTTTGCTGGTTGAGTTTTTTCTCTGTTATATGCTAAACTTTCTAGAACCTATAATGAATCATGATAAAAGAAATTTAGGATCATCGTTAAACAAACACAACTTCAAAAAGAGACAAATAGTCAAATAATAAGCAATGCACTGGTTTATCTTTCAAAGAGTTAATAAGAGATTGGATCATAGTGGTAAGCATACTCACAGAGGACTTCATGGGCTGTCAGCCGTTTTTTAGGGTCCCTTGCTAGCATTTTTCGAACAAGATCTTTTGCACTTTCAGATATATTAGGCCAAGGCTCAGACTCAAAGTCTAGTTCCCCTTTTAAAACCTGCTCAAATATTCCTTGCTCTGATTCTGAACACAAACATGACAGAATATAAATTAGATAATGCAACCAAAGAATGTCTAGAATCATTAGATAAAACTTAAATATAAACAAATTTCTAGATCATGAATCTCACCATCCCAAAATGGAGGTACCCCACTTAACAAAATATAGACGATCACTCCAGCACTCCAAACATCACATTTTGGACCATATAGCTTTCCGCAACACTTCTGGAGCTACATAATAGGGGCTGCCAACTACGTCAGTGAAAGTATCACCTGAGATGATGAAATAATTAGTCAGAAATGGGAAGGCTTAGTGAGGAGGAAATAACTTAATGATGACTAAATTTTGAATAAGCAGGAGCAATGAAGCAAATATATCCCTTCAAGGAGGCATAATAAAGTAATCTATTGCCGTGGGTGTTGAAATGTTCATGTGCTCAAATTATGCAATAGTCCAGCATAGTCAACGAAGAAAATTACAGTCTAATGTGTGTTTCTGAGATATTACAAGGAAACAGTATATTTTGCAGCCATAGTGTGCATTGTATCCAATAGTTCTTAAGCAACAACTTACAATAGCTTATAATGAGAAGCCAGTTAAAGTATTGGGAAATTAAGAAATTCAACATTTGGCCTCTAACACTTATATAGCCCACAATCATCAGCTCCAAACCTACAACTTTAGAATGGAAAACCATTTCCAGACTTTCAGATGTTGCCATCAATACTCACACTGCAGGCTATCAAAATAAAAGTAATTATACACATATTTTGTTGTTCAGAGTCAAAATCGAAAGCAGGATCCTGAACCTTTGATGGCCCTAGTGTGTGTCGCACAGCTTGCTTGCGTTTATGCTCACACTCTACATAATATGATGCAAATTTTCTTCATAGTGTCCAGTCAGGCTTGATCAGAGTTCTGTTTGTTATTTATTATGAGCTGTGTATTGATCTAAGAATCTCTTTCGCTCAACTTACTCGCACGTTAATTTCACATGGATCTGATTTTTCTGCTATCATGCATTGTTAGGTGGTTGTTGGGTGTTGTCTGGTTTTGTGTGATGTCTCCTTGCACGAACAAAATCAAAGGGAAAAGGTATGCTTTTAACATAGCAACATATTCTCTACTTTTGATAAGTGAGAATGTCTCAGTAGCAGGATGCTAGATAGTGAAAATGATGGGCTAAAACATATAGCATATGAAAATCTTCAGAATTAAGAGAAGCTACTTATAATTGATCTAATATTCTTATCCATTTAGTCAGTCAATTGGTTTTGCTATGCTTGTCAGAAGGAGGTCATATTAATTATCAGTGGAACTTGTTTGACCTCTCTCAGTTATCTGAAAAATACAAGATGAAGTGAGGCATTGTAACTCATGCTCCCTTTCCAGAATCAATATTAAAAGTGCATTATTAGTTCCTGTGAAGCAGAAAGTCATACCAAAACATAATTTCATTTAACAAACATCTTATAATAGAACTGAACAAGAGCAGCATAATAGGGGAGAATATATATTTTCAAGAACTAGATCTAAAGAAAGGGTCCTAGATCTAACCATTGGAACAAAAAAGGGAAGCTCAGACGTGTACCTGGCCTGAAAAACACCGAGAGGCCAAAGTCTATTGTTTTAAGTGACGAATCCTCTTCCTGACTGACAAACAGAAAATTCTCAGGCTTCAAATCCCGGTGCATTACTCCCAAAGAATGGCATGCTTCGACAACACCAACAATTAATCTCGCAAGCTCAGCCGCCTTTTTTTCTGTATAATGTCCCTTCTGAACAATTCTGTCGAAAAGCTCCCCGCCTGAACAAAGCTCCATAACAACATGGACTGCGACAGCATCCTCATAAGCATCCACAATTTTTATCACATTTGGATGACCCTCCAAATGATGCATTATCTGAATCTCCCTCCTGACATCCTCCACATCTTCCTGTGTCGTCAACTTCCTCTTTGCGATGGTTTTGCAAGCAAACTCTTTTCCGGTAGCCTTCTCGACACAAAGAAACGTCGTCCCAAATTGCCCTTGTCCAAGCTTCCTCCCTAAACTATAAATATCTTTCAAATTCCCAGTTTTCCTCCCCAGCACGGATTCCATTTGAAGCGCTATACTCGAAACCCTCTTAACATGAGTAGGTTTCTTCTCCTTCTGCTCCTCCCTGGGCTGACCAATCCCCACATCTCTCATCTCCGGCTTGATGGATTTTTCATGCTCGATGACTTTAGGTGGCGGCGGCGCCTCGTTGGGCATTTTAACTGGTTCAGGTGCGGTGTTCTGGACCGGCATTGATTGATGATCAGTTGATCCTTTTCTAGAACCCTCAGGTTTCTTTGATTCACCAATCAGACCAGCTTTTGATTCACCATTATTATTGCTACTATCCCCTCCTTTAGGAGGAGGCAATCTGTCCTCTGGTGGCCGGGAACGCCATATAGCAGCAGTAACACTATTTAAAAATCCCTTATTGCCTAGATTTGGTCCTACACATGTATTCCCCATCAAAAACTACAGGTCCTATTAATCTTCAGGCCCTTATTACCACCTCTCTTCTATGAAACGCAGCAGAAAGATTGAATCTTTTTTATCCCATTAACAGTAACACGAAACAATTTGATATTTCTTGGTGATCAGATCACAGGCCTTCAATCAAATCCTAATTTTGCAATTTGGCTCCAAATGATATTAATTCGGAATAATAATCAAAACATGGCTACAGACTCCCAAAAAACAATCCCCCAAAAAACAAGATTCAACAAATTGCAACAACAAAAGCAAAATCCATGCACAAAACTAGAATAACAAATCAGATAAATAATGTAAGAAATATAGAGAGTGATGAATGAAAGCAAAAAGGTACTTATCTCGAGGAAGGGAAAGCAAAGAGAGATGAAAATCATTGCATTTGATTGTTCAAGAATAGGAATAGATGGTTGTTTTAAGAGAAATCAGAGAGAGATTAATAAGAAGAAGAAATCCATAATTACGTGATTAAATTAACCATATAATAGCCCATGTTTTCTCATGCATGCACGGGGACTAATGGGCCGTCGGTGAGTGGTAAGAACTAAAAAGGGCGCGCGGCATGCGGGAGGGAGTCTGCATGCACACGCGCGGGGGGAACCTTGTCATCTCCGAATTATAAAAATTATTTGGTATTGACAAACTACCCATGACAATTTAATAAAACAAAATATATGATATATCGATTTTAATATCTTCAAAAAATAATTGTGAAAATAAAATAAAAAATTAATAATTAAATTAGCTTATTAAACCATTTGACTTAGTTAGCCGAGTATATAATTTATTTTTAATTTCAGTCTTTAACATTAAATTCGTTAAGAGTTGGGATTATTTGTTAAATCCCGAGTCCAAGATTTTATGAGATTTGAATTTAAAAAATTAACTCATACTTAAAAGTTTAATCCAAGTTTGCTTGATTTTTTATATCACTGAATTATTGTTGCTTTTTTTCCCTACATGTTATTAAATTGAATGATCTTTATAAATCCAAACGATCCAATGACCTAAATCTCATATGTTTTTTGTTTTTATGAAAACTTTTATGTTGTCTTAATTATATTTTATATTATGTGGTCTTTTTTTTATCCTTTTTTATATTTAGTAATTTTTTTAATTTTTGAACTTTCATATTTGATTTATCATGATTGACTTTCCTCATATGTTTTGGTATAGATTTCATAGGGATTATCGCATTTTCATGCTCTAAATTGCAAGTTTTGCAAGTTAATCAAGGTTAGTCGAGATGGATTCAATATGCTACCACCTTAAGAAAAACATGTCATCTAATATGTTAATATTTTTAATTTTTTTATAAGACATGTATAAAAATGTTAACCTTTTAATATCTTTATAATTTCTCAAGACCCAAAGAAATGATGACGGGAAGCAAAACAAGTACTAAACAATTATCCCAAATTAAAGTAAATGGGCCTAACTGAGATTTATTTAGAGCACCTGAACCAAACACTTGGCCCATCAAGGAGTAATATATGGACGCTTCGGTTCTCCCCTTGAGATACGCGTGAGAAAATCCTAGCGAGTAGTATAATTAAAGCTTGTTAATTCTGTTCCTACCGGAATGTTCCGAGTTATTAAAAAAATTGAGATAAAATAATGTTATTTTTGTCTCGATTTTAATTTTGATTCATTCTAGAAATTCCAGCTAAATTCTGGCCGGAATGCCCTCGGTTCCGTTCCGGCTCAAAATCATAATATTTCTTTTATTTTAGAATATTTTACTATCATAATATTTTGGAATTTTATAGATATTTCTAATTTTGAGGTTATGTTTATTTGACTTTGTGTTTGTATTGTATAATTTAAAGTTAATTTATTTTGAATTTAAATTATACTTGTTAAATTAATATTTAATTTTATATATATATATATATATATATGTATATATATAATTAATTATATATAAACAGTACAACTCCGAAACAGCACGTCAAAATACTCCAAAACTAAAATATTTTGTTCCAATAGTAAAATCAAAATGACGATCAGATCGATATTAACAACTTTAAATTAATAACATCATCTCATCAAAATCCCACTGCTGAACGTCACTTTTCGATAAAATCTCTGACCGTTAACTCCCCAAACTAACGGCGTTAAGGACAGGAGGGAAATGAAAAAACTACGAAATTGTTCAAAACCAAAACATAAACTTCACCGCCACTTTTCACCCCTCGCTCTCCCTCTCCCTCTCCCACTCACTAACCTGCTTATAGTTTTTGTTCAATTTTTGCCCTAATTACACTCTTAATTTTTGGGGCAAATCGATCAAAAACCCTATAATTGGACCCCACCTCCATTTTGAATCGTGAGATTCAAAAATCGGTTTCTCTCAAATTTTGCTCCTCAGAGGTGACGTTGAAAACACATCCTTTCCTTTTTCTTTCACCCCCCGAAATTTCTCCGTAAATCTGCATTTAATGTTGCAGCAGCTGCTGCTGCTATATTCATAGTTGAAACGACAATAGATTGTTAGAAATCGATTCTCTTCCGCATTAATTGGATTGTTTAATTTTGTTATTTTATTATTTTATTGAAGTGTAAAGGAGGTTTTCGATCTGATTTTAGATTCTTCATATTTAGGATATAGTCCGGACAACTTTATAACAAAGCTTATATGGTGTTTGATGTTATGTTTCTGTTAATAATGAGTTAGATGTATTTATTACTTGCAAATTAGTTATTTAAATGTTACGGAATATCTGTTTGTAGGTGGTGAGTTGATTGGTGGGAAGGGAGTTGGTTGTTATGAAGTGTTTGTGAGAGTAATTTATGGCAAAGGTTGCTGTACCGGGAGGTTCTTTAGGTTCTGTTAATTTTCAAATTTGTGGCGCTGCCGCTGCTCTAACTGATTGTACAATGGTAAAAAGGAAGACTCCGTCCGAACTGAGAGTAAGTTTTCAACTTTATATTATGCATTTTACGGCTTGTTTGGAACCAATTCTGTGCTAGAATTGATTTCAACTATTGAAGTAGATTAAATTGATTTGATTTGCTAATTGAAGTTTTTTGTTTGGAATAAGTTTTAAATTTGTGAAATTTATTTGACTCGAGTTAATGAAAATACATCATTTACCCAGCAAGTCGCTTAAATGATTTCATTTCCTCTCAAATCTTAAGTTTCCAAACAACATGTAGGGTCTTAAACTTGGAAGTTTTGATCACTTTTTGAATGGTTGACTTTTGGTATTTTCAACCAAGTGAGATTAGATTCATGCGCATGATGGTTTGTCTTGTGTATCCACTTCCCTTTTAGATGTTGGATAGGAAGGGATGAAAGACTGATATTCTGCTTATTTGTATGTTCATTAATCAGTTTCTGAAATCTTTATTTTTGTGTGTGTTAAGCCTTTTTATCTCCTTTTTTTTCTGGATCCGTGCGTGGAAATGGGTTAATTGACAAGTTGCCTCATAATTTCTTGTTTCGTTTTCTCATTTTATACCTTCTTAATGCCTTTAGTTTGTTTTATGAACACTTCCATTTGTATGTTACGAAGTGTTTGAGGGTGTGGGGGCAATTGAGAATCACTTTTCATTTTGAATGGCAAGAACTGAGGATTTATATGTAATACACCATATGTTACCTTAATGTCACTGGGACTGTCGTTTATTAACTGCATTAAATTTGAGTTCAAGAATCTTTCAAAACTATTTAATTGTACTGGAGGAAAATCCATCAGTTTTGTCATCACTGTTGGCATGCAGGGAGAGCAGCTGAGGAGGAAAAAGGTTATAGAGATTGTAGATGAATCCCCAGACCCACTGAATTCAAAGAAGTAAATTACTCTAATTTTCTATTTCTGAACTACTATTTTTTTTTGTTGAACCGGTGACCATTTCCTTTTTACCTTTCAGTAATGGTATTGAGATGGATAATGGGTTTAGGAAACCAGATGCATCAAGGACTCCTAAATACATTAACACCCGCATGGATGAAGTGTATCCTGTCAAAAAATCCAGGCTTAGGATGCTCTCTGTAAAAGACAGTGCAAAGGTTATTGTTTTTTCCAGATTAGGATACGATGTTATGGTTCTGATTATGTTATCATGAATGTTTTATCTATTTGTTCACTGTATTCCCATTACACTCAGGAAAATACATCAACTGAACAAACTAATAGCCTGGAGAAAATCTCTGCGCTTTCAACTCTGGCTTTCAAGAGACAGCAACTTTCATGGTATTCCTTTTAGCACAGTGTATCTCATCTGCATTATATAGGCAATAACTTTTTTCCTCACTAATTTGCTTTTCGTCTCCTAGCAGTACAGAGAACTCGGTTGCTTCTGACAAAGTTTTGAAAGATGATGTGGTACAACCTCGTCAAACAGTTGAAAAGTGCAGTCAAAGTATATTTCGCAGCGTTACTGATCTTTCATCTAGTGGTGAAAAGTCATCTGGCTTGGCATTTGTTGAAATGGTATTCTTTGCTTACATTTTTTCTTTCATGTTAATCAAAGTCATGTTTTTTCTGACTTGACTCACTGACATAGGATAAAGCATTGAAAGGACTTGTGGCCCATGAGCCGCCTGACACTTCTGGTTTAAATGCTGATTCTTCTGAAAAAACTGGCAATCATAGTGGCAATTTCTGCTCTGAATGCCATATAGCAGGCAAAAAGGCTCCTCTAGATTTTACTTTGAAAACTAGAATGCGGGTGGCATCCTCTTGTTCAGTTAATTGGTGAGTTTGTCAAGTACATTAAAAGTTAGTATTTCCTCTATTAGTTTGTCCTACTGCCTCTAATTAATATAATATCAACCCTTGAAAACTTAGTTGATCTTTCATCACGTGAGTGTTTAAAACTTCCAGCTAATTAATTTTCTTTCTTAAGGTAATTTTTCAGTCATACCTACATAACTTTATTTGTGATCACAATTTGCCTGTTACTTTATTATGCACCTGAAAAACTCAATTAAATGCATGCATGAATAATCGACAAGGTATGGGTAGCTTATGCTCTTGTTTTGATTCAAGAAAGTCTGGATTGTTCATACCAATGCTTTCTTGGCTATGTTCTATGTTTGTGGTTGTGCACAACATTGATTTAAATTTTCAATCTGGATAAAGGTTCTGTTTCTGACTTCCTCAGCTATTGATTCATGAAAATAATCATGAAATATGTGGTCATTTTGTTTCCTCAATGACTATTTTGCAACTTATTTATCTGATATGGAACACCAAATTGGAAACTGTTAATATGTTAGCAAGTGCCATGCTGTAGGTTGTTAATCAGCATTTAATATTTTGTTTGCAATTTTTAGGATTCATAGGTCAATTATGAGCAGCACATACAACGGCATGCCACAGCTTGCATCTCAATTTGGTGATTCCAAGGACAGTAGTAGCTCCGGGCAGGCAAAGATTTCTCAGATCCTTAGTTCTAAAGCTTTGCATTCATGGGTTTACCCTCAATCTACCCTGCCTCCTGCTGTTATATCAGTGCTAACCTCATCAGCAACTGAGGGAGGTTGTCAATTAAAAACATCAACTCATACGAAACCTTTTACTATTCCCTAACTCCTTTCCCTTTCTCACGTTCTCGCCTTTTATTTTGTGGATGTAGATTTTTTAAGAAAAAGGCAGCTGGCATGGGATGATTCTTTTCGGAGTCTTTATTACATGCTGCGAAAGAACATTTGCAATATTTTTTATGGTGTGTTTCTGCTCTTATTCTATTAATCTTTCTCTTTTCATGTCCTGCTTTAAATTCTGGTTCTTTTTCCACAAACATGGAATATTTTGTGCAAAATATGTTGTTGCTTCCGGCATCATTATCATTGAGGCATATTACTTGGATTTTGTAGATATCACAGGTTGTCTGCATATCAATAATTAGAACTCACCTCCTTTCCATGATTCCTAATTTGGTACATTGCATACTGAGAGATACTTGTAACATGGCAATGATGCAAAAGCTTTTATTTTGGACTGATATGGTTTTCACCATTTATTTTGCCCATGAAGGTATTTTCCCCTCAAACTACAAGTTAACATTGAGTTTTCATGGGATCTTTTGTAGTGTGCACTTCACAATTTGTGGTGATGTTCACTGGTAGTGAGGGCTCAGGACATACCAAACACCTATGCAATGCTTACGTCTCCCAGTCAACTAGAGGTCTGAGGTCTTTGTTGAGAGAACATGTAAGATTTACCTGTTGATATTTTTAATATTTGCTCATTTATGCTGTTAATAATTTTGCCAGGTGTTTTAATTTTTTTATGTTTTGCTTTAGGTTTTTCATGTCATGTAACACTATTAATTTGTTGTGTAGGATGTTTGTTTCTCTATGCCACTTTGTCATTCTAAAGTAGAGCAAGTCACCACTGAAGACTTAGTTGAGCTCTCTGAGATTGAGAAACAAAATTTGGGCCAGGTAAGTGAATCCTTTCCATATATAACCATCTTCCATTTCCCTGGGCTTAAATAAGTTGCCTTCCCTGATTTCATAGTTCATTAAGCTCTCTGATTAGTTAATACTTTGAATTAATATAATCCAACAATTATTCCTCGTGTTCTTGTAATGAATTAATGTTCCTAGTTGAATGCTTAGTATTCTTGTGTTCATGATCATTTAAGATTTGAAAGTTTGGGCTGTAAAGGATATCTAGCAACCTGTAGTTTTGATGTCTGATTATGACAGTTGTTGGGGTTGTGATGATTGCACATCCCAAGCTCCTACTTTTGTCTTCTAATAATCACATTACCTAACTGGAGAGTATTACTGGCGAGTATTGTACAATTTTCTCTTGTCAGGATCCTCTAATATTGACTTCTAATTCCGTTGCTTGTACTTTATAATTAATTACTGGTTCCTGCTAACACAATGCAGACTCGTCGCCTTAGTTCCTTGTCTGATGTTGATAATAGCCCACAATCGCTGCTGGCTTTCTGTGGAAATAAGAATGTAAATGGGCTGTATGATTTTTTGTTAAATTACAGGTCGGTGCAGTGTTGAGTTTTTTTTTTAATAAAAAAATACCTTTCTGTTTAGATTAGATGTATATTTCAGAAATTAATTCCATATTTTCTGCTTAATGTTATGACTATATCACACTTCCTTGTCCTTGCCTTCAGATCTTCCCTTACCTTTTTGTCCGGAGTAGATGTTCCTGTAATGTACTCACCTGTTCCCTTTCAGAATGCTGCTCTTTCTTCTCCAGAGGTGGGTGCCGTAAATTTAAGCGTGGACTCAATATATAGAGATAAAAGTCCGAACATATTTTCATCTCCTTTACCGGTGTGCCTATATTTGCCTTTATTGCTGAGTCTTTTCTCAATGTCCAACCGGAATTTTTTCGCTCTCGTCAATCTTTGATGACAGGACCTCAAGTGTGAAACTTTCATCCACAATCAAATCTGATTCACTTACAGAACATTAGTCCCCTTTAATTGGAAGCTATATTATCTGTTCAAAGTGCTCTAATATATATGTTCTCTTTTAAACTAGTTTTTCATGAAGATTTATTTGTGCCTTTTCACCAGTCTCTTTAAATACTGAAAATATGAGTCTATTTAAAATGATACATAATTCTTGCCTCACGCTATCAGAAGCATGTTTGCGTAGCTGAGTACTGATCTTTTGTTTCACAGATCAAATGCGTGGAGGTAAAAAGAGCTCACCATATTGCTGCCTCCCCTAAAGAATCTACAGTCAAAGACACTGAATCCAGTCAAGGTTCATCCACTGGGCTCTTATCCAGCATTGAAATCAAGGATGCATATATTCCATCATGGATTGTTTGCCGTGTATGTGCACTCATGGACTCCGAAGGGAGAAGCTTTGAGGCTAGGTATGATAAGTTTTTCGTAAGCTTTTTTGCCATCCAGGCCCTTATTTAGTATCACCATAATTATATTGTTTTGATTTTATTTGGGTAATCTTCAGCTTTACAACAGAACGCACCTCAATTGGCCTGAATGTTGCTCTTGAGACAGCAGGTGAAAAACCTGATGAAGCTGCGGCAGTTGAAGGTTTGCAAGGAAGTAGTCATTCTTTTGGAATTCCAGAAGCCATCGTTGCTCCTTGCTTGCGTTCAGGCTTCTTAAAAGGCTTGAAGTTCTGCGATGGTTCGTATGTGGCTTCCCTCTCTCCTGTGTAAACATTTTTGCTCGAAGTCTGATGAAGACAGCATGGGTTTATTTCTCCACATTTTGCCGATCCTTTCCCTCTATTTCCGTCCAATGTAATCTTGTTTCCTTAACAGAATTAAACTAACTGATTGACGCCGTGTAGTCCTTCCGAAATATTTATGAAAGTGACTGACTTTTTTTTATGCCTTTTGTGTTCTTAACTCCTGTAACTATACTTTGTTCCCGAAATGCTAAAATGAAAATGAGAAAGTTCCTGTTCTGGGAGATTATGCCAAAAGTTCAGTCATTGTTTCGAAATTTTGCATACAATTCCAGGAGCATTATCAAACCATCGAAGCTTCAGGGAAAAGCTGAAAATGCAAGTAAATATTAAATGAAGGTGGTTTTAAATTATATGAACCAAATTTATCAATACTGTTTTGGTTCGCACTTAATGTTTTAGTTTTAGAGTATTTCGGCGAGCTGTTATATATATATATATATATATATATATATATATATATATATATATATATATATATATAAAAAAAATAGTTTAAATCTCAAAAATAAAATTATTTAAAATTGTGTAATTTAATCTAAAATAAGATATAAAAAAATAATTTTTCTAAACAAAATTATGAACATGTATAATATTATAAGAATGTCATTAATCTCGCAAGGTCATTATATTCTCTTTTTGCTCTTAAATTTCAACATTATATATGTAAATATATCAAGAGACTCCTCGTAAAATTTCATCTTAATCTAACGGTCGGATTAAGAGTATGATATATTGTAAAATTATTCATTACTTAAAAAACACTATTTGTCTTAAACAGAACGAGTGGAATGAAACCGGTATGTTTCGGCTGGTATTTGGCCGAAAAATCAAGAATGGACCGGAATTTAAACCGAGATAAAAACGACGTCGTTTTATCTCGTATTTTTAACTGATACGAAACGTTTCGCCCGAAACGGAACGAAATGGACAACTATGATATGAACTGCATTTATTTATTTATTTTTACCAGTAATCCATGCAAGAACAGGCTCCTCCTTTAAAATGATGGAACCTGTTCCGATCTCTAACAATCAACTCTCGTCCATACACCTTAGAAATCAGCTTCGTAGCGGTGTGGCAGTCTTCACATACCCGCAAGTTCTTCACTATTCGAATGGGATCTTGACCTTTACTTCTCAGAATCGCATATGCAATAGCAAGCTTCTCGCTGTGCCTGTGGATGTTGCTTTAAACTAACTGATTGACGCCGTGTAGTCCTCCGAAATATTTATGAAAGTGACTGACTTTTTTTTATGCCTTTTGTGTTCTTAACTCCTGTAACTATACTTTGTCCCCGAAGTGCTAAAATGAAAATGAGAAAGTTCCTGTTCTGGGAGATTATGCCAAAAGTTCAGTCATTGTTTCGAAATTTTGCATACAGTTCCAGGAGCGTTATCAAACCATAGAAGCTTCAGGGAAAAGCTGAAAATGCAAGTAAATATTAAATGAAGGTGGTTTTAAATTATATGAACCAAATTTATCAATACTGTTTTGGTTCGCACTTAATGTTTTAGTTTTAGAGTATTTCGGCGAGCTGTTATATATATATATATATATATATATATATATATATATATATATATATATATATATATTAAAAAAAATAGTTTAAATCTCAAAAATAAAATTATTTAAAATTGTGTAATTTAATCTAAAATAAGATATAAAAAAATAATTTTTCTAAACAAAATTATGAACATGTATAATATTATAAGAATGTCATTAATCTCGTAAAGGTCATTATATTCTCTTTTTGCTCTTAAATTTCAACATTATATATGTAAATATATCAAGAGACTCCTCAGTAAAAATTTCATCTTAATCTAACGGTCGGATTAAGAGTATGATATATTGTAAAATTATTCATTACTTAAAAAACACTATTTGTCTTAAACAGAACGAGTGGAATGAAACCGGTATGTTTCGTCTGGTATTTGGCCGAAAAATCAAGAATGGACCGGAATTTAAACCGAGATAAAAACGACGTCGTTTTATCTCGTATTTTTAACTGATACGAAACGTTTCGCCCGAAACGGAACGAAATGGACAACTATGATATGAACTGCATTTATTTATTTATTTTTACCAGTAATCCATGCAAGAACAGGCTCCTCCTTTAAAATGATGGAACCTGTTCCGATCTCTAACAATCAACTCTCGTCCATACACCTTAGAAATCAGCTTCGTAGCGGTGTGGCAGTCTTCACATACCCGCAAGTTCTTCACTATTCGAATGGGATCTTGACCTTTACTTCTCAGAATCGCATATGCAATAGCAAGCTTCTCGCTGTGCCTGTGGATGTTGCTTTCCTTTTCCTCTTCATCTACGTCAAACAACGCATCATCATTATTTCCAGTGTATCCTGCCAGTCTTATCTTCCTAAGGATCTCTTCCCACATTCTTTCAATCTGCTGAATTTCCGGGTGGGTTTTATCACCAATGGTGAATTTATGAACTTTCCCATCCATCTCAAACAGGGTGTAACCTGGTGGTTTCACAACTCCTCTTTCCTTCATCATCTGTCTGATGTTCTCGACATTCTCCCACTTGTTCGAGCGTGCATAGATGTTAGAAAGAAGCACATAGTAACCACTGTGTTCTGGCTTTAGCTCAATCAAAGTCTTCCCAGCTCTTTCTGCAATTTCTGAATTCTTATGAATTCGGCAAGCTCCGACTAAAGCTCCCCAAATGGGTGCATTGGGCTTCACCGGCATTTCATTTAACAAATCTCTCAGCTTCTGCTAACTTCCCTGCTCGACCAAGCAGGTCAACCATGCACCCATAGTGCTCCAATCTAGGCTCAATCCTGTAATCCCTTTTCATGCTCTCAAATAATTCCAATCCTCTTTCAACTAATCCCCCATGACTACAAGCTGATAAAACAGCAGTAAATGTTATCTCTCTCGGTGCTAACCCTGCCTTCTCCATTCGTGAGAAGTACTCAAGAGCTTTCTCGGCATAACCATGCATTGCAAAACCTGCAATAAGAGTTGTCCAACTCAATGCATCTGTCCTTGGAAGTTGGTCGAAAACCCAGATAGCTTTATCAATACTTCCACATCTTGCATACATATCTACTAGTGCAGTGCCCAGAATCAAATTCACAGTCATCTTATTTCTCAAAATATAATCATGTGCTCTTTCTCCAAGTTCAAGTGCACCTAAATGAGCACATGAAGCTATGACACTAACCATCACTGTCTCATTAGCTTGCACCCCTTTTGATTGAAGTAAGAAGTACAATTCTAATGCCTTGTCAAAAAAATTATTTTTCGCGTACCCACTAATCATTACACTCCAAGTAACCAGGTTTTTTTCAGGCATTTTATCAAACAATTTCCGAGCAGACGTAACATCTCCTGATTTATTATAACCAGCCACCATTGATGTCCAAGAAACAACATCTAAACATGAAATTCTCCTTAAAAATATATCTAGCAGCCTTAATATCCCCTAAAGTAGAATACATAGTAACAAGTGAATTTTGAACATAAACGTCAGTATCAAATCCATGCCTAATTATTTGACCATGAGCTTGAATACCCATATCTAAAGAACCCTTTTGAGTACAAGCCTTGACTAAAAATGGGTATGTAAGATTATCAGGAACTAAACCATTTCTCTTTGATTGGACATAAAAATGGATGGATCTTATCTGGGTCTTTGCTTCCAGAAAAACCCCTTATAAATGAATTATAGATAAAAAGATTTGGGTTATGGATTTGGTAAAAGACTTGAGTTGCATAATCAAGCAAGTTCTTGTCTATGCTAATGGAAACAAAGCAACTTGCAGCAAAAACATCAAAGATTGTGTGGGCTCTTATCAAGTGGGCATGTATGATTTTCAGGTGGGAGAGAGTAGCGCAAGATTCTAACAACAAAAGTTTTGGATTTTTTAGTTCTAGGTTCCTTAAAACCAAGTTACTAAAACCACCCATGTTTTTTCTAAGTAATCTAATGTCTGTCTTAGATACCACACAGATCTTTTAGGCAATCACTGCATTCCAAGCAGATGTCGACTTAGGATCTGCTAGCACAGCGTTGGTGCTCAATTAAGTGTAACCTCCTCCTGTTTCAGAGCACGGAGGACTCACCATCAGGAATAGGTTTTCCCTGCATCACTGCTCAGACCGGACCAAAAAATATTTTTAACATTAAAATACATGTTCGAGCGACACAAAGCTTGTTATAAAAATGAAAAGAAATTGTGACTCGGATATAGATCCGAATAAATTAAATAAGTTGGTATCATTTAATTTAATTCGATAATAAAGAACAATTTAATTTATTTAGATAATAAACAAATGAATAAATTTAAATTTCCATGAGAACATGAAAAAAAAATCAGCAGAAAGGAAAAAAAATACGCAATTAGGCCTAATCAGTTGCACAGTTGCATGCATTGCCAAAGTGTTGCGGCCTTCCTTACTCTCGAACGAGTGCATTGCACGATCTAATATTTTTTACCCAATCCGTTAACTTCAATCCCTCGTATTTGTTTCGTAATCCAATTTGGTACCTAAAACTCCTAATTGCTCTAAATCAATAGGATTTGAATATATTTCAGCAAACCAAACATTAGAAGCTTAGAACATTTCCTCGATATCTGTGAGACCCCTATATCTAGGTAAAAAAGTAAACCATCAATTCAACTTTGCAAAAAAAATAAAATTACAAAAGCATCAATTTTTTTAAAAAGAACAACAATTGAAAATAAAATAAAATAAAATAAACTATTTTCTTTATAAATCAGTCCCTAAAGGACCAAAAATTAAAGGTACCCAAAATTTCTCAATGACTCAAATTCAGTCCCTCGAGCTGTAGTAGATTTAAACCAATTAAAATTAAATTTTATTTTTCAAAACTGAGTAACAAGTAATTTACATAACACATCGAGTTTTGTATTTATAGGTTAAGCAAATTGAACGGGTCAAATTGAACTTCAATTATAATATGGCATATTATACATATCACTAATTATGCTTAGTGTTTTACTTTCAATTACGAACAATGCAATTCACAATAACATTACTATATTGACCTTTAGAAAACAAAGAACTGAACACCCTCGGAGCTAAAATCATATTTTAACAACTGTGTAACGAACCAAATCTTTCAAGGCCAACTATGACCCACCTATAATTTAGCATAATATATATAGCACTAATTATGTCAGTTGACATATTACACTCATGCCCTTGAAAAAAATACAGGTAATGAGAGAGAAAAAGTGTGAGAATTTGTTTCAGTGTCAATTTTGGTCCTCAAAGTTTTCAAGTATATTTAATCAGGAAAAATGAATTTAATTTTGCCAAATCAAGTATCAGTTTCATACCTAATTTTTTTTTAACATTTCTCAGAGGTAAAACCAGCAATCTTAATCTTAAATTGTGAGTATCTGAATGCATGCATACCACAACAATGGAAAGAATGATTCAACATTTCATTAGAAAAAAAGCTGAACAAGGAAAAGGATCCGTTTCCACCAGAGGGAAGAGCCAGACTCAGGCTTGAATTCTTGGGAGGAAAATATGTTCTTCAGGCATCTACAACCCATTGCAAGATCATATCGTTTAGTGAGGAGCAGGAATATGACGTTCTCCTGTGTTTGTTCCAAAGATGTTGTCCCATTCCCACGCATCCAGCCATTGTGGAGTTTCGTTTAGAAAGAGAACTTGAAAGCACCAGCATGGGAGTCAGTCACCGAGTCCCAGAAAGAAGGTTTTTTCTCTTGGGCCCTTTTCTCTTCTGCTTTCTGCACCAATCGATCGATAGTTCCAGGGAAAGTAGACTCGACAGCATTCTCAAATTTATCATGCAAATTCACACGGTCTCGAGTTCCAGACACTAGCTCGCCTGCATTTGGCCTCTTAAGAAAATCCAAAACATTCAGCAGATTTCTCCTGCAACACACAAAACAATTATCTTCAGATGTTCTACGTTCTATTCTGCTACTGGAAACCCGGGATGGCAAATGAAACGGGCATCACATAATATTCAAGAGACTTCATACTTTTATTTAAAAATACTAAGAGAATAATGCAATGCAGCTCATACTTTTAAATCTTAAAAACCAAATTCTTCATACTGTCAAACATGTTGTACTTAATGAGCTATTTGAACCCGGCAAAGTGACCATTCTCAACAGTTCAAATGGTGAGGAAAAATAACCATGGTAGAAAACAAGGAAAAGGCAGGGGAGATTGTGAACACTATCCACTAAATGTACAAATGATGTCTTAAGGTTATTCAGGAACAGATAAAAACAAAAAACAAGATTTAAGGATATGTGCATGTGTTCACCTCCCAGATAAAGCAATGACAAACTGAGACCGGGTGGTGGGAAGACAGATTTCCATATATCCAAATATATTTATTCCCCCCATGCAAGCAGACTTAATTCTAAGAAAAGTTAGGATGCTCAATGCCCACATACATCTAGTGCAACTTTATCTTTGAAATTGACCCCAAATGCCATTACATTTTACTGACAGATAAGCCACCTAGCTTTATGCGTTGATAAACTGAAAGCATGGCATAACTGCATTAGGGTACAGGGGGGCATGAGAAAAGATATATTAGGATCAGAAGCAATAATCCATTTTGTAGGGTTATCAGCATGATGAAAGGTAGACTCGAAATGGAATTACATGCTAAATGTGCTAGATAAGTCAGATGCGACCGATGGGTATCTGGCTGCTCATATCCTAAAATATAATGCAACAGTCTTCTCTCTCTCTCTCTCTCTCTCTCTCTATGTAAAAAAGGTCGAGCCAGGGCTTTGGAAATGGGCAGGCCATGTTAAAAAGACAGGACTGTGAAAGGAGATTGAAGTAAAATGCAAGACAAGAATTTAAATAGATTTTCTTATTTTATTTTGTGTCAGGTGGTGAAAAACCAGTATAACTGATTCACCAGCTTCTTAAATAGTCCATGTCTTCTTGATGAAGAACACTGCTTATTTAAACAGTGACAATGGATTCCCGCCCTCTAGAGAATAGTTTCTTCTTCTGTTTATTTTATATAATATCTCAAGGTATACATGGAAAAGGATGGGATAATCTAATGAAATTCATTACTTTCAATCCAGAGAATCAAAGACTTTACTTGAAAATTGGCCCCAGCATACAAACTGAAGAGGCTTAAAAAAAATCATTTCTTAAACCGAGGTCTCAACTGTATCAATTGATTCTTGTCACTGACCCACCATCATTGCACTTCCTATCCATGAATACTGGGTTTGCTATGGTAAGTTTCTTCATTCAGTTTCAAGAATCATTTCTACTTGTCAGCTTCAGAAGTTACACTATGAGAGAGCAACTTCATTCTTTAAAAGTCTATATAAGAGCTATCATCATACCTTTTACTCCACCACTGATGTCTACGGATGAACTTTCTAAAGTTAAATTCTAAGAACTATCTAAATTATAGATAATTAAAAACAAAACAAAAGTACCTGCTGACATAATTCTGTGTAATAGCAATGGATTCTTCCAAGTTGATTACCAAATGCCACCAACCATTGGGCACAAAGATCACTTCACCAGCCTTACAGATGCACTCAATAGGTCTCCTTTTCAAGTTCTTTGTTGCACCATAAAAGTTCATGAACCATTCAATTATGGAAACAGGACATGCTACCTCTGCACCATCCGGGCTTGGATATACACCAGGAGGTATCACATCAGGCGGGAACAAAACCCACTTCTTAGACCCCTTAATCACTGCATTCCAAGCAGATGTAGAATTAGGATCTATGTGAAATGATGAACCAGATCCTGCAGGGCCAATTATAACCCACCTATAATCTGGCCTCTCATTACCTAAAACACTAAACAAATCCTCCCTAAAGTACAATGGAACCTCATATTCAGAATCCAAAACAGGAACCTTCTCAGAGAATTTAGGGTCGAAAAGATACAACGGACGTTCTTCCCTCACCTGATCCGAATACCTAAAATACTCTTGAAGCCTCATCTCCACCGGCCCAGCTGCAAACTTCACATCACCACACACACTAACCAAATAATCCTTATCCCATTTTTGCAATGCAGCCCAATTATCGATACACCCTTCCAACAATACCGGCTTATTTGGCTCCTCAAAATTCATCACAAATTCCTCAACAGAAATACCTTTCTTTCTAACAATATTATCTCTCTCAAGCCATTCAGGTTTCATTTCAAGACTAGCACATAACCAACTTTGAAAAAGATAATCAGAATAAAAATCTCTAACTTTCAAACTTGAGCAGCCATTAACGTCAAATAAAGGGTAAATGCCAGCAATATAAGTAGACTTCCATGACCCATTAAACAAAAACTCACCATTTAACTTATCCAATACAAGGTTTCTCCATAAAGGCTCATGATTAGTGAAAACGTAAAATGATTTGCTAACAGTAGCTAAAACTCCTAACTGGGTTCCATCAAGAAATCCTAAAATATCAAGAACTAACTCATCAGTCAATATTTGAAGATTACCTAAACCAGTGTTTCTTGAGTTGATAGAGCCTGAGCTGAAGTAAAGATTGCCAAGTGGCTGAACCCCATAAGTATTTGATGGAGCTGAGGTTTTCAGATTAAACCCTTCAGTGTCTTCACCTAGTTCATCTTGTTCAACAGGATCTTCTTTGGTTTCTTGTCTTTTGTTTCTTTTTTTGGTTTTGGGTTTTTTGTGTCTCTTCTTTTTTATGGTTCGAGACAATAAGTTCATGGATGATAGCATTGTAAGAAGAGAATTTAGGGTGCTGTGGCCGCCTTCTTCAGGTTCTTAAAGGAGGCAAAGATTGAAGACGTTCAGGGTGACTGTTTATAACTAATTTTTTAAAATATTTTTTATTTAAAAAATATCAAAATAATTTTTTTTATTTTTAAAAAATTATTTTAATATTGACACATATGATCTAAAAATATATATAAAATAAAAAAAAAATAACTTTTTTTAAAAACATTTTTGAAATGTAATATTAAACAAGTATTTAGTAAGTCCTTTATTTCAAGCATGGAAAAAACATTTTTCTTTTACCCCACATTTAAAATAGCATAATGGGAAAATATGACATATATATATATATATATATATATATATATATTATAAAAAAATCAATCAAATTTATGAAATTAACAAATAACATCAACAATTATTATCACTATCACTATTATCTTGCCACAATAACTTTCACCCCACATTTATTATTGTTGTTTTTTATTATTATTATTATTATTATTATTATTATTATTATTATTATTATTATTATTATTATTATTATTATGTTTTTCAAAATATATTTATACAATAAAAAATGATAAATTAAAAGCTTTTTAAAAGTCTCAAGAATTTTATTAGATAAATCTAGATTTATTTAGAGTTTATACAGAAATTACTTGAACATTAAATATTCTTTTTAACCTTGAATACTTGTTTCAAGACTGAGTTATTACAAACCAGAAGTTATTCAAGTGTTTGATTTAATTCATATGAACAATGCATGAAAAATATACTAAACTCTTTTAGAGTAGAAAGATTGCAATGCCTTCAAGTTCTAGCTATTTTCTTTTATGTTTAGGTGTTTTTGTATTGTCCTATTATACTATCATGTAAAAAAAATAAGAGACATAATATTCTATTTATAAAGAAACCTAAAAACCTTATAAAAAGTAAAAAAATAAATAAAAAAATACCCCATAAATAATACCACATATATTATTTTAGGATAATTTTAGAGATTTATCCAATCAAGTCCCTACTTGATCTTTTATAGGTTTGTAATTGTAATCCCTAATGTTAATTACATATTACTCCTCAATTTCTAAAATTTTATTCACAATCAAGTGACACTTGATTAATTATTCTTCTTAAGGGAAGTTCAGAAAGATAGAATCATTAACCATGTTTACTACAAAACAGAAGAACAACTGACAGATATTTTTACCAAACTATTGTCTGCCAGCAAGTTCAAATTTCCGAGGAAAAATCTTGGAGTTGACAGTTCCTAAATCAAGGAGGAGTGTTAGAAAATATGTTTAGGACTGCTGAGGTGAAATAATTTAACATTTCTAAGTGATTTGAATTAGTCAATTCTGTTGCTATGTCTTTGTTTTTGCTACTATTTCGCACCTTCTGTTATTTGCATTATTATCAATTATGGCTTGATCTTAGAACCATGATTTTAGTAGTTTGTTATATATTCATACTATAAATTGAGCTGCAGAAGATAATAAAATATATTAAAGTCTTTTGTTCCACCATTACTCTCTATCTCAAACATTATTTTCTGTCTTTCTTCATCGTAAATCACAACAACAACTACAAAAGACAAGAAATCAATTTAGAGAAGCTAGGGATGACACCGGCAACAATAAAATAATTAACACGGCAGCAATAATGAAACAATTAACGCATTCTTGCCAGAATAATATCACAGAAAAATAAAAGCAAAATATTTGGAATTTGAAGCGCTATGTATATATATAACAATCAATTTATAGAAGTTTGTAATGACAGCAACAATAATAAAACAATTAATGCAGCAGCAACCACAAAACAATTAACGCAATCTTGCTAGAATAATATAATGGTAAAATAAAAGCAAAATCTTTGGAATTTCAAGCCTTATGTATATATACAATAATCATTTTAGGAAATCTCGCAAAGGCAGAAATAATAGAAAACAATTGACGCAACAACAACCACAAAACAATTAACGCAATTTTGTTAGAATAATATAACGGCAAAAAAAAATGCTTGGAATCTAAAATGTCATGTATATATATAACAATCATTTTAAAAAAGCTCGCAAAGGCAGCGGTAACAATAAAACAATCAACACAACAACAACAAAATAATTAACGCAATCCTGGCAGAATAATATTACAGTGAAATAAAAGCAAAATGGTTGGAATTTAAAGTGTCATATATATTTATATCAATCAATTTAGAAAAAATTAAAATGGCAGTAACAACAACTAAACAATTAATGCAGTAGCAACAACAAAATAATTAACATAATCTTTCTAGAATAATTGTAAAGTCAAATAAAAGAAAAATGCATGGAATTTCTTATGTTATGTAGATATTTAACAATCAATTTAGAAAAACTCACAACGGCAACAACAACAATAAACTAATAAACGCATCAACAACAAAAACTGGAGGTGACAATACCATAGGGGGCAACAACAACAACAATAAACAAATTAACTGAGCAAAGCAACAATCATTTAAGAAAACATAACATCCACAACAACAACAATAACTACATCAACAATAATAACTGGAACCAAAACCAATGAAGATGAAGGAAGCAATTGCCTTGGAGTTACAGAACATCAAGAACAATTGTGACTTGCATGTATAGAATATGCAAATATGACATTTCTATTTTTCTAGCTTAAACATTATAGTTTTGAAAGATTATGTTAATCGCAAGGCAAAATTGATTAATTAAGTTAATAGTCCAGGATTTCCTTGCAACCTTTTGTCCCAACAATATCACAGTAGAACATAAAAGAAATGGTTGGATTTTAGCACCATACATATATAAACAATAAGCAGTTTAGGGAAGTGAAAAAACACAGCAGCAATAACAGAACCATAATCAGCAGAATGACAATGAACCAAGGGACAGAATAAGGAGGTAGATAGTGAACCATCAAATTGAAAATGCAAAGGTGAAATAAATGGAGATCAGAAAAAAAAAACTTGAAAGGCAAGGCATAAAGTGAATTGTGAAGAAATATAATGGTGAGGACAAAAAAAGGAGTAATTGGTGAGTTCCCTTGATACTTAACAGCCTTCAACCTTTGAGAGAGATGAATGTGAAGGATATGGACGCCCTTTTGTGATTTGATAAAGCCACTGCATATTGATTTCATGACAACCAAACTTCTAAATTGGCAGCTTCATCATGCGCAGGCTTTTGACTCAATAAAGGTTCATAAATTGCTGCAAGAGATATTTCCCAATTGTAGCAAGGGTGGATTTACAGCTACAGGAAGACAAAACGCATTAATTAAATGCAAGGATGCATTAATTAGATGTGAATGTTGAGTTGTTTTTTTTGGGGAGTTCTGGGCACGTGACAGTAGCAGTGCGTGACGATGATGAGGGCGTTCGACATATTTGATAATTGTTCATGCTATTTAATCAAGTATAAACAGTTCCAAAGGAATGCCTCTAGCGGACAGTATTTAGCAGAATCTAGGAGCAAAAGAATGGTTCTAGTACAATGTTGATCAGCAACTAGAGATGGTATGCAACAATGTTTACTCAACATCTTTCAACTAGTTTTTCTTCAAAACCAATTTGAGTTAGCCTCAAAAGAAGATCCTTGCCTTGGACACCCTTAAAATTCTATCCATGCTAATTAATTAGGATGCATAGTAGCAACTGATGATTTATCGCTCGACCATTAAGCAAAATGGTGATAAGAACAATTGCGATGGATGATGAGAGGCTTAGTATGTGCCGGACACTACCTGCGTAAAAAAAAAGACTTGTTCGTTTAGCAGACATTAAATCTTGTTAATACCAATTAGATGGCAGATGGCATGCACAGTGCGAGTGACTTACTGATTTGTCCTTCGGGCAACAACGACTTCAGGCAACCTCTGCAGGTGCTCATGCTAATTAATTATCATGAGCATCTTCCAAAGAGAACTAATGAGATCACAACTTCCAAAGAGAGCTAGTGAAGTGATTTTGAGGTCACAACTGCCAAAGAGAGTTATTGAAGTCATGAGTTATCGCATGAGTAGCTGCCAAAGAGGTAAGGACAAAAGGAGGAGTAATTGTGAGTTCCCTTGATACTTAACAACATTCACCCTTTGATAGAGATGAATGTGAAAGATCTAAATGACATTTTGTGATTTGATAAAGCCATTGCGCCAATGATTTCATGACAACAAGACTTCTAAATTTGCAGCCTCATCTTACGCAGACTTTTGACCCAACAAAGGTTCATAAATTGCCACAGGAGATATTCCAAATTGTAGCAGGGTTGATTTACGGCTACAAGAAAACAAAACGCATTAATTAAATGCAAGGATGCATTAATTAGACGCAAATGTTGAGTTGTTTTTTGGGGAGTTCTGGGCACGTGACAGTAGTAGTGCGTGACGATGACGAGGGTGTTCGACATATTTGATAATTGTTCATGCTATTTAATCAGTATAAACAATTCCAAAGGAATGCCTCTAGCGGACAATGTTTAGCATAATTCAGGAGAAAAAGAATGGTTCCAGTTCAATGTTGATCAATCGCGGGAGATGGTATGCGACAATGTTTATTCAGCATCTATCAACCAATTTTGCTTTTTATTCAGCATCTATCAACCAATTTTGCTTTAAAACCAATTGAGTTAGCCTCAAAAGAAGATCCTTGCCTTAGACACCCTTGTTTATTAGCATGAGAAGCCGCCAAAGAGAGCTAATGAGTCGCAGCTGCAAAAGAGAGCTAACGAGTCGCAGCTGCAAAAGAGAGCTAACTAGTCGTAGCTGCCAAAGAGAGCTACTGAAGTCACTATTGAGGTTGCAGCTGCCAAAGAGAGTTACTGAATTCATGAGTTGCAGCATAACAGCTGCCAAAGAGAGCTAATGAGGTCGCAGTTGTCAAAAGGAGCTAATGAGATCATGAGTTGCACTGTTTCAATCCACATTGCCTTAAGCATGGGTGAACAATGCAACCATAACCTGATTTAGCTTTTCTTATAATGGAATGTTCACATAAGAATAGCAAAAAGAATATCTTTTTCTTTGAAACTGGTCCTGAATAATAATTTGATGGTAAGAACCAATGGAAAGAAATATGATTACTCCACAACTATATATATAGTTTTAATATATTTAAAAAGAAAAAAAAATGTTTGATTTTGTAGTATTACATGACGTGGATCAATCAATCTTTTCCTTTGTTTAAAAAAACCCAAAATCAAATTGAAAGAAAAAATCTTCTTTGGCTTAGATCTATTTCTTTATATGTATTCAAAGTATAAAAAAACTAATCTTATGTTATTGGAACACAATATGTTTGTACTCAAAAACTCAAACTCATTTTGAATATATCTTTTGCACCTCCAAAAACACAAACAGCTGCCCCAAAATCTTCCTTGGCTTAGATCTATTTCTTTATGTATATTCAAGGTATAAAAAAACTAATCTGACCCCCCCGATCATATGAAACCTTTTGACACAAACATCAACTATTTTTATCATCTTTTCCAACAACAACTTTCTATTTCTAAGCCAAAATTTGGTGACCCCCTCTCTACCCTCAATCCATAAAAAGGACTAAAAAAACAATTTATAAGGATTGGTCACCTAATACTTAAAAAAGATGACGAATGAAAATGATTTTTTAAAACAAATTTCAAATTCACTATCTATGTTATCCATGTTTTTCACTTTAGTTCTCTTTCTTTGAATTTAACCCTATCTTAAAAAAAAAAACATGCAATTGAGTGATGATTTTAGCTCAAAAGAGCTCAATTATGAAAAGAAAAAATTTGAGGAACGTAATGAAAATTTTGAAAAATACACTATTAAAATCTATAATAAATTATAAGAGCGTGAAGAATAAAAATACACTATTAATGCAACATACTTGTTTGCTCTGTTATTTTTTGTTTTTTTTTCTAAAAGGATATGGTCTTCTCCTTACAAAAAAAAATAAAAAAAAACACTAGTCAAGGCCTACGGGGCCCATATGCTTTCCTAGAGGGTTTTTTATTGACTCTTTGAGTTTTTTCTCTTTTATTTTTTTAATTTCATTTTTTAATATATAGTTTTTTTTTATCTAATTATATAATCAATATTGGATTGATGATAGATTATTTTTTGTGTTTTTCATCATCTAATAAATAAAATAACTAATTCAAGGATGTTGGGGAGTGTTTTGAAAAAAAATGAGTTTTTATTTTTTTATTTTTAAATTTAAATTAATAAAATTTTAGATTATTTTGATTTGTTGATGTCAAAAATAAATTTTTAAAAAATAAAAAAACATAAGTTTAATGCATTTTTGAGCGAAAAATATTTTCAAAAATATCCACAACCACACTCTAAAACAGTCCGTCTATAACATAGATAGTGATTTTAGCATGTTGAATACGGCTAACTTCACATGTTTTTTTTTCTTCTTATTTACAGAGAAAAACGATCAAGTGACTGAATCATCACAGAGAAAAAGTAAGAGAGTTTTCAAAGCTGTTCGTTCATCCTGACAGTTCTCTTCTTCTCTCACCTAACATTAATTTTATGCCGGAAAGTCTTTCAAGTAAGTTCAAACTCCTTTTTCTATATACTTTAAGGTTTGGCCTATTCATGACTAAATCCAACACAGTCCAAATTCCAAAGTAAACATTTTTTTTCATACGGCTGCATAAAAAGTATTGAAAATAACATTCTTTGTTTTCTGGTGTGCTGCTACTGGTTTGCTTTGCTTTGGATGCATGCTTGACGTGAACCCATTGAGAAAACGATTGTTAAACAGTAGTTGCAGTGGAAGCTTCATCCACTCCTTCGTTGCTTCTGGCTGGTTGTGGCTGGCAAGGAAAGCTCCCCGAAATCTGACAAATTTTACCCAATGCTAAAGCATTCTTTATATCATTTTACGGTCAGTAAAAAAATTAAAAAAAAAATAGATGAACGGGGCTGCTCTGCTGAAAGATCCTGGCACCATAAAACTAATAGAAAGCAATCTAAAGACTCTTTTCAAAGCAATCGAGTGCAAAAGTAAGCACTATTATTCAGTCGGAGAAAAAAGCATAAGGGAAAACATGTAATCACCGGAGACAGCAGCCTAATCATGGTATTTAGACAAGATGAGCTGCTCAAAGTAGACTGCATCCCCTTTTCATATCCCTCTGACCTGGCTTTCTAGGGAAGACGCTTTCAAAGTCTACAACTACGTGCTCTCCTCAAGTTCACGCACACATGAATTGAACGTCCAGCGGACGTAGAAGGGACCCGGGCAGCATTTCATTACTTTTTTTTTATCAAAATTAGTATGGCAAAGGACCAGGAAAATGGGGGGGGAGAATTAAATCTCAGATGAAAAAAAAAGAATAGCCATTGCGTGTTTAGAAATCGTACAGGAATCTGAATTGTGAAATATACAGTAGAGGGGTGTCAGAAGACGAGTACCCCAATTCAAGCTAAATTTCAACTGCACAGGCGAGCATGCCCATTCTAAATTCATGCTTCGCTAATCATCAGAAAAAATATATTCAATCCAATTCCAAGATAAGATGAAATCAAAAAACACTGCACAAAACACTGAATTTCGCAGAAGCAAGGAATCCATGAAAAGAGCATGGCAAATCAGGGCGACAACGCGACGGGGTGTTGACAATTCGAGCATTGGCTTTCAAATGGGTTAGGGAATTTTGACTGATGGTTTCACACCTGTGTGCTCATGAGACATCTCCATTGCCTTGTGCTGGGGCCTTTGTCTAGAAGCATTAGCAAACCGGCATTGGTGGCGGAAAGCCCAAACATATACCTGTCATTACAATATTTGATGAGATCAAACATCTAAGAATAAGAATCTTAAACATTGTTTCTCGAATTGAAGCAACTGAGAAACATAATACTGTAAGCATGTGCATTTGCTTCTGTAAAAGAGCAGGTGAGTCACGAATATCGAAACTGGGAATTTCAGAACTATTCCCCCTGGATTCATTCCCCTCTTTCTCCAATTTCCAAGCAATTACATTAAGAAATTACAGATTTTACATTCAAATTTGGAAACAATTTCTACCCCTGGTTCATTTATTATCTTGCAAAATACACAGCAAGTAAACCCAGTGGAATTTTTTAACTCATGATTTGCATGTAATTCAAATAATTCTGTATATACAATTAAATGGGAGCACTAAAAGAGATTAAATTATGTCAATAGTTTATAGCAATACACTTACTTGCTTCGTTGAGCTTTCTTTCTCCAAAAAACAAAGGACACAACCCACTGAACAAACAAAATGAATGAGGAGTTATTGATGCTAGTAAAACAAATAACACCCAGCACGGTGCTTAAAAAGTGATATATAAAAACAGACAGCTAGGTAGTCAATAATGCATAGAGAATTAAATGAGTGACTCAATTTACAGCATAACTCAGATTCCAATGGACAGTCTTCTACAATGCGGTTCAGTTTATTCAAATTAAGATAGTATATGAGTCTGGTTCAGCCATACCCACGACAACGAAGAATAAAGATTTCAGTGAAAAACAAGGACAGAGGGAGGAGATGCAGGTCAAGGAGGGTTCGAAGTTATGTATAGGACAAAAGAATAACCGAAACAAATACCATAATGCAAGAACAATCACCAAAATGATTATGGAACAGCAGATTTGATGATATATTTTGAATAACAAAAAAGGGTGGGCCTCGGGATCAAAAGACCTGACACTCAACTGAATGGAAATCTCTAATATGCAGCAAAGCATATTCATTACACAAAGCATAAAGAACTACCTTAAAGATTGACATGAAGGAAAAGCTTCCAAGAAGAGATGGTTTCTTCACAGGCAACTTTCTTTCTGGAGACATTTCCTTGCACAGATGTTGAGCTATCTCTTTCAACAATACCATTTGTGCTTTATCAGTCCGCATTGAAATAATTGCTTGCCTCATAGATTCCCTGTCAGCCTCGAGTGCCTGAAGTCTCATGTAGAGCTTTTTTATGTCAGGATCACTAACATCAGGTCGATTCAATGTCTCTCTAGGAGTTGAAAGATACTCTTCATAAATCCCAATTCCAGCTTTTGGTTCTGTAGCACCATTCTGTGAGACCCCGTTATGGATAGAATCAATGGTATAAACTCTGTCACTCATGTCATCACCAAATTCTGATGAATTATCCCTCTTTCTTGAATTCGTGCAATCTTCCACTTTGTGAAACATTATCCATCTTCTTTATGCTATTGATTAACTTGGTTCTTGGAGAATCAGTGGCAAAATCTGGACCAACTTCTCTATACATCCCCATCAATGAACTTGAACTATCTGCAGAGAGCCTCCTGCTGTGCCTAGACCGCCTAGGAGAGTGGCCAACAACCACCTTCTCAAGAATATTCTTCGTACCAGCAAAATCACTCGTCCTGTTGAATGTTGCGTGGGCTTCTCTCCATCTGATAGATCCTATATTCCAAATTCTTCAACTGCTCCCGACCATGTGGGGTCTCACTGAATGCATATTTCTCAATATCCACGATATCATCTTCAGCCTCCATGGGATTCGGGTTTTCATTCAAATTGCATTTCAGGGGTGGGTATTCATAAGTTGGAAACTCTAATTGAGCCGCATCCAAACTTTCATTCATGCTTGTGTTGCGGCTAAACCCGCCCCTCTCACCCTCTGCCTCTGCCTCTGTAAGGCCATAACTCATCATCCTATGCTTATAAGCCTGAATTTCACAGGTAAGTGATTGAATTGCCTGCTCTCTCTTGTACAAAACATCTTCCAGAGCCAAAATCTCCTGCTGATCATGATCCATCTTCTCCTCAGCAAACCGCTTAAATTGCCTTGCCTCCATTTGGATCTCTGCCTTCTCCCTCTGCAACCTCAATATCATCGACATGGCTTCATTTGCCGCTGAAGAAGCAGCATTCCTTTCCTCTTCCAATTCCATGTACAAATCCTGCACCGTCTGCTGTTGGCTAGAAACCATCTCACGCAAAGCAGCACATTCATTCTCAATCTGTACTCGTGGGTTCGAGAAGGAATCCAAACCAGGTATATAAAACCGATTTCCCTCCTCAAACTCGTCATGTTTTCTTTTAACAGACCTGATCCAAGCCCCTGAAGATGAACCGGTTAATAAAGAACAACTGCAGTCACAATTACAACACTTCACCAAAATCCGTCGACGGTGAAGCCTGTGTCGAAAATACTTCCAAATCCATAGCCCAATTATCATTCAAAACTAAATACTTTTTTTTAAAAAAAGGATCCCAATTCACATAGCAATCAAAGAGAGCCTCTCTCCCTTGGAGCTCTCAATTTCTCTTCTCTCAATTGAATCTAGAGATCTTTCAGTTAGCAATTCCTTTCCTTCCTCAACCACACCTCAAACTCCTAAGAATAACAAAAATTACACGCAAAATTACACAATAACACAAACCCCGACAATAAAAAAATCACTTTCTTTTCTGCAATTTAAACATTTTGCAGCTTGAAATATGATCGACAAAAACACAAATTAACACTCTTTTTTGTATTATTAATAAATAAAAAAAAGGAGCATTAAAAGACACATTTTTATTCCCTAGACAGAGGTAAAAGCAATAATTCCAATCAAAAGCAGACAGAATCCCGCGCGAGATAGAGAGGGGGGGGTTGTGTGTTACCTAGGCTTTGAAAAACCGATGCCGGTAAATTTGAGGCCAAATTCGCCGAGAGAAAAACAAAACAAAAACAATTTACCGCGAAAGAAGCGAAAAAATGAAGAGATCACCGGTGGCGGCAAAGAATGAGAATCCTAATCAAATTTCCCGGGAAAAAAAAGAGAGTAAAGAAATAAAACGGAGAGATGGCGTTTGGAGGGAAAGAAAATGGAAGTGAGAGAGAGAGAGAGAATTGGAAACCCTAGATTTTGTTATTGTTTATCTGTTTATACAACCCGTTAATGGCTGACGAGATTGTTTTATGGTTCTCGATTTCCGTGTCAGAGAGAGAGTTTGGGGAGCAGAAAAGTGTACGGGATGAGAGAGTATTTTATGATAATTAGATGAAAAAATTAGTTGGAAGTTGGAACATGCTTAGCTATTTATTTTATTTTTACTTTTCCAGCTCATAACTACTTTTCTTTATCTATGCTTTTGGGTTAGAAATAGACAGGAAAGAGTAAAACATGTACTGGAATTAGGAAATTTATACAGCTAATTCCATAGACCAATTCTATTTATAAGATTGTATGATGTAGACTTTTGATTTTTAATTTTTTTTATTAATTTTAACAAAAAAAACTCTCAATATCAGGATATTAAAAAATAATTTAAAATAAAAAATGTTTCCTTACCAAAATACCTTTAAAAAAAACATAAAAATTAATTAGGTAAGATTCAGTCAAATCCGAAAGTTAGTCATGGACTGCCCAAATTTGCACACATGATCAGTTTCGCCAATGTATACTGCTTCGGGGAATAGCCTTTGATTTGCCTAACAAGCTGTTTCGAATGATGGAGTCTTTATTTTTTTAAATTGTTTTCTATTATAAAATATATTTTTTAATTTTCAAAAATTATTTTTCACGTAGAACATTTAAATGATCTAAAATTTATAAAAAATAAAGAATAAAAAACACAATTGTTTTCATGCATGGGATTAGAAATCTTTCTTTCTTTAATTGTAACATCAACAGCTAATTCACACTGGCTTTCGTTTTTTTTTTTTTTTTTTTGTTCTCACTTTCTTAATGTAATTCATCTTTTATATTCATTTATTAAAGAGAAAAAAAAGTAATAAAAAAAAAGAAGAAAAAAAATGACAGGTAATAAAACTGCTTCAGTGTACTACATCAGCAGGTCAAATTCGATGACTAACTTTTGATTCCTTAAATTTTATTTCTATGGTTTTCATATTTGTCATTTAATGTTGTAATTAATATTGTTTTCATGTCATATATGTATATATATGTGTGTGTATATATATGACCTTTGCTTATCATCTTTTATCATCTAGTTCTATCTGGTAGTTGTGGAAAATGACTATTAAAATTATATTTTTTTTAATTATTTTTAAAAAACTTATTTTAGCCATTAATTCATTAAAATGATCTAAAAACCATAGTTATTGATCCCGTCCCGGGTACCGTTCCGGTTTTGTGTTTGGAACGGAACGTTTCGGTTTCGGTACCGTTTAGAATGCACGTTCGGTTTTATGCTTGTTCATTTTTATTTAATTATATATATGAAAAAAATAAAATATTAATTTAACAAGTATAATTTAAATTCAAGATAAATGAAATTTAAATTATACAATACAAACACAAAATCAAACAAACATAATCTCAAAATTAGAAACATCTCTAAAATTCCAACAATAAAATTATTTTTTTAAAAATAAAAAATAAAAAATAAAAAATGAATTTAATTATAATTAAAAGATCCAGAATATTTGAAATTTAAGCTACTTATTGTATGTTTTTCAAGTAATTCTATGTTTTTTTATGGTTGTTGTATTTGAATTTGAATTTTGAAATTAATTAATGTTACTTATTGTTTTTAATGTTAGAAAAACTTAAAAAAACAAAATGAACACATTAAGAAATAATCAATAAGTTCAAACATAATTAATTAAAATACATTCCATTACAAATAATTCAATCAAATTAATTACAAATTAATACCCCTATTTTTTATGTTAACTATTATTATATAATAATTAATAATTAATTATTATAATAATTAATAATTAATTATTATATAATAATTAGTATAAAAATATAAAACCCTACCCATCCAACCCTACCCATCTTTTCTTCTTCTCTAGCCGCCCCCATCCTTTCTTCTTCTTCTCTAGCCACCAAACCCTACGGTCCCTACCCACCTGTGGGGATGGGATATGGACTTTGCCTGGTGCGATACTTGCTCTAGCAGGAGTAAAACCTCCGATCTGCATGAAGTTTTTGTCGAGGGGAACGAATGCTAAGGTCGATGCGTTCTTAGAAACTGTAAAGTAAAGGTTGGTTTGCTTAGTAGACTAAGGTTATGAAGTTTACATATGAAGCTCGACTTTCGAAAATCCTGTGGATAATCACCCGGCTTGAATTATGGGACGGGGAGTTATTTCTTACTTTCTTGAGTGTATTTTGTAAGGGACATGAAAGCGGCGTCGTTTGGCTTGACCCGGAGCGGAGCGCCCGATGCAGGCGAGGCGTTACGGGAATCGGCCGGATTTTCCCGGAAGCTGGCAGGGATTTTTTACTGGGGACAAAAAGCGTCGTCGTTTTGTCCCGGATTTTTACAACGGGGACGGGGCCGTTCGGGCCCGTTCGGCCGGAACGGGGACGGGATCAATAACTTTGCTAAAAACACTAAAAAATCATTTAAAGCAAAAAACAATTCATTTTTTTTTTCCAAAATCACTTTTGAAGTGCTTCCCAAACACCTCCTAGTAGTACTATACACTAATAATTTTCTCACTACACTTTTTGTTTTATTGATATTCACATTAAAATAATATATTTAGTTTTATTTTTGTATTGTGATTTCACTTGCTATAATTGTTTGTGATAGTCATCAGTATGATTATTGTTTAAGTTACTCTATATACAATAACTCATTGAGCGAGTCATGAGCCCTAACAAAATAAAAGGCTTCTACTTTTGACAATTATCATGATCCTTAGATCTTTGATAGATGAATTAATGGTATAACTTTTTTTGATAGATATAAATTTGTCTCATGTTAGGTTTGTCAAGATATAACTTAATAGTGAAGCCTAATTTTATTAAAAAGATGTTGAGGATTATCTAGAGGGAGGGTTCTCCACTCTATAAATCTAATCTTGTTAGTGTCAATATATATATATATATATATAAAAAGCAAATGAGTTTTAATGAAATGTCTAGATTGAGTTCAAATGTTCAGTGTGCTAAATGTCAAGATTTTCATCATATCTTTTTCAATTATACCTCTAAACCCTTTGTCATCTAACAACATAAAGATATAAAAAATTGTCATTTGTAAGTTTGTGAATCTAATCTTGAGGACTTTAGTGAACTAGATAAAAAGAATATGCAAATAAAAAAGGTAACACGATAAGTCCATATGAGTTTGAAATAGAGATAAATGAAGATTATAATAAGTTTGTTTTAGTGATAAAAGAGATTTTATGAGACCTTAGTGAAACCACTTAAAAGAGGTATGTGTAGTGTTAGGAATTGTTTTTTTTTTAATTAAAAATATTCCATTTGAGCTTCCTAATACCTTTTGTCCTACACTTAACAACTAGAATGTACGTAATAGATATTGCACGCATATTGAGCTCTCTGATCCTTTATCTCATACATGTGATAAGAAAAGATGAAGATAATCTTAATTTATTAGGTTGTGCCGAAACCATGTCTACTTAGATTTTGAATGTTGTTAGTCTCATTGCTACACTCTCAGTCATATAGTGTTAAAAGCTACAAGCCTAAAAACCTGTAGATCTTTTTTCTATGTATCCTAGCACTAAGAGGTTTGAGTTAGTTGAGTTATTTGCATATAAAGTCCATAAGTTACATGTGAGATCATAAAAAAAATTCAAACAAGTAATGAAAAATATAAGTTTTGAGTTGATTTACGTACGTATCATGATGTGTTTACTGTTGAGGATTATTTCAATATACAAACTAGACCTAAATAGTGTCATTTAAGGGGTGTTTAGAAATACGTTAGAAAAAAAAAATTGATTTTATTTTTATTTTTTTACTTTAAATTAAAAAATAGTGTTTTTATATCATTTTGATGTGCTGATGTTAAAAATAATTTATTTTAAAAAAAAACATCATTTTGATGCATTTTTAAACAAAAAGCACTTTCAAAAGCATCCTCAACCACACTACCAAACAAATACTTAATATAAATTGCAAATGAGTAGTGTTAAATCATTAAAATTATTGCAAATGATTAAATAAAATAGTTATGTCACTAAACTACATCAAACTTTGATATTAGCTCTATTTTTGACACAAAGAACCTCGTTATATATAAAACACAGTCTATCTCCGATGCTTCCTTTTGATATTCAAATCACATTATCCTTATCATTGATACAAAATGAACATATTAATATTACTTTGTAATGTTGTTTTTACCAAGAATCATGAAATAACAAATCTCAATACATAAGCAAAGCGACCAAATTTAGACGGTACTTGAATTACCAAATAAAATCACAACAAAATGATAATATATATATTTTATTTTTTAAAATTTATTTTAATATCAATTCCTCGTGTTTTTTTCTCTCGTTCGAGATTGTAAGCAGTCTTTGGTGTGCAGAAATTATTCAAGAAAAGGTATTAATGGCCAACAAAACAATCATTTCCATGGATGAGAGCATGAAGATTTATTCATATAATAACTTCGATTTCTCATAAGTCATAATGGAAAGCTTTTTCTATGTGATAATGAGGGGATCGAATGGATGAGGTCTATCTCATCTCAGACCTTCATTATTGAGTTGAAGTCTAATACACACATGCACATTATCTAGTTGAAGTGTCGAGGTCGATGGACCATGGATGATCAGAATCCTTGCCTTAATCTCTAACCATTCCTCCGCAGCATATGTTTTTTTTTCTTGCTTTAAAAATAAATAAATTTTATTTATCCATCTTTAAAGATAATATTTATTACTTTTTAGAATAGTTTTATAGTGAATTTATATACTTTTAAAATAAAAGCCCATAAAAAAACATGTTTTTATAGATATTATTATTTTATTTCTAAACCATCATTGTAAGAAACTCTCGATTCCAAAATTATTTAATTAAGATGTGTAAGGATGAAAATATTTATTATTATGGTCTTAAAATTCAATTTAAAAGTCGATCTAAGGCATGGCCCGGGTCATTGGTCAAGGCAAGGTTTGAGTCATTTGTCGAGGCTCGGGTCGTCGATTAATTTGATCCAAGTCAGCATAAGAATAAAAGTGATTACAATCATAATTTCAAAACACAATTAAGGGGTCAATCTTGGGCAAGATTTGGATCATTAGTTAGCTCGACCCGAGTAATTATAAAAATAAAAGTGATTATCATCTTAGTTTTAAAACCCGATTCAGAGGTCGATTTGGACATGGCCCAAGTCATGAATGAAGGCGACTGTTGACCTTACTTAATATAAGGAAAAAAATTATTATTATTATTATAGTCTTAAAACCCAACTCCAGGTAAAGCTCAAGTAAATATAAAATAAAAATAATTATTATTATAATTTTAAAACCTGATCTGGGGGTCAACTCAAGGCAAGACTCGGGTAACATATCACAAGGGTCAATATGAGGATAATTTTTTTTATTATCATAATTTTAAAACCCGACTTAGAGGTCATCCCAGAGAAGGTCCAAGCAACGAGTCAGGAGATCAACATGGATTGACCTGAGTCATTGCATGAATAAAAATTATTATTATCACCATTTTAAAATCTAACTTAAGAATTGATTCGAGATAAGGTTTAGATCAAAGGTCAAAAGGATCGGCATGACTAGCAAAACATTCTTATAAATAATCAAAGCAACCTTGCTTAGACCTTTTTTTTTCAAAAAAGCCAATGGTATTTTACTTGTGTTTTTCAAATTGTATTTTAGCCAAAGCAATCTTTATTTGTTGTTGTCACTAATTATATGCTCCTTAGTTGAGATCTTAACTTTAATATGAAAAGTATTATAAAATGAAAAATAAAAAAACTTCAAATGATTTTGAGTCTTTTCATAGTTGGTTGATGAACTTTGAAGATTGAATCATTAAAAGTGGGTGTTGATTTTCGACCTCATAAGTATTTATAAAACAAATCCTTTAATGGGATCAAATGATCTTTTGATACTTCAATTAACACATAACTGGATAAAGAAAACTTTTGAGTTTGTGTGTGTGTGTGATTTCAAGGAAGATACAAGAAATGATGTGAGGAAAAAGTATGATATCTCTTTTCTCTATATGTATCCATGGGAGAGTTGAAGAGTTTAGAGCTTCTTCTTATATGGAGACTCTTAGGCTTATATATTAATCAAGTGATTTTATTTGTTATATAATTATGCAGAATGATTATCCTTATTGTAGATGAACACATTGTTATTATAGACGATCATCTATTATTATATACGACAATATTATCATTATGAATTATCATCATAGTCACATTACCATATAAAGTGGAACGTTCAAGCAGACGGGTTTGACCTAAGTGTTAATTAACACCATTTTATATGTCAATGAGAGTTGCATGAAAAATCCAAATAAAAAGGTTAATAGGTGTGAGTTTGAACCAATTTATCTTTTTAGATTAGACTTGAGTTGGTCTATAATAACTGTGACAAGAATGACAAAACAAAATGACAATGAAAGCAACAAAATAACTTGGTGATAAAAGGATGGGGTGGCGGTGGTGGGATTTTATTTGAATGTTATCTTAAGTTGTTTAATATCTATAAAATATTTTATGAGGTCTCATTAATTCAATTTAGATTCCCATTAAAATATTTCACTTTCCTTTTTTTTTTATATAAAACTTGGCCAAAATAAATGTCCCTAAAAGTCAAATGATATACCTCTAGTTTAACTAAGGATGAGCAAAAAAACCAATTAAACCAAGAAAATAAAAAAACATTAACTGAAAAAAACCAAACCATTAAAAAAACTGATTAAAATACTTTTAAGAACTCCCGGTCTACTTTTGGCTTTTTAAGTAAAACCAGTAAACCAAAACTAAATTGGTTCAAATTAAAAAAAATATTACTATAAGAAAATACTTGGTTAAAGACTTTATTCTTCGATTTATTCATAACTTCAAAAAAAACCAATGCTACCTTGTGCTTCTTCTACCCTACTATATGACATCTGTTGCTATATGAAAAGGAGTGAGGGATTTGATGACATTGCAGGAGAAGATTAGGTTATTAGTTAACAATGTTGTTGTTATTGTTGTTGTTGGTTGTTGCAAGATGAAGTTTGGCGGGGCCTTTCTCAGGACCTTTCCTAGGGCCACTAGCTCCCCTCAAGTTATCACCACCGAAACACTAACTCACAAAAGGCATGACTACGAACGTCTTTTCATGGTAAGTTCGATTTTTTACATAAAAAGTTGAACAGGACTAGTCGCTTTAAACTAGCTTTAGTTTTTTCCATATGTTAACTTGATTGTTTTTATAGATAAAAACCGAACTGAAAATAATCATCCCTAAATTTAACCATACATTTGCTTTTATACCTTATTTGAAATAAAATCACATGTAAAACTCATTTCAATTAGTAAGCAAAATTAAATTCAAATGATAACCTATTACAATTTTGATGTTGGAAATAAAATATTAAATTATATAATTGAATTCAATCATATTGTTTGGAATACATAAAATTATTTTTAATAAAGAATTATTATAAGATAGTTCTATTTATATTTTATTCAAAATGTTTATATTTGATATCATTTTAAATAAATATAGGGGGTTTTCTTACAAAAAAAAAAGATGATTTTGAAAGAGTATAATGATCTATATATATAGCAGTTCTTATAGACCATGTGAAATCTTTGTTGACAACAAGAAAAAATGTTAGAAAAAGAAAAGAAATTGACAAAATCAACTGATGAGAATGGCTGCTCAGCACTTCTCATTACGATGCGTATAATGTCTTGTCTTCTGAAACACCAGAACTGGGCAAATGTTTTGCTCGGAGATCTTCTAGAAGAAAAGGGAATATGAGCAGAGAGAGCTTGAAATAATGTAAGGTTGTTAGCAGATCGAAGGCCCAGTGTGCGTCAGAACCAGGCCCGAGTCATCTGGGCCCTCAGTTGGGGTCTTAGCTATCGAGCCTTGGCTAAGTGATGGGCAGGTGTGGCTGCACGCGGCCTAGCGTATACTGCATGATGGGACTAGGGCTGGTGTCTCGTTGACCTGGAAAGTGGAAATAGACAAAGCAGCCACATATCCTTTATTCTTTCATGACCAATCGACTCGTAACATGACAAGTTTTTATAGTATTTGGAGTGAAGCCGCGCGCCACCATGCAAAGGGAGAGGCGGCGGCGGCGGCTGGTGAATTAAAAAAATGCATTATCGCCAATAAAATCTTGGCCTGGTGGTTAGAGAGGGGGCTTGTCTTCCTCTCATTCCCGAGTTCAAGCTTTGTCAGGCATGTTTGTCACCCCGCAGTATTTTATCTATTCATTGGACTTGCAGGATGTTCAAGAGTCAAAATGTCATTATAGTTTGGCTTAAATGTTATTTAATAGAGGGCGAGGATCACATCAATCGATTTTTCTGATCAAATTACTACTAGCTCTACCACTTTTGATTATTGTCCGTATAGAAATTGTTTTTTAAATTGTTTTTTATTTATAAATATATTAAAATAATATTTTTTTAATTTTAAAAAAAATTTATTTTTGACATCAACACATTAAAATAATTTAAAAACACCAAAAAAATAATTTAAAAATAAAAATAAAAATAAAATTAAATTAAATTTAAAAAAAAACACTTTTTAAAATGTGTTGCCCTAAATACTTGTTTTTGCTATAAAGTCGTCTGAGGCAACCAAGCACATAAATTGATTTGTGCGGATCGTGTAGAGGACCAAGTTAATTATTTATTTTAATTTTTCTGTATGGATAGGCAATAAGTAATATCATGTGTCACACTATGCTTTTTTTTTATTTTTACTGTATAGTTTCACATCAAGTGTCAGGTCCCCGAATAAATTAGAGAAATTAATAATTTGCTTGCACGGTGTTGAGTGATATTTTATTAGAAAAGTCTAAATTAAGTAAGAAAATAAAGAATCTTGACTAGTCAACAAAAACAAATTAAGTATAGCATGATTTTTTTTTAAATAATAATAAAATATTACTTTAATATATTTCTAAACTCAAAAAAATTTTTAAAAAATAAAATCGGTTGCCCCCCCAGACAGACAAACCACCATAGTATAGTTTAACAAGGGGATATATCATATATCACTATATGACTAGACAATGTATTAATTAACTGACATGATGATGCCGCAATATATCAATAATTGATTCGGGTCACGAGTGCATAGAGCCGATTTTGGACCCATCAAATCTTGTAAAAGGAAGTGAATCTGAATAATAATAAAAATAAAAATAAAAAAAATAAAAAAGGATTAGCTGGCAAAATATGTTTAATATAAGTGCAACTGTGCAAGTATGATTAGGGTAGCTGGAAATATATAGTGGGGGGGAAAAACGACGAACATGTGCGATCACAATTGATTAATTTTGCTGCAAATTAATACGGGGTGCGAAAGCTAATTGAAGCATTTGATTACCATTATTTTTTTTATATGAAAAAAATTCATTTCTCAAAAAATATATTTTATGGATCCAAATAAATAAGTAAAATCTTAGCTATCACAGATTCTTAGAAAAAGTGCACGATATTATCTATCATCTTTAAAAGTTAAATGCATGTTTGGAAGTGTGGTTGAAGTTGTTTTTTAAAGTGTTTTTCGTTCAAGAATTGCATTAAAATGATATTTTTATTTATTTTTTAAAAATTATTTTTGACATCAGTACATCAAAATGATCTAAGAACATCAATTTTTTTAAAATTTAATGTAGAAAATAAAAATAAAAAAAAATCATTTTTTTTTAAAAAAAAATACTTTCTAAACACCCCCCCTAAATCCCACATGGCACTTGGCTTGAGGTTTCCACATATAATGATGGGTGCCTTTTACTAAAGATCATCATGTTGATCGCGATAATGACTGCCTACAAGTCCCTTAAACCATGATTAGATGAAGAATTTGCATTTGGCACTGGTTATTTGAAATTGAAATTAAGAAGAATGATGATGAAAATCCAAGAAAATAAGCTTGTGGTTGCCACCATCAACATTATTCTTACCATTTTGGAGATTATAGATAGACCTAGAAATTATTTTACTATATATGCGTAATATTAAGATATGGATCTTAATCGTTTTGGCTACGAAAGCATGCATTCTTTATGGCTACAAAAATCAGATTTTTTTTATAAGGGATGTGTGTTCTGACTCAAACTCAAAACCTGCCTTGCAGATTGCAAACCCTTTGTCATCACACTACGTCTATTAAAGACTATAAAAATCGGAATCACCATTATTAAATTGTAGAGGTCCCTTTTCTTAATTTTATCCTCGAAATTCAAAAAAGAAGAAAAGAAGATGGACGTGCGAACAAGCTTTCAATGCTAATATTTGATACATGAGTAATAGATTTGATTAATTAACTATAGACCCTTATGTAATTGATGAGCTAGCCAGCCAGTAATGACCAGATCATGAGAACTGAAGATGTAGTACGGAGGTAGCCTTTTCAACAAGAGTTTTCGAACATGAACCTCTTCAAGTCTTGAATAACCTCTTCCGAAGCTTCTGAGAATGGGTCGTTGGTGAAGAAACCGTGCTGCTTCCCCTCAAACTCAACATACTCGACCTTCTTCCCCATCTCCTTCAACCTCCTCGCATAATCCTCACCTCTGTCTCTCAACAGTTCACAACCACCTACAATCACCAAGATTGGATCAAGAGCCACCCGTTCAATATTCAAGCTACCTGGTCCAAATGGGTTAGCCAATGGGTGGTCTCGACTTGCTCCAGCAGGCACACTTAGCCTCCAAAAACTGTACTCGGTTATCTTCAAGTAATCAGTCAAAAACACAAAAGGAAGAAGCGGGAACATACATGCATGCATGCATACAGCTATACATACATACACACATTTATATATATAAACATTAATTTCTGTAAAAGAATTAGACTGCATGTAAGGAGCTTCACGTCTAGTGGGGAGCTTTTCACAAGATAAGGATATCAGAGATATTGGAGGCGGCACTATCTAATACATATGGAGGCATTTCTGTTGTTAATGGATTAGGCACTATGACCATGTATCTCATAGCTAGCATGTGATGTGCTAAGCAACACTTTCTCTCTACCATGTCATCGCTTTCTCTCTTTTTCAGCACTGTTTGATGTTGTATTTTAAAAGTGGAAACAGAAGATACAATTTGATCACAGATTAACACATGCATGCATGTATGTATGTATGTATGTATGTAGAGCTAGCTACAAGCTATACGTATGGCATCGAACGATATGGGACCATGATCCAAGTGAAATATCAGGAGGTGGGACTTGATAGTAGAAGCTGTGGTGATATTTTTTGGCACCATGAAGATAAGACTGCACCAAGGAGAGTCATGATCCCAGGCCAAATGGTGTGTTATTTTACGATTGGAAAGGAAGCCAGGTGGTGTGCTGTGATTCCTTGAGCTTGACCTCTCATGTGCTCTAGTTTAATTCTGGCCTCCGAAACAATAATTGTGGCTTTGAATTTGGCAACGTTTGACCCTCAAAACGATCGAAATTAACCGAGTTATTCGCGAATAGGACAATCTAATCAGTTCTGGCTGACCCATTCAAGTCTCGAACTCAGCTAGTGCACGTACGTCAAAGATGAGAGTTGGCCATGACTCCACCGCAGCACACACAAATAGCAGTGAAACGGGGACATGGCCCTGTCAACAACTTTTCAGTGTAGGAATTTTCCATCAAACCTGGCCCTAATGTTCCCTTCTACTGTGTGTGTATCCTATATCAGCCACCACAATCCCACGTAGAAATCAGTATCTAGCTGCTCAGGTAGCTAGACTAGATATTGCAGTCATTTTCAGAGCTATAATTAATTAATTAATTAATTTCTCGTAGAGAAGGGCAAACATGTTCCCATATATAATAAATTAATTATATGGTAGGTGCTGCATATAACATCATTATTGTTCCTCGCCCTGCCCACCTTGGCAGGGATTCTAGGTTTTGATTTTTGTTAGATTATCCTGTTTATGCATCCTATATAGCTAGCTAGCTATGTACCAACCATGGCTATTTCACGTTTTAAGATCCTAGGAATTATTATCAGGCAATTAGGACCATCCATGCAGGCTACTAATATTTTTTTTTGGTATAACCATTCAGTGTCCGTCACTGCTGACGAATCCGGCTTCGAGTCGGGTGAGACCCTTAAGGACGGCAAAACTCTCCCACATAGCGCCGCTGCATACCCAGGGTCTCGAACTCGAGACCTTGGTTAAGTCAGGACAGCCCTCTGTCAGTTGACCTACACGCTCGGTGGTCAGACTACTAATATTAAATGCTATATATTGACTGCTCACTGTTTGCCCCAGTTATCCCTTACATTATTGCACAGGGGTTTCCGGTGGACCTCTGAGGAGACTACGGCTGCAAGAAGGGCGACAGAAATAAATAAAAGAAAACGACCACAATAATTAGCATCGGCGGCTAGCCTCTCAATTATTCCATATGGGTCACAAGGCCAGGGAGAGATGGGTGTGTGCTCTACAATTTTCTTTTTCTTTTTAATAATAGTAATAATATACAGTGTCACGACTTTTTGCTCTTGCATTAATTTCAAACAATACTTATGTTATCTTGAACGCTACTAATTAAGCTCCCGTTTGGTATTGAGGTACAACCTGCGTTTTGTTAAAAACGCAGGTTGTACCCAATATTTAGTGTTTGGTAACCTTTAAATTGATGGTGGGACCCATCAATTTAAAGGTTCAAACCATGGTTTGCGGAAAGCAGGAAATTCCTGCTTTCCGCAAATCATGACCCTGAGGGGCGCTAAGCTATGCGCCCCCTCAGGTCAATATATATATATATAAATATAAATAAATAAATAAATATATATATATATATATATATATATATATATATATATATATATATATATTTATAAAAATATAATTATATATATATATAAATATATATTTATAAAAAATATAATTTTTGTCTCCCAATTCTAATTTTTTTTTAAATGATATTTTACGATTGTTTTGGGATCGAAAAGCCCTTCACGTATAGATTTAGTTTGGATGAAATTACAAGTAATTTGATGAGAGAATAAAAACAAGTGTCTAATTTAGTTGAATTATTAATTCTATTTTTTTATTATATCCTGTATCCCCACCCCCAACCCATATATATCTTAAAATAATCTAAAAATTAATTACAATATATATATATATATATATATATATATATATATATATATATATATTATAAGAATATCACAATATAATTTTTGTCTTGCAATTCTAATTTTATTTTAGATGATATTTTACTATTGTTCCGGGATAAATTTAATTCGTGATAAAATTACAAGTAGCTTGATGAAAGAATAAAAACAAGTGTCTAATTTATTTGAAATATTAATTATATTTTATTATTATAATTATTAAATCTATAATATTTAAAAAATTATATATATACATATGTATATATACATATATATGTCTTTTAAAGTAATTTCACAAGTTAAAAGCAATATGAAAAGTTTGGTAACCAAACATTTTAAAACTGCTTTTTTTCAACCTCAAACTCAACCACGCAGTTTAACCAAACACTTCACTATTTATTTTTGAACCGTGATAAAAGCACTTTTTATGAAAGCTGCTTTTTTCAACCTCAACCACAACCCTTGACCCTGTAATACCAAACAGGCCCTAAGACTAGTTGGGTGGCAGGCAAAAACAAGGTTGTCATTTGAGAAGATTAATGAAAAAAGGCGTATCTTTTTGACTCCGACCCGTATGATATTACATTACTTTCCACGAATTTGATTCTATTGCTGTCCCTTTTCGCTCTATTTTCTCTTTTCAAATCACATTAAGGTTGACCAGTTTCGTTTAGTCTAGCCTGGCATCATCACTTTGAAGGAGAAATTCAGGATGGAAGGCCCTATATAAGCAGAGAAAACACAACACACATCGATCGATCCCACTCGTGTGTACATTAGTTCTCATACTGACTGTGTAGGAGTGGAAATTAACTGAATTAAAGTGGAAATAGATATTAAAAAACGCATATGATAAATTAAGGTATAGTGAATTGTTGTCTACATCAAATAATTTGAGTGGTTTGATCTACGTTCGTGTGCCAGATTTATATATATATATGAGAATTAAATGTGACGAAAAAGAGAGATTAGATGGAGTAGGTTAACGTACCGATCCAGTATTTCCAAGCTCAGCAACTGTTCACTAGGCCCTTCCTCTGATTTTGTCCTGGCGACCCCACCAAAAAAGGGTGCCATTAGGATATATCCTCTTACCCGAACCGGAGCCAGCCCAGTCGAGCCAGCCCCGACCCGAACGGCTAGGTGGTGTGCAATATTGCCACCAGATGAGTCACCCAAAACAAAAACCTGGTCACAGTCAACCTCGCCTCCATTGACCCATGCATCACCTTCGTCACTCGAGACCTGAGCTTGTAGCCACTGCAAGGCACTGAACCCATCCTCCATGGCCGCCGGGAGCCTGTGTTCCGGGGCCAAACGGTAGTCCGGGGCGGCGACGAGGGCGTTGAGCCCCGAAGCTAGCTTAAGGCAGCAGTTGTGAAAGTTGGGCCACGCACGCGTGCCTACGCAGAAGCCTCCTCCATGAAGGAAAAGTATGACAGAAAACTTCTTCGCAGGGGATGACGGTGGCATTGAAGTGGGTTTGTAGAGGCGGAGGTGGAGGTCGTTTGTCTTGTCAAAGAGGCAGTCCTTGAAGACGATGGACTGGTCAGTGATGATCGGGACGGGGAACCCTATGTCGTTTGACCTGTAAATTGTGCCGTCGCTGAACAGCTGGACAACACCGCCGCAATCCTCTACTACATGAGGGAGGGAGCCCATTTCTGTTATGGCTTCTCTTCTCTAAAGGGAGACGATGATGGCTGGCAATGGAGGTGGGAGGCGTATATATAGGCAGAAGAAAGGGAGGGTGAGAGTTGGAGTTGAAAAGACAGGAATGGTGTCAGGGGTGATTGTGTCATTTTACGAGGGATATTATGGAAGGTGGTGGATGATGATTGCATATGCATTCATGGCCATTGGTTTATCCTTTTGTTTTGAAGAAGGGCCATAGATATCGAGGCTGGTGGTGGCTGTGGAAAAGTGCTTCCCCGTTTATGGTAAAATTCTCTCTTTTAGAAATTAAACGTCTTGCTCTCAAGAAAGAAAAAACGTTACCTTTAAATAGTGAAAGGCCAGCGAATTATATACATGTACTAGCCGTTTACCCACACTCGTGAAACTATATTTTTTTTAACGTAAAAAAATATTAATTGTGTATGATTTTTTATTATAATATAAATTTAGATAAAATAATAAATTTGTGTAGAATTCCTGTTAAGTGTAAGTTTTTTATAAATTTTAAATCGATATAAATTTATCTGTTTAGTAGGTTTCAACGAAATAACCAGCATAAAATTATCATCATCATTAAAAAAGCAAGAAGATTCGTACATTTGAATTATTGAATTCAATGTATTAGGATTAGTTCATTTTATAATCTAATTTAAATTAAACACAACAAACAAAATATAAATTGTGAAAACACCTTCAATAATCAAATAACAAAAATAAATAGTTAATTTTCTATCTACAAAAAGAAAAAAAAACATCATTGAAAATTCATCCCTACATTATCGTCATTATCATGACTATAACAATTAAAATTATTAAACATTATTGTCCAAACAAATAAAATCATTAAATTGCCCAAAAGAATAAAAAAAGAAAAACATTTTAACAAAAACAATAAAAAATAATCAGTAAAATTATCGTTATTATTGTGCAAACAATGAAATTATAAAATCATCTGATCCAAAGAACAAATAAAAATAACAGAAAACACACACATAAAAAAGAAAGAATAGAGGGAGAAATATTAATTTTAAAATGATCACCAACATAAATTAAAATTTCAGGACTCAACCGAATAAAAATAAAACTCCAATAAAAATGAAATGACAAAAATTAAAAACAAAAACTAAAAGCATAAATGCATAAATACAGATAAAAAAATAAACATTGTCCAAGAAGGATCGAAAAAACCCAAGGAATTCATGTCAAATAAAAAATTCAAAGAATAAGGACCAAAATAAAAAAATAAAATATATATTAATTCAAATCATAGGAAAAAATTGAAACAAATAAAAGCCTTGGAACCAAAACAAATAAAGGTATTTAAAAAAACAATTGCAGTGTAATTTTGTAAAAAAATTAAAAGAACAAGGACCAAAATAAAAGGTAGCATTTATGATTAATTTTAATTGGAGGAAAAAAATTTAAAAAAAAAACCTATATACCAAAAAAATTATAGGAACCAAAAATACACCAAAAATCAAAGAGACTAAAGACTGAGATGAAAACCAACATATATAATCAGATTCAATTGAAGGGCACAATTAAAAAAAATCAAATTTTCATTGAACAAATCAGGAATAAAACAGTAATCAAAAGAACATGGACTAAAATAAAACAATCACAAAAATTAAGGAGTTACATGTATTTTCTGATGGTAGGAGAGAGAAAGGGGAAAAAACCAAAAATCATCCACCGACAATTTACCGACCACCATAACGCGACACACGTCGCACCGGGAGGCAAAGGGCATGGTGATGCACCAAGTGACATGACTGATGGGCAATTTCCACCAACAAATGACGCTGCACACGCCGCCCAAAAGCGTGTGCACAGGAAATACTAGTGGTGCATCTGTACGATGCGCCTACAGTGTTTTTGAAAAGAAATAATAAAGAAATGCCAAATTACCTATATACCCCTTGACCTAGTAATAACCACGAAAAAACTAGGGAGGAAAGTACCAAAATACCCCCAGCTCCAGGCCTTCGTTTTTGTCTTTTCTATGGGTATTTATGTAGTTTTATTGTCCATGAATAAGTGAAAAAACAAAAACATCCTCAATTGTTTCGCGTTTTTTTGTCAACTTTTAGGGGTAAAATAGTAGTTTCACTGTGTAAAGAATTTGAAAATACCATACATTTCCCTGATAATGTCCAAAATACCCTCGGTTGTGAGGGTTAATTTTTTCGACTCTAGGGGTAAAATGATAATTTTACTATTGGAATCCATAGTAATCTGTGTCTATGTACACAGTGTAACCTACACAATAAAATGACCATGGTTTTTATATTTTAGTGTGTGTGTGTGTGTGTATATATATAAGTACCAAAATTAATTTGAAGCTGTCATTTAAATGCCAATAGGCAAAATCATCTAGTATTTTTATTTTTTTAATGAAAATTTCCCCAAAATTTTTACAGCGGAGCTGGCTTCTGTTGAGAACATAGAACACAAACACAGAACATAATACATTAGAAAAAAGAAATATATACTATGTTAAAGAATAATATAAATTATATATTGAGAACTCACCTAATAGCTTAAGTTTTTAGGTGAGATAATTCCTTGATATAATATCAGATGCTTGTTGACTCAGTGGTCACGAGTTCGAATCTCAACACCCTCATTTTATTCGATAAAAATCAAGTACAAAGTAGTGTTGATCTGTGCAAATTTCAAGCACAAAAAACTTTCACCTGAAAGACAATATTAGATAATAATATAAATTATATATTAGATCTTACCTGACAACTTAAAATTTTAGATGATATGGTTAGTTGATATATAAAAAGTAATAAGAAGTAAGAAAGTGAATAGAAAACAGGATGAATGTCGACTCTTTTGCCTCTTTTCTAAAATTCATTAATGGACAAATGACCGGTCCACGCTATGCGAATGCAGAGGTAGACATTTGTGAGCTTACTCTATCAGAGCCGGCAATCGGCGGCCTTGTGAGCTTCAATTATAAATCACCATCTGATTTTAATGTCATGGATAGGGACTTGACTTGATCTTGTAGAGGCGGCCATGTGAGATTCAATTATAAAACACCATTATTTTATTTTTTTTTATTTTATGGACAGGATTTGACTTGATTTTGTAGAGGTTGACATTTCACTGTTTTCCTTTGCGGATTAACTAATTATTCGTGGAGGAAAATAACCGCTAAAATCATGGGAAATATTAGTTTACTAACTTCTTTTCCGTGCATCGTTGTTGTTAGAATCATTTTTTTTTAATGTAAGAAGATATTAATTGTAAGAGAATTTTTTTATAGTATAAATTTAGACAAAATAATAAATTTATGTAGAATTCATGTGGGGTGTGAGTTTTTTTTATAAAATATATGAAATTTAAATCGATACTAATTCATCTGTTTAGTATGTTTCAGTGAAATCATCAACATAAAATCATCAACGTCGACATTAAAAAAAAATAAAAAGATTGTATTAAGATTAGATAATTTTATAATCCAATTAAAATTAAACATAACAAAGCAAAATATAAATTATGAAAACATCAATAACCAAATAAAAAAAAATAAGTAGTTAATTTTCTATCAATATAAAAAAAATATCATTGAAAATTCATCCCTACATTACCTTCTTTATCATGACTATAACAATTAAAATCATTATCAACATTATTGCCTAAACAATTAAAATCATTTAAATTATCCCCGAAAAAATGAAAAAAAAACATATTTTACAAAAAAAAACAATCACTAAAATTTATAATTATTATTGCACAAACACTAAAACCATAAAATCATCTGATCCGAAAAACAGATAAATATAACAGAAAACACAAAAAAAGAAAAAAAAAAAAAATTAATTTTAAAATGATCACCAACATAAATTAAAATTTTAGGACTGAACCAAATAAAAATAAAACCCAACAAAAAAATAAAAACGACAAAAATTAAAACAAAAACTAAAAGCAATAAATTTATCTTTCTTGTTTATCGATCATAGAAACAGAATTCTCTCAACATCAATCATCAAGAAAATAAAGAATCTGTGACAGTATTCTTTATTTCTCGCGGAACCCTTCAATAGTCTTAATTTAAAGATGTCATTTTAACAACAAACCATAAACTAAATCAAACCAAAGAAAATGATGAAGAGGACTCATCTGGGGCTGAATATTAGAAGGAAAAAAAAAGGGAGCAATAGCAGCAACCGAAAAAATCAACCCATGCAATTCCAATCCTTCGACACCCAAACCCAGCCAGAATCAATTATCCTAGCACAGGGACAAAGTTGGCAAATGGTGTGTGCATTAAAGGCACAACGATGCCAAACCCATTAACCAACTGATCCATTTCTTGCCAGCCTCGCCGGAGCCATTTGAATCAATACAGTCATTTTCATACGCAAGGCGGGAACCCGAGCTGATGATGAGCCGTATACGGCGGGGGAGAGAGGAAAGCCTGCGACGACAAATCAGTGGGGCAGTCGTAGCAGGGAAAAAAAGAGGAGAAAAACGTGTCAAAATCCGTGAAAAACCTTTGGAGAAGAAGAGACCCAAAACATAAAAAACTATTCAAATTCCATGAGTCTGTATTAGAAACCAAGAACCCTAAAAGAAGACAGAAACAAAAGAGAATGAAAACAAAAGAACATCCACAAGCCAATAACACAACCAGGGTTATTAAGGGTAAAATAGTCTACATATTATTGAAACACCCACATTTTTTATATTTCAGTTAATGTTTTGTTTTGGAACAGGGGCCACAGATGTTCTTAGGGTTAAAACTGACAACACATTGCCCGTTTGTATATGCCATCCCTGTCAGCCACCAAGTGTGCAACACACATGTATTTGATGTGTAAATTTCCAAATGATAATGGCATTCTGAACAAGGGATCATGAGGGTGACAACCATCCAAAACCTAGATGTTAAGGTTTTGTAATGGATGAGCGTCTGTCCTTGCTTTGGCCACGTTTCCTCTCAAAATTACAGCCACGTCATTCACATATTTGCTAAAGCAATAGACAATTATTGCTCATCAAATTAATGAGAAAACCTGTAATTAGCACATAGTTGGATCTTGAGTCTACTGAGTTTAAGAGGAGTTTACTAGAAGTAGACTGTTAATACTAAACAGAAATCCTTGGGGTCATTGGCCATATGAGTTTCAGTTCTGAAACACACCTCCTGCTTGTATTATATTATGAGTAGACTTCGACTGTGCCTGCCGCTATATTAAACTTGGTGGTTGAGGAATAATTCAGACCACCACGCAGTGTATCGTGCATATATGTGGATGATGGCATGATCCTGATGGTGATTCCCTCAAATTTTGACAGTTGTGACAAGGTAGGGCTCAGTGTCCTGGTCGCAGGTCTAACCCTATCTCATTTTTTTCAACTGGGGCAGGTAACTGGTGGTGAGAAGAGGAAGGACCCAAACCCAGGAATCATATGATTCGTGGATCATCAAAAACAATTTTGAAGACCTAAGCTAGGCCAGGGGGGGGAAAAGACTTTATAAAAGCCTATTCATTCGAATCTTGAGTTGTAGCTTGTCCTGCTCTTATTTTGTCCTTTCACAGCCATTGACTCGTCTCCATATTCCATGGAGATTTACCAATCAACTGGAAGTACTGGAGCAGGCTTTCTCTCTCTCCCTTCTTTTTTGGGGTCCTTCAGCACAAGCCTTAGTGTCCTTATCATCACTTCCATCATGCTCCACGCTATTCATCTTTGAACCCATAGCTTAATGCGTACGATGTTTGAGAGTGTGGGTGATGTAAAATAATGAATGCACATGGCATGCTTTCCTGGTGATTTCTATACTAGCCCTGACTATCTGTGTCTAGTTCCATTCCATAAATTCTGTAACCATGAATGCTTACTGGTGATTTTTGTACAAGCCTCGTGGCTTGTTGACTGGACGCACAAGCGGACGATTTTGAGTACAACGGCTGGTAAAGTGATCATCAGAGTTTCTGCTTTTTGGCGATGCTTACAGAGGAAGAAGAAGGTTTTAACAGAGCAAGCTTCAAGCCCCATCCTTTTCACTTCTGTCTAGCTCTTGCACGATATTGATTCCTAGCTTTTAGCACCACCATTACCAATCGGGTTACTTCTGCTTACGAAAGAATAAAGTTTTTACTGTTGAAACATTCCTCATGAAAATAATTTAATCAAATATCCAGTGATTGTACAAGACTTTTTCTTATTGTCAAAGTAAATATTTTATTTTTTATTCGTTATAAAACTTACCTAACTTGAACGTGCTTTCTGGAGGTTCCATGGCGAAGCTTCATCTATCTCGTCTTTCAGACTGCCGCGGAATACAGTAGCTAACCTGAAATTGGGTTACGGCATATATAGCATTCGTAATGTTATGCATGTTTGGTTCAAAGACACTGCCTAAATGTGAACTCCTGATGATTCGCAGCCCCATGGACACGCTAACAACCTGGGCAGCACTGAAAGGCTACGGCGCTTAAGTTCTGCTGGGACAGGATGTAGAAAGAATATTAAAAGAACAAAAAAAGAAAAGAACTACCTATTCAGCCTCTGATCAACATTGCCGATCTTTGGTAAGCAAGAGAAAGTAAAACCTATATTTTCTTAATTACAGATTATTCATTTCTCATGATCATCTCTTGTCAGCAAGCAGCACACAGTTATTACAGTCTACGGTTCCCTGGAATAGTTTACATACGAAGAACAGAAAAGAAAAGGCAAAACAAGCATGAAACGAAATCTTCGTTGTCTCGCGTGTGAGGACGACGAAAGAGACATAAAAAATAAGGGCAATTTGAGAGCCTGTTAACCCCAGCATGCTGCCTATTTTAACCGTGTATTCATAAAGATTATAATATGCGCAGGACCAGATACTCTAAGATGGTCCAGACGGGCACAGAAATGGGAAGCTGTCTTTATAACAGGCAAAACAGCTCTTGCAGAGAATGACAACATGGGGACAGCGCTCAGCACAGCATGAGTGGTCCTAAAAGCAAACATGGGGTGGAATCAGCTTTCCTGGATTCATTATATTGTTGGGATCTAAAGCATTTTTAATTCTTTTCATCGTCTTCAGGGCCTCTATTCCAAGCTCTTTCTCGAGATACTGGAAACACAAAAGGAATTCCACGGTATTAATTATGATAAATATAAAAGTGAATACCATAGTAAAAATTATTACATTTCAACAAATTTAAACAAGCTCCATTGTGTTGATGTGCTCCAGCTCAGTTTTGGGAAACTAACATGCCAAATGAAACTAGTGGTAAATTGAATTTGATTGTGCAGCGGACCCCATATTGTGCATGTTTATCCAAACAAATGATGATAGATAAAGGCATCTTTAACAATGATGTCACTCCATGAGTCACCATGTGGGGGTAATCTATGCGAGTTGCAATGCCAAATGAAATGTCCCTTTGGTTTTCCGGAACTCTATCATATAAATCTCTTGAAATGAATCGTGCAAGAACGAAAAAATGGCATGGCTGTAATTACACACAATTGTCTTGGTTAATCTGTCATGTGTGCACTCATGATGTCACAATTTCATGTCATATGTCATTTTCCTTTGAATTTGTATGTTGCATACTGTTGGACAGGCATGGTGCATGATGACATCATGAGTTGCAAAATGGAATTGTTGATGAAAATCCATCAAGTTGCAAAATGGAATTGTGGATGAAAATCCATCAAGTTGCAATAGCCAAAGCACCAAATGAGCATGCGTCAAACTTCATGAAATGCATTGCAGATTCAAACAGTGGATAAGATACCTTCATTTTCCCTGTTCCTACTCCATGTTCTCCAGTACATGTCCCTGCTCAGAAAGAAACATGACAATGTTTTAGCACCAGAGATTTTTCAGCATTTTATTAGAATGTGTCCAAATGGTCAAAGATCTGCAACCTTAAGACGGGGCGTTTTATCCTTAAAGTCAGAATCTTACACACGGATGCATGTAGATAAACATATAGGAGTAAGACCTTTGACTATGTGAAGCATGACTATCTAAAAACCATCCTAAGAATTCCATAATCTTTTTCCAACTATATAGCAGACACCAGAAAGGAGAATGCACCTTCCATTGACAAAGCAGTATGGACCATAAAATTATTCAATCTTTCTGCCTCCCGCTTCTGGTCTTCTTGGTTCGGGTCGAAAAGAATTACAGTGTGAAAGTTACCATCACCAGCATGAGCAATAACTGTGCTGTTATATGACACGGCAAGAAAATAATTTTCATCACTGGCCTAATTCAATTGAGCGCCCATACAGGAGAAGAAAACAATATGCCTCTTGCATACTGTCTCTAGTAGATGTCCTTCAGAACTACATACCAGACCAATGGCGATGCATCCAGCTCTTTCTTGGAGCACGATATCAATTCTGCAAGCCGAGATAGAGGAACGCATACATCCTGCATGAAATAAGTGGGGAAGGTGACATTAGCAAGAAGCAAAACATCACTAACAAAAGAATAAGAAAAACCTTCTATGCTTGTGTCTGCAGAAGAAAAATGATGAAGTCATTCATATATATCTATGTAGTTTGTTGATAAGAAGATGATCTCTTCATTCATCAGTTTTCACTTTGCATTTGCTTATCCTTTCTTTCATTCTTTCTGGAAACTAACAAGTTTTCTCCATTAAAACGGGCTGGGATTACATTTCAAAAAGTCTAGTTAAAGGTAGCAAGCAAGGTTGGGATGGACTTGCCATTGAATAATGTGGATGTCAGAAAAAACAATGCAAGTGCATCGATGCAAAAAAAAAAAGACAGCAATTATACAAGCAATGTATTAGAGAACTCAACAAAGATGAAAAATGTCCCAAAATACATGGAAAATAAATCATATAATTATCTCCATTAGTCAGTAACCAAATTACCTGCATATGTTTTTCAAAATAATCAGAGATAATGAGCATAAAGCTGAAATAAAATGTTCCATCAAGTACACCTCCACTAAAACAGAAGATGTATTGGGTATATATACAAGCTTGCGAAGTGACTCACAGAAATCATTGCCTCATATTCTGGTTCCATTGCAAAGCAAGCCCATAGAGCCTCCTTCCTTATCTGCAACACACCAAGAAATTAAAATACTACGCATATAAGCTAATCATTTGACAAATAACTGGTTTTGAAACAAAATAATTTTCCATGCTAGCATTAGGAATCAAGGGGGCAGCATCCCCTGAAAGAGGAAAAGGTTGCGAAAACTAAATCCAAGCACTATCCACAACTAGTATGGGAAAGAGCAGGAGTGTAACAATCTGTGTGACTTTACCTTCCAAAGTTCTTTTTTAGCTTCAGGGTCCTCTGCAAAAACAAAATCTGAACCCCTGTGCTCAGAAATGATCTTCTGAACAATTAGTGTTTGCTCACGTACATATGCCTCTAATAACAATAAGCAGGAGATGAGTGGAGTAACAATGAATAAAGTAAGAAGACAAGGCTTAATAAACTTTTTTAATAGGAAAAGTGATGCAATCATTTAGATGAATTTCTATCCAAACAACAATACAACCTGGTTGTTATGGAAGTCCCTGAAATATTAATCATTTGCTTATGAAAAGCATGGTAATATGCTTTAAAATATCAATATTTCTTATTACTGTAGATTGTATTGAAAGCAGATCATAAGATACAGAAGCGCACATAGTTCATATAAAACCAAGAGAAATATGCACTGCCAGATATTTGAACCTCAAACACCAAATCTAGCCAAACATTTAAATTCAACTAGACAGAGTCAGGAGCAGATAGATGACCAATGTTGGAATTATGAGCATTGTTTATCAGGACCTCATGATATCATGACGCTGCCTAAGTCAGTCATTAATTGAACAATGGTTGAATATAAGCCATAATCAATCCGGAAAAAGAAAAAGAAAATTGCACAAAGAATTGATTGTACGAGATAATTCAGTTGTCTACTGTGTTTTATCAAGTAATATCTCAATCAACCAGTAGCTGTCCATTGTGTGTTTGTAGTTTTCATGAGTAACACCATTGATCCATTGAGATTCAAAGAAAAAACAATTAAACCCAAAACACAACGAGTAACATAGAGCTTGTTTTTTGCATTGCTAGCAGAACTGAATCGTTCACAAAGAAAATTTCAAATAACTATTAGCAATGACCATGATACCGAATGGGTACAATTACTAAATCTCATCCATTAAAATCCTGGATTTTATCCAATACTCATAAATAAGCAAGTCACTTTAAAAGACATCCTGCCTTACCTGTGCCTATGAATTCAAACATCAAAGTTGGAAGTTCAGGTAAATTCTTGTCATTAGCAACATTGACAGCTCTCACTTGAACCTCGTCCATTAGCTCCAATCTTGACACCTAATGATAGAGAATGGATAATCCATAAAACATTGAATGCAAGAACACAATTTGCATTAAGTGGTACCTGTATACCAGACAGCATAGTGGCAATGGAAACATCAGCTGCATCCTTAATTGTAGGGAAATTGCACATTGCAACCTGTAATGTTATGAAACTCAATTAACAAATGCAACTAAAGCTTGACATCTGATAAAAACATGTAGTTGAGAATTAGAACAGAAAGAAGGACTCTGTCAATTGCCAAAAGAAAATAACAGATACTTTAAGAGGTGGTTAAAGTAATATTTTGATGTTTCACTGAACAAAACTTCACATATTTTCTGAAGAATATTTGGATGTCAGAGAATTCAGCAAGGATGAACTTCAGGCACCTAAAAATAACAAGAAACCACCAGAACTGTCACTCTCCCTTGTCTACTGCCACATTAATCTATGTTTCTAATATTCACCCAAAAAAATGAAAGGAAAAGGATGGGTTGGTGGGCCTCAAAACAAAGAGGGCGAAGGTACCACTGAATGCTGTGGAATTTTCTGAAGTCGTAAAGTGACCTCTGTTATTACACCAAGGGTCCCTTCACTTCCGATCACCAGGCGAGTCAAATCATACCTAAGGTAATAAATCCAATATGGTTAAGAGTTGACTCGTCCAAAAATGCAATAAAACAGAAATCCTCTAGAGCAATTGAAATCAGAAAGAGTTGAAGGCATCCTCTGCACATGCACAATGGCCAACCATTTTGAAAGCTTCAGATGAGTCTAGAATAGCAAAGCACCATTTAAAAGACAAATTCTGTAGGCTACCTCCACCAACAATTATTTGGTCTGTGATTTCCAAAACACTCCTTAATATGAGGATCAAAATTTCAGATATTTACCTTCTCAGGTTATTCTAAAAAAAATAGAGAGAGAGAGAAATAAAAATGACCAGTAAATATAGAAAAGGACAAGATAACACACCCTGCAGCACTCTTTCGAGCACGAGAAGCTGTTTTGACCACATCTCCACTGGGAAGAACTACCTGGAGCACAAAGTGTATAAGAACTACATTGTCACAAAAATGAACTCAATGCATCTGGAGGTCAGGGGAACAAACCTTGAGACTGATAACATTATCTCGCATGGTTCCATACCTGCACGCTAAAAAACAAATCATTAAATCAAATAAGAAATGAGACCATTGATTCTTCAACAAGTTGCTTACTTTTGAGGATTTAAAGAATTTCACGGAACAGGAAGATAAGTGCTAAAGGCAATAGCTTCAATGTTCAAAGCAAGTAATTGAATGCAAACATAGAATTTAATAAAGATAAACATTAGGAAGCTTCTAGTCTAATCGTTTGGGTGTTGCAAAATTTAATGAAGATAAACATTAGGAAGCTTCTAGTCTAATCATTTGGGTGTTGCAAAATTGTCCATTTCCATACTATATGGATTTCCCGCCTAGCAACTGATTTGAAGTGGTGCCATTTTCATGTTTCAGGAATTCAAGAATAATGGTGCAAATCGTCCTAACTTTTAAGCATTAAAAATGTTTCATTGTCAAAGCATAAGCCCTAGTATAGGGAAAAGTAATGCAGTATTTTAACACTTGCACTAAAAACGTAATGCAAGGCTAATCCTTATTGTTCTAGTGCAGAAGATCGCTTCCCAAAATAGCAAAATCAGCATATGTTTATTTTGGGGTGTTTCTAGTGTTATGAGCAATCCCAGTGACAGAAGATGAACCAGGTGCCTACACCACTTTATAATCAAGTAGTCAATGGAAATGCAGACAAAAACCTTACAGCCAGTTGTCAAATTCAAACGGGATTACTATGGATAAGAAAACTGATAAAAGATTGAGGGAGGGAGGCGTATAAAAGAATGGGAGGAAATTCACCTTTATCTTGATTTAGCAGAAGCAGTTCAATCAAAACATGAAACTTGTGTTTTATTACTGTTTTGACTTTTGAGCAACTAAATTATATAATGAGTACTATAACCATCAGAATGAAACAAAGGCAACTGATAAAGCAGCACAAATACCTCACAGCTAAAGATCCCGAGCAACGTGTAGCACACATTCCCCCTATTGTTGCACCAGGTCCTGTATGTCAACATAATGCAAAGAAGAAGCTAATCTCATTTTCTAAATGGACCAACAAATAGTTGCCAAAACTGCAAACATAAGTAAAAACCAGGTTCATGGACAGTATATACACAATTGAAGTAATTTCAGCCTTACAATAAAACACACAAAAATTGAAACTTCATAGTTTATATATGAAGGAATCAAATTATAACACATCCCAAGAACATGTTTTGTCACTGGGAGAACTGTATAGCATATTTACCTGGATCAAGGGGAAAGAATAGACCATGAGGCTCTAAATATTCATTAAGCTCCATCCACCCAATTCCAGACTCCACGACCACATCCATGTCCTCAACATGTAATGCTTTTACATTCTAAAAATTGAACAAGCAGTTACAAACATGAAACATATTAAGTGTTGATAGGATGAGACGACTGGCAATAGGCTTCAAATTTCAGGGTTATCCAGGAAAATTGCTCGCGGAATTCAGGCTAAAATCAAGTGCAACATCTACTTTTAGTAAGTTGTTCAGTAACTGGAAAAAAACCCTCAGTTAACTTCTTCTTGAGTACTTTAAACAGGAATATAAAAAGCATAAAATCAAAAGAAGGTAGTTTTCATTCAAGCATATTTTTAATAGAAAAAATAAAAAAGATGAGTCTTTTTTAGTTCCCCGTCATAATTTTAGGACATATTGCCTGCACAATATAGAAACTAGAGATTTTAAAGTTAATGCAGATGACAGAAAACTGTTTCAACATATGAACTAAAGCTCGTGTTCCAAAGTGTGTGAAACAATGCATTGGTATACCTTCATCAGTGACATGTCAATGCAAACACCACCATGAGGTGATAAGGTGTGTCCCTCAATTGATGTAGCCCCACCATATGGTACAATCGGAACCTGCTTAAATAAAACTAATCCAACTTAGGACCACTTAAATGGTTGCACCAGCAAAGTAGAGCAAGTAAATGGAACAAGCACCAAAGCTTGAGAGGTAAACATGAGGCAAAACCAATTATAATAGAAATACATGTTCTTGATAGCAAAAGCGTACCGAAAATTTAAAAGGAAACAAAAACACGAGCACACACAAAAGATGAGCTCAGACCTTATGTTTGTCGCAAGATTTCACAATGTTGGAAACTTCCTCTTCTGACCTGCATGCATGGAATATGAATTGCAAAGCATTTTAAGTTTCAGTAGAAGGTGATGTAATGAAGCAAGTCATCCAGATGATCTCAAAGGATAAGTGCAAACAAAGACTTTACACACAACTCCATGATCTATCCACTCTCTTTTCTTGTATATGATATGTTTTTTTAGATCAATGTTATGCATCTTACAAGCATATGCACTTGTTTTCTTAAACAGTCACACAAAGGGAGGCATTCTCACCACTGAATACTTCATACATTCTCTAACTGTACCATAATTTGTTGCGACTGTATGACGACCTAACTTAACAGATGTGTATTTCAGAGCTCATTTACAACATTCTACTCTCTGTACACCTCATCCTTTTGTCCTTAATCATAATTTCACGAGGCAAATTGCCGCGAACACGAATGACTAAAATTATCAAGAATACAGCACAACACGGAGAACATAAGATCAATAATCAAGCTCACCTTGGATAAAACAACGACATCTGGAATATTTACAGCTTTATGAAAACTGTTTTGCGGTTTTCCATGGAAATACCTCTCATCATAATCAATACTCGTGTCATCCTACAAAATATTAACTGCACAGCTCAAATTATCTAGTTTAATGACACCTGTCATTGCATCTCTAAAGTAAAATTGAAAAATAAAAATAAAATACTTGACAAATAGCTTTTAATTCTTCAATAAGCTCCTGCGGTACATGCTTGTGAGATCCTTTTACGACAAACTCTGCGCTTCCTATTCCTCCAATTCCACTGCTTCTCAAAACCAGCAGGAAAAACAAAGATTACTCTTGATATTTAAAATTAAAGAGGTAAATGATTATTTACTAAATTATAAAAAAGAGAGAGAGAGAGAGATGAACTGACAGGGAGTCCAGAGAAGCATCGCAGAGAGGAGGCGGAGATTGGAAGTGAATAGCGAGCGATCCAGCGAGAGTGACAGGAAGGATCGAGTTCGACCAGGTAAAACGGAACGGATTCTGTTTAGAGAAATGATATGGAGGGGTGATTGCTGTTGTGCATGCTCCTCGAGTTCGGAGATGGTGGAAGAATGAGGTGCGGAGGTCGGTGATGGTTTTTGAATAGGAGGAGCGTAGGCGAGAAAGCCAGCTAACGAAAGCCATTTGATTTCAGTGAGAGGCAGTGGATACTGGATTGGATATTGTAATTAGGAGGAAATTTTCTGAAGATAATGGGTCTGTTGAGCACTGCGGTTAAACTTGGTTTAAATTTATTTTATTTTATTATTTTAAATGAATTTTTTTTAGTATTTTTAGATCATTTTGATATATTGATATCAAAAATAATTTTTAAAAAATAAAAAAAAATATATTATTTTGATGTATTTCTAAACAAAAAGCACTTTAAAAAACAATCGTAACCGCTCTCCCAGACAAACCCAAGATAAGTGGCGTGATGCTTCTTTCTTTTTTCTTTTATTCACTTACTTCGAAATTAGAATTAATTATATATCAGTCACTGTATTTTTTATTATTATTATTATCAACATTAACATTAAAAAAAAATCTTTTATACAGGGCTTTTGCATTGTTTTTATTTATCTGCACAATAAAAAAAAGTTATTACACTAGTTCAAACATTATGGCCTTCCACATATAGTTTTCTTTGTCTTTACACATTTTTTTATAGAAAAAATGACATATTTAACATTCAACTTAAAAAATCTGAAGCCGACTTGCACTATTGTTTTCTCGTCTCTGCAGTTTTTAGTAATATTCATATGTCATTGGGGATTGAATTATAAAAATATTAATAAATCAATTAAAAAGTATGCCACGTGTTACATGTGCCAGCGCGTCAACATCCGCTCGCCATTCTAGAAACACCTGGAGCGTATTTCGACGATCAAAATCTGTCAGACTCTCATCTCATCTAACGCATCAGGTGGTGGCAAAGCAGCCGGGGTGACGCATGTGGTTAGGATAACGATGGTTCGGCGACTATGAGGATTTTTCCTCCTTTTCTCTTCTTTTTTTTTCTCAAGTATTATAGTATTATTGAGTGTTTAATATTGCATTTTAAAAGTATTTTTTTTAAATATATTTTTTAAATTAAAAAATTTAGTGTTTTTAGATCATTTTCATATACTAATGTTAAAAAAATTAAAAAATATATTATTTTAGCACATTTTTAAATACAAAAAACATTTTTAAAAATAACTTCAACCATAATCCTAAACAAACATTTAGTGTTCGTGCCTTTAAAAATTCAGTTCTCCTCTAGTTTTGTATTTATTTTGATTTTAGTCTTTTTTATTTATTTCTTTTTAATTTAAATGCGTCTTGATTTATTTATTTTTTACAAAATCATCGTCATTTAATTTCATATGATTTTTGTATTTAATTTGGACTTTCTTTAGATTAATCCAATATGTTACCATGTTAATATTTATTTATAAAAAAAAATATAATCTTAAGTTTTTTATGTATTAAACAATGTTTTTACTAGTCATTCAAGTTGTCTTTAGATATAAACTCATATTCCCAAAATTTCCTTTTGCAAGATAAACAAATGGAAAAATAATTATACAGAATTACCAAAAAGACTAAGTTATAAATATAAAAAAAAGAATTAACTATGGGTTTCCTATAATAACAATTATTATTATTATTATTATTTATTATTATTATTATTATTATTATTATTATTATTATAGACCCTACATTCAGTAAATAGTGTTTAACTAATTAAAGAACAATGTAGTGGTTTAGTTACCACTGCAATATTTTTGACGGATTGAGATTGAACCTTGCATGAACACTGGCTAGAGGTTTTTAAAGAACATTTTCTTGAGAGAAAAAAGAAGTTTGAAGAACCTGCGAAATTATGTTATTTTGGGGAGGATATGTTTAGGAAATAAAACTATTTGGGTCATTTTTTTAAGAAAATGAATTAAATTCTGCTTTCCCTTTGTGACCAAACACGTCTAGATACATGGAAAATTCCCATCGCACTTCTTGTCAAAAAGGACTCCATAGCGCGCATCCACTATCCAAGCTTGCAGAAAATGGTCATATATGGATGTTAAATTTTTTTTTTTATCTTTTTTTTTTTAAAGAAAAAAAACTTATTGTCTTGTTTTTAAATTATCTTGTATTTAAAAATATATTAAAATAACTTTTTTATTTTTAAATTTATTTTAATATTAACATATTAAAATAGATTGAATGATATATTCGATAGTGTGATTAACTATATTTTTCAAAGCATTTTTTATACAAGCAAGTAAAAATAATTTAAAAATACTAAAAGATGTAATTTTTAAATAAAAATAAAAATATTTTTGAACAAACAAACACAAATACCGTTCGAACTTGGCAGCTGCTTGCACGAGCATTTAATGATGTTTCTAAACATTATTAAATTGTTTTTAAAAATATTTTTTATTCAAAAATATATTAAAATTATATTTTTTTTAATTTTTTAAATTTACATCCACACATTAAAATATCTAAAACTATTATTTTTTAATTTAAAATAAAAATAAAAAAATTTTAAAAATACTTTAAAAATGCAAAATCTAAACATCACCAGTCCATGTACAAGTATCGAAACTTTGCACTCTGTCTACCAGGAGGAGGTTTCTGTCACATCACCCGTCCAAGGTCCAACGATAATATGGAGCAAGGCGAAAAGTTTGAAAAAAGGGATAAGGTTGATCACGCCTGCTTTGCCCTGTTGCACTGTGACATGGCCTGGCTGCTATGCTGTGCCATGCTTTGAATCATGAATCTAATCAGCCGAGGTAAACCAAGTGATGAAGAAAAAGAAAAGTAGAACTAAAGCATCAACATCAAGATAAGAGACTGAAAAGCTGCTAAAATCTGAAACGAGCTGAAATTTAAATCGAGTTAAAAATGATACAGTTTTGTCTTGTTTTCTTAACTAATATGAAAAGTTTCAGCCGAAACGAAACGAAATTTACAGCCATGGTTCAAGCTGAGACATGGAAGGAGTTAAGCAGGGGATCATCGAAATTCATAAGCAATTCGATAGATAATACTTGGCGCTGACCAAATCGAGGTCCACCAGCAAGAACAGAAAAAAAAAGAAGATCTTCAATCGGTCCAACTCAAAACCACCAAGAAATCCACAGCTTCCACCCTGTAATGCTTGAATTATGATTTTTCATCTCAAGCAAATCTGGGCTCAGCCATGCTATAGATTTGAAGTACACTTCCAAAATTCTCCCACGATTCAAGCCTTGTCTTAAGAAACAAAAATAAAATAAAAATTATGATCCAGAGAGACCGACCCCCACAATCAATACCCAATCGCGTATTTGGTCTGTAAATCCCAATACTCCCTGGTTTGCTTTACCATCTCAGCACGTTCAGCAACCATCCTCTCCTTCCAGTACTCTTTGCACCTGAAAGATTTTAACAGTCAGAAATTGTAAATTTTAATCAAGGAGATGTTTGGGAATGCGTTTGGAAAGTCTTTCTGAAAAAAAATGAAAATTTTTTTTATTTTTAATTTTTACTTTAAATTAAAAAAATTGATGTTTTTAGATTATTTATGATGTGTTGATATCAAAAAATGATTTTTAAAAAATAAAAAAACATCATTTTGAGATGCATTTCTAAACGAAAAATATTTTCAAAAGCAATATCAACCACACTTCTAAACAGTCAACAGGAGACTGGAATATTGATTTCTTCACCTTCTCTTCACAAGCAGATCAAGTTCCAACATGTGCACTGCGTTAGTGTATACCCCTGCCTGCGTAGGATAGCAAGCAAACTTGAGGTCAATTCATGCCTGAAAATCCATTTCTTCAGAAACAAAACAACCTAGACAGCAACCAAGCATGCTACCTATATCAAGCAGCTTTCACTTCAATAAAGTAAAATAGCACATCTCTTCAGGTTGATTACTTAATCTTATGAAACTGAAACAAAAATGTTAGAAAGAATACAAAGATAATCCATGCTACCAATAAAGATTCGCCACCTGCAAACCTCTCATGGTAAACAAGACAGAGAACCAGCAACATCGAAGATCCCAAGAGAGTTGAACTTACTACAACCTTTTTTCTTTGTACACACCAAGATATTATAACCCAATGTAAGAAACCAACCATGCATGGTGTAGAAGACTCGTTCATTTCTGCTGTTGAAACAAAACGAGGCCCTAGAAGATCACAAGGTTCCTCTAGTAATATACATTGTCTCAGATTCAAGTTCCTAACTAGTAGATGCCTTGAACAATCTTAAATATCAGGGAATCAATTTGTTCAGAGCGTAATTGTTTTTATCCAAATAATAATTATCTGCAACCATCAGGGATTAGAAGGTGGGATGGCCACCATTACACTATCTCCTAAAATATCAAAATATTACCATTTTTCCCGCACAATCAGAACACAGTATTGTAATCTATTGAGAGAGGACAACGAATTTATAATAATCTCATCATCATGTGCCTAGTTTTGCACCAAGGAGAGCCTAGATAAATTGTTTTATCAGACAGGAGTGCTAGGCAGTTACTCTCCTACAGTATTCAAATCCTGAAAGCATTATGTATCATGAAATTGTTTAAACAGAGGGGAAATGATGAACGACAATTGTCAGTATAAGAGTTTGGCATGATTTCTGAAATCATGTATCCTGATGCCGAGACATTGTAGGAAGTTATGAGCATAAAAGCAGCTCGATAAGGGGATCGCAAAGAGTATCCATATCCAGATCAGCATGAGAACAAAAACAGGAATAAGAAAGACCATAAGACTGGATAAATATGGACTCATCTCTCAATTATCTAATCCTCAGATGTGGCTGTACTCTACATGATTTTCAAGAGGTCTATTAAATAGAAGTCTTTAAGTATCAGAAAACTATCTAAGGTTACACGGACTCGTGTAGTGTGGATGTCATATTATATTTTGAATGGATTTTTCTCTCATGGTCGTTTGGGTTCAACCTGGCTCCATTATGTCCATCTTTAGGCTACTTTCCCTTGCTGGGATTTAAATACTTCTATTTCTTTTTCTCATCCTTCTTCCTTGTACCCACAACAATTTTTTACCACCAGTTAGATTTTTGGAAATTCATGTGGATAAAATAATCAATCCAGACGAAGTTTGAATCCTGCGCAAGTCAGGCAGAATCTTGGATGGTATTTCCTTTCCTGACTACAAATATGCATAGACACGTTTTCACATACACACACAAGCAACTATACTACAGATATACATGAGGTGGTCTAGTGGATTATATTTATAAATACCAGTTTGCTTGAAAGAGATACAGACCTCTCTACAGACAGGGCACTTTGCATTTGAACTTGCAGTTTTAAGGCCTTCAACCATCAGCACAGAAGCAGCTGAGCAAGCACACAGCTTGCAGAAAAGATGGCCACAACTCAAAGCATATGGATTAAAAACTGTCTCCTGAGAGATAATGATTAAAAAGAACAAAATAAGATGATACCAACAGAAAAAAAAATATATTTTTTGTGCTTTGGAATGCACTAGAATTGATATCTTACCAAGCAAATGGCACAAGTCAGACCGTATTCTAATTTTGTTGAATTTGGAAGCATCAGTGTCATAACAGGTTCTGTAACACTGAGATCACAGGAAAACCGGCTGGAAAACTCACTAAACTCTCCTCCACCTATTCCATCAAAATTCAAATAAAAGGCTCCCAACTCCATTAGCCAAGGTGATTGCAAAAGCTCTATATGTTCAGACCGCATCTTGGATTTGAAATTCTTCCCATTTATAGAGCAATGTACCTAAAATTGAAAAAAAAATGTCTTTAATGTAGAGATAACATAAACCTAACAAGAAAGGTCAAATGATGAAAATGGACTGAATTGGTGAGTACTTTGTCATATTTCTTTAGAATTTTACGGATAGCAATTGCATTCATGGTAACATATTCAATCAGCATGCGCCCTTCTTCGACCATGTTCTGCTGATCATTTGTGAAACATTGACGCAGACGAAGTTTATATTTTTGCATTCCCCTGGCAACATGAAGATGGAGGAGATGTCTAACTCTGGAACTGAAGCACCCAGCTATATCTGAAGCTTCCCTCATCAATTCAGAAAAGAACATCTGGTCACACACTACAAAATCAAAAAAGCTATTGTGATTACAACAAAGATACCAATTACAAACATTCAGCTGTCTAAATTATTCTGTTTTAAGTCGAGCCTGTAAGGGTTAGTTAAAATGAGCGACCTAAATTGAGCATACAAGACCCTGCCGGAACCCAATCCTGCTCATTACATTTATTATAAATCAGAAGAGATGAATTATTAATCGCAAGAACATCAAATAAAGGTACGTTGTCTAGAGAAGGCAATCAACTGAGATCTTAAATTTATATAGCAATTTTGAAAATATATAAAAACAGAACAAGAAAGCATGCGAAATCTCTTTCAAATATTTTCAAACACGAAATCAATGAATAAACTAAAACCCTGGTTAGAAAACAGAATGTTTGTGGCGAAGGGACACCACTAATTACTCCACTGTTCTTTTTATTGCCTTAATTTCCTTTTCTTTTTTTTCACCAACCCGTCTGATTACTCCTCCTATCCTTTCCTGGCTTCCAGCTCTTTCAATTCGGAGACGAAATCAAATGTCCTTACAAACTAAACTAGGCATCAAGAAACATAATCAGCCAAAAGGGTTAGCTGACAACTATCGACCAAAAGTTTTCAAATTTGGCAGAAATCCCATATCAAAGATCCCACTTTCCAATAAAAGCATGAAAGGAAAGAGAGCTTACATGGGCATGATTGGCAATGGCAGAATTGAGACAAGCTGTGATTCTGTTCACTATCCATTTCTTGTTGCTGCTCGTCGTTGCAAGAAGTGGATGATGAACCTTGGCTTCTGCATTTCTTTAACACCTTTTTGAGTCTTTTGTACTCAACATGAGCACATTTGTCCAAACACCCTTCTTGTTCTCCGTGTAAATACTCCATGAATGTCTCTCCAAACTTCATCTTCTTCTTTATTTCGATGAAAAGACACAAAGGATTGATAATATTTTATTTTAAAGATGAATTAAATGGGATTTAGAAAAGAGTTTCTTTTCTATAGAAAAACACAAACAAGGGGAATGTTGCGTCCGATTGTTTGTTTCGACGAAAAACGAAACCCGCGCTTCTATGGGGATTTGCATCCATTAACGTTAAATAAATAGGAAGTACAGTTTGACCTAAACAAGCAATGTTAAAATATCAATTTATAGGAAAATCGGGGTCCACCCACACAGCCCCCTCCACCAACGTAATGATGGGATATGACCTCCTCTCTGTCTCGCTCGCCTGTTGACGTATCCAATTTTTAAAGCTCTTTTTATCCCAAATATTTAATGTTTTTTTAAAATATGTATATATAAATTTATATCAAAAATAATTTTAAAAAAATTAAATAAAAATATATTATTTTAATAAAAAAAATATTTTAAAAATAAACATTAACACATTCGAAGCACCATCTTATTATTTCATAACTATTTTAAATTGCGTTGTCTGTAAAATATTTTAAGGAATTATACACTTTGAAAAGATATTAAATTATTTATTTCTAATATTCTTTTATGATTTTATGATATTAATATTAAAAATAATAAATCAAAACCATACACCACGCACGCATCAGCACCCACTTCACTTTTTTACAACCTTAATTATAGGTTTTTTGATAATCAAATTTCTCATCATTGATACACTTTAAAAAAATTCTTTAATTTTTCAAAGAAAGTAATGATCCTCACTGGGAAAGGCTGATGCCGCACCCTTCACCCATTATTTCCATTATTTTATTTTCCATACTAAGCATGATGACAACATGACACTCCATCTTCATTAAGATATTAACTGTTTTTGTGTTTTAAAAATATTTTTAATTTTTTTTAAAATATTTTATTTTATTTTAAATTAAATTTTTTTTGATAATTTTAAATATTTTCATGTGTTGATATTAAAAATAATTTTTAAAAATAAAAATATTATATTAATATATTTTTAAATAAAAAAAATACTTTCAAAAACAATTTCAATCACACTCAAATATAAACTAAACCAAGTCGGTGAGCTCATAAGTCCGTGTATTCTCATAAAATTATTAACGTGTTCCGACATTAATTGGTATTTGAAATGTGGACCTTTTATTTTTTTCATTATTATTTAAATAAGTCCTTCCAATCATATTTAAATGTTAGAATATGAGTTGACTTGACAATAAGGTTCGGTAGATTTTTGACCCCGCACTACTCAATTTCTTTTTTAATGTTCAGGTTGAAATCTTTTCTCCTTTCTCCTTGTTTCTTATAACAATTTAAAACACACAAAAAAAAATATGAAATGGTAATTGTAGTTGATCATGGAGATTACGTGGCATGTCCTAGGTCTTAGAAATATGAAATGGTAATTTATGACTATAAATTCCGGTGAGATGCCATGAACTCCTCATCATATCAAAAGATTTGAATCATAATGAGAGACTTTGTCTTTAACATCTTGATTAAGTTTTGCATCAATCTTCAATTGATCTTCTTCTTCATCAATGCTTGTTTTTCTTTTATTCCATCTACCTTCGTTAGGCGATATTATTAAATTTAATCAAACAGTTTGACCTAAAACTTATTAACCTGAATTTATATTTAGCTCAAATTTCTAATTAAACCATATAAGAGCTTATCTAAAGTGCATTAATCAATTTAATAGGTCAAAAGACAACTTCAATGACAGATAAAAACATAACATAACTTTTTTTAATAAAAAAAACATGCTTGGTTTAATGAGTAAATCTGTCATACCTGTAAATTAGATAACCCGAGTTAAAACTTCAAACTTAAATATTAGATGATGAATTCTAGTGTGATTAATAGTTTTTTCTCTGCAATATTATTCATTTAACCGTACGATAACAAAAATATATTATCAACTATTGTCACACGTCTTTGTGGACGTTATAAGGTTCTTGGAGTATTCATCTAGTTGGATGGTTCAGTGTTGTTAAGAAAACCCGGGTGCAGTACTCTTATCAGAGACTTCAGAGTAAGAGACTGATTCTTTACCTCATGTAAGAACTACATTGTGTAATTTGATGTGGTTTAAGATTTTGATAGATATAATTTATTTGTGTGAATAAATCTGGTTTTTTTTAATGTTATTATGGGTTCATGTGCTAAATAATTTTTTTAGAAAAAAAATCAATGTAGATGCCCTGAAAGGGTTCACCTATCCTGGAAGGCAGATAAGTTTTCTTCAATTCGTTCGTCATGAAATATTTCAATTAGAAATTGTTTAAAACTCAGAATAATTATGAGATTTTTTTTATGAGTTCTAGCTATTTAAATATCAACCTACTTGTAGGTTCAATATTTATATCATATTTTTACTATTAATTATCATGAATAGAAATTGCTAATTATTGAAATATTGGTCAAATTCTTATAGATTAATGTAAATTGGTTATTTAAATTCCGAGATGCACGCAAATACATTTTTTTAATTTTCATATGGAATTACTAAACAAAATGATATATATATATATATATATATATATATATATATATATATATATATATATATATATATATATAGAGAGAGAGAGAGAGAGAGAGAGGTTTGGTTGTATGCAATAAACATTTTGCATTAATTAAAACTTTTTATCTTTTTTTTATCAAAAACATAATAAAAATAAATAAAAGGAAAAACAACACAAACACACATTCCTTTTTTATTATATTTTTACTTGCACACAAGTATAATCACAAATGTTTGCATGCACTAAAAACTTATATTATAATAATAATTTAAATAGACACATAAATATCTAAAACTATAAATGGAGCTAAGATTCATAAAATAACAATAAAAGATGTTGGAACTCAAGAAATGACAGCAAGATAGAGGCATAACAATGATGGGGCGTGAGTCTTGTCATAACCCATTTCTGGGTTATTTCTCAAATTTACTTCAAATATAAATAAAATAACAAAAAAAAATGTTGATGTAGTGAAAAAAATCAAGTTGGAAATCTTGGACAGATTCGAGAGCCCGATCGTACCTTTATTGTGCCCAAAACTATAGGAAAATGTAGATTTAATGCTAAAATAAATTATTATTGGATAAATTTGTATAAAAATTAAGTTGAAAGGCATAATTATATTTTTAATATGCCAATTTGATTTAATAATGGGACAAATTAAAGTTTAATTATGTTTAGAAGTTAATTTAGGATTCACTTGAAGGATTTATAAGTGCAAAGACTTAATTCTACTTTAAATTGTTCAAATTAATTTTATTAAGAGCTTAATTGATGAAAAAAATAAGTTGAAAAGCCTAATTCGGGCTAAATTGAGAAGATTGGAATTTTGGAATACCAAATTTAATTCTTACCAAGTCAATTGGTTAAAATTGGGAGTAAAATTACAAGAAAATCAAAGTTTTGGAGTCAATTAGGAACAAAATTGAAGAAATTCGAGATAAGGGGCTCTATTGAAGTTTGACAGGAGATAAAAGCAGAACAATCATAAGATAAATTACCAAATTGAACTTTGAATGGTCACTATTCATTTTCTTCCCCCGAATTCTAATGGAAATCCTGCTTTGGTACCATTTTTGCAGGTGCATTTATCCTTCATTAAATTTGACCAAACATGCACGAAACTGCTTTTATGATTCTCTAATATACCAGGGTATGATCCGTTATGCCTGATTAACATCACACATGTTATGGTTCAGCTCCAATATTGATACCTTAGACAGCCTACTGCAGCTGTCAAATTTGACAGTTCATGACACCTACTTTGAGCCAGTGGTTGAGATAGTTCTATTTGAACTAATAGTTGAAATTTATTCCACGTATAGATAATATTACCTTCTTCCACCAACTATAATTAAAGATGAAATCTATGACTTGAGGGGGAAGAAATTAGAAGCCAAAATTCAGGAGAAAAAAAACCCAACCCCTTCCCTAGTTTTTATTGTTTTGTCTACAATCCCTTTACTTTTTTTGGCCATGACTGCCACCATCTTTGTCACCAACACATCCCGTAACAACCAAAAAAGTATTCTCTACATTGTGGAGCAATCCTAGGTCGATCATCTTCTCCTTTTTCTCCCCTCTCTTACTTCCCTGTGACTGCAATTGTCATTGTTTCTTGGCTTTTTCGACTAACTTCGACCATCACTGTAACCAAATACGCCATTAAGGCCACCAACGAAGCTTCCTCTTCACATCGGACTAGTCCATGACAGGTAACAACCACTTTCTTTTCCTTCACTTTCAGCCCTGCTCACATAATACTTGAACAACATAAAATGAATTAATTCACTTTGCAATGTTCACTTGGTTGTTGTTTTTTTCAAAGAAAAAACAAAAATAAACAAATTTATATGTCAATATTTTTATGATTTCATTGTATGTTTTTCTATCAATTTTTGTTCATTATTGGTTTGTAGATCTACATTGAAGTATACAAAGTTGGTATTAAAAAAATCTTATTTTTCTTCGAAATTTCCAAAAATATATATAAAAAAATCCTTATTTGAAAAATATATATAAAAAAATGTGTTTTCTTTTCATGCATACGGACAAATTCAAAAAAATTCCTAAGCATTTTTTCACAAAATAAAAATTGCATCTTTACTCATGTTTTAAAATGAAAAATGAGATATGGTAAACAATTAATGATTATTAGTTAGAGTTCAACCAAAATATCAGAAATCTTTCAACAATCATTGTGTTCATGTTTTAGTTATAAACTTTAATTTATGGGGTGTAAAATTATATTATAAAGTACACCATTAGATATTAAAGTACAATAAATATAATATTAAAATTCAGACCTTAGAACAGTTAGGTTTTTGACCCAATGGGGTAAAGACTCTCTCGCGAGTAGAGATCTACTTCGAGACTTAGAAAAGACCAACAAATAAAAATCTTACCTAGAAAAACAATCAAATAATAATGTACTTTATCTTAAGTAAGGTGCACTGAGGGTGATGCATCTTCCCCTTGCACAACATGTTTCCTTACTAAAAATCTCACTGACCAATAGATTTTCTAGTGACTTCAATATTTGGTGGCAACTCCTAAAAATTATAATAATAATTTTAATTTTATGATTAGAAAAAACTCTCTTTTCGTGTACCTCCCTCTGTCTTTAGGGATGCCGCGCGTGAAGCGAAGAAAAGACCATCGTCGTGACAAGTCTCACACGTCACCCCCACTGGCGGCGCATGAACCTATGCGTCATCACTAGTGAAGCTGAAAATGGGTCGATTGAGAGCATGATTTCTTTCTTTTTCCTTCTTATGTTGATTGTGGAACTGATGGAGACTTGAAAAGAGAAAATGCACATGCAACAAGTTTTAGTTATCTCATTTTTTCATATATAATTTCCTTTTATTGGTTGTTATTGTTAAGGCTCGATGGTGGTGTTGTTATAGGGTTTGCTATTATCAGTGGAAGCTTGTGGGTAAGATGGAGTTACCGTGTGATTTTCTTATTTGGGTGGATATTGTTGGTGTGGGTATTGCTGAGATGATGATGACAAGTGAGAGGAGAAGATGGGTTTGACAGGGCTAGACAGGGAATAAGTGGTTATTGATGGTCTCTCTGTTGGTCTTGAACCGATGAGAAGAAAGAAGGATGAACGGTATGGTGGAGAGGTTGTGCTCGAGGATGTCATGGGGAAGGATGTCATTGATGTGGCTAGAATGAGAGTATATTTAGATCAATAGAAAGATGGTGAGAGGTGTTGTTTGAGAGAGGAAGCTGCTATAAGAGAATGGTGGCCAACAAAATGAGAGGATATGATGGTTGTTAATGATGAAAAGGAAAAAAGATAGGAGAAAAGGGAAAAAAGTGTTGTTGTTGGTTGGGAAATGGTCTGGGATGGCTGAGGCAGAAAGTTATGGATGTTGTTATTTGGACAAGATAGGTAGGCCACAGTTGGTTATGGTGTTGAAGAGAATATTGTTAAGAGAAATTTTGGTTGAACTAACAAATAACATGAATAAATTTTTGTATGAAAAGTGAATTTGGAAAGTTTTGATGCACCAAAATTATATAATTTGCGTGATTTCTAATTTTTGAGTTTTATTTTGGTCCCTCTTATTTCAATCTCACCCTTTGTTAATAAATCAAAATCAATTGGTCTTCAATTAGGATGAAAACTGTTGAGAAAAACATTGAGGACGAAATTGAAAAAAAATGATTTTTTTTGCACAATTGGTGAATAGTAAAAAACTCATGCATTTTAGATTTTTAGGTAATATTATGACATGACAATAAAAAAAATCTAAAAGAGAATGAATCAAAGAGAACTAAATTCCATGACCGAGTTTTTTTTTTAAGTTATAAGAACTCATTCAGGGGTGAAGTTGGTTCAAAGTTATGATCATAAGTCAAGTGTTTGATATATTTTTTTTAACAATGTCATTTCAGAAAATAAAATCTTGGTTTTTTTATTGACCTAACTCAATTTAAATCCTAACTCAGCAAGACATGAAGTTACTCACCATACTCAATCAGGTATCATAATTAAGATATTGAGAAGCAACTAATCTAAAATAGATAAAAATTCTATGAATCTATGAATTCTGAAAGTTTATCATCATCTCTCACAAAACCTTAGGTGTTTAACCAGAATCTTTTTTTTTTTTGCTTAGTAATTTTTAGCAAAAATGATTTTATGAAAAATATTTTGTTTTTATATTAAATTTTTATGTTTACATCACTCAATTATTACAAGGTAAATTATAATACCTCTCTGGTATGCTAATTTTTTTTTTTGTGAAACCTGTTTGAATTATGCTTATAATCTTAATGATATCTTAGAAAAACAATATACTCATTATTGATATCCATCAACAAAATTAACACACAGAACGAGGAATACTAAGAGGATGAAATATATTTATTTTATTGTGAAATTGTCACTTGACTAGCATTGTTATGCTGGTAGTTCTTGGTGGGATTTATTTTAAAGAAAAAAATAGATATATAAAAAATATGATTCATAAATATAAAAAAAATATATTACCTAAGATTCATAGATGTATCTCTTTAATTTTTTTTAAGTGGGCTTACGGAAGAACAAATAAAATATCACTAGTTATTTTATGAGCATTATAAAATTACTCATTAAACATGTCGTGAATTAGTAAATCAATCTAGTAACTTGATAACCTTATCTTGACTCGAGCTTAAATTTCAAAAAAAAAATCAAATTAAAATTGATTAAGTTTGATTCAATTGACTTGTTGAGTCAACTATAATCCAATTAAATTCTAATTTAACTTTTTTAATCATTTTTATTTTTATTTTTCAAATTAAAAAAAAATAATTTTAAATTTCTATAACTTAACTCATTCAACTCATAATCCAAATCTTAATCCATGTCATGAGTTCAAATGACTTTGAACTCCTTTTGACATTGACATTGCGGTAGAATCTTGTTTTTCAAAATCTTTGAGTTTTTTTAATTTTAAATTATTATATATATATATATATATATATATATATATATTTAATTGTTTTGATGTAAAAGATAAATTAAAAAAATATTTTAATATATTTACAAATATAATGAACAACTGACACCGGCTTTCAACAAGTACATAACAAGTTTGATGATACTCACCGTCATTTGGTGCCCACCAGTAGAAACAGACAAGAATCCCATAATTAGCAATCACATGACTTGCTTCTCTGGACTTGCATCTCTTATATGCTAAATTACTCTTTAATCCATTACGAGTCCTGAACATGTGAATTTTCTAGATCGCCTAAACAAAAACACGAACACCACAGCAAGTTTCACAGATAGGATTCATAGCCCATTACAGCCGTTACCCAGAAAAAAAGAGAGTACCGAAAATCCAGTGTTTAGCAGCTACAATCTCAGACATGGATTCACCTCCATAACCTACACATGTTACTGGAAGAAAGACATCCTCCGCCATCATAACCAAAACCCCCCGAACCTTTTGTGTTTAAGCAGACGAAAACTCCAGAGAATATACATAGAAGACGTTCAGGCAATCAAGAAATGGGAGATGGATTGAAGAGTTCTACAATTCCTCTACTTCAATCTCCATCAACTGGAACAGCTTCAAAGATTCAAACGCTAGGGAATATAATTGTTTCCGTAGTGGGCACTGGTATTTTAGGCCTGCCTTTTGCTTTTCGGATTGCTGGTTGGCTTGCTGGCTCTCTCGGTGTCGTCGCTGCTGGAATGGCCACTTATTATTGCATGCTTCTCCTTGTCAGTCAGTTTAATTTTCTCCTTTTCTTTTCATATTCTTCTTCCATAGAGTTCTTGTTGCCCAGATGCAGTTTTTATACCAGCAGCATGTATCTAATCGAGGGATGAGATTTATTATTTTTTTCTTTGGAGGAACAATATCTGTTTTGGGGGTTTAATATTCACTACAATTTTCAAAATTTCCTCTCTTTTTTTAGAAAAAACTTATATTTCTTCTTAGTTTCTTGCTCTTTTGTTATCGTTTATCTTTAATTCTGGGATCCGCTGTACTTATTTTGTGTGGCCAAAACCTCCAGACTTAATTTGTTACTTCTTTTTTGCGTTTGCCAAAAAATCATTAACAGCAAGTACTTCAGAAAATTCTTTTAAGGAACTTGAAATGTTCACATTAATAACATCATCACAGTCTGACTTTGGTTACTAACTTAATTAATCACATCTATCAATCTCTTGAGCCATTTTTTCCCCAGCTGTTTAATGTGTCATTAGTCATCTCTTACTGATTCGATTATATATATATATAGCTCAAGCTCACGGTCATGAAGATGTTAGATTGAGTCTCGAAGTCAATTGTTTTATTTGTGGTAAAAATGTTAAAAGAATTCTGTTTCCCTTAATGACAGATTTATACTGTTCTTTTCTTGGCCTACTGCTGCAGGTTCAATGCAAAGAAAAGCTAGCATCACAAGAACTAACACCAGAAACAGAAACATATGGTGACTTGGGTTACAAATGTATGGGTAACACAGGCCGTTACCTGACAGAATTTCTCATTTTCATATCCCAATGTGGAGGAGCAGTGGCATACCTAGTCTTTATTGGCCAAAATCTATCATCCGTATTCAAGGGCCATGGAATTTCTCTCGCATCCTTCATATTCTTGCTAGTCCCTATCGAAGTCGCGCTGTCCTGGATACATTCGCTATCTTCTTTAGCACCTTTTAGCATTTTTGCCGACATATGCAATGTGTTAGCGATGGCAATCGTAGTGAAAGAGGATATAGATAAGGTAATAAGCGGTGAATTCAGGTTTGGTGATAGAACGGCAATCACATCTAGTATAGGAGGATTGCCATTTGCTGGAGGGATGGCAGTGTTCTGTTTTGAAGGGGTTTGGGATGACATTGTCTTTGGAGGCTTCAATGAAAGAGAAGGGAGGCTTTGCTAGCTTGCTGGCCAAAACATTCTCTGGGATAACTCTTTTGTATGTTCTGTTTGGCTTCTCTGGTTATATGGCTTACGGTGATGAAACTAAAGATATCATAACTCTCAATCTGCCCCACAATTGGTCCACAATTGCTGTTCAGGTAATGTGCTCCAGCTTTTTGCAATCTGCACAACAGGTCTCGAGTTCTAGTTAGGGTGTGCATATTTTATAAGAGGCCTATGACGGCTGGGGTTTTACTCACTCACCTGGGCCCACAAAATGCGCTTTCCGGGGGTGGAGTTTTCCTCGAATCATATATATATATATATATATATATATATATATATATATGTCACTAACATAGTAAAATCCTTCTTTTCATCTTTACATACCGCATTAGCACTTGCTCAAAGATTCCCTTTCCTTTCTTTTCTATTTAGAAATGAATAGCTTCACTAGTTTATTACAAGAAATCTTAATTTATCCCAATACAGCTTTTGGAATTAATAAACTAAAGGCTAGCTTTAGAACATGGAACCAGTTCTTTATATCCATTGCCTTGGATGCATTAAAAGATGCCTTGCCTACCTGTCTACTTTGTCGTTGTCTAGTATTATTGCTGTTCACTGCCCTTCTCCAATTGGGATTGATTGTCTTTTTGCATATAATGTTTTATCTAAAAGCACAAAAAACCAGATGCGCAGGAACGCATTTTTATACTGTAAAACTTTTGTTGTTATCTTGCTTGTATGCCTACCGTAAGACTTAATAATTGCAAAGGTGACGATGAAATTGGCATTATAATCTTATCACTGCAATATTGCAAATCCTACTCGACTATATTATTTCTATATTATGCAACAGGATGTGATTTCCATGCTAATCTTTGTGCTAATTGGCAACAGGTTGGATTGTGCTTGGGACTAGCATTCACGTTTCCCATCATGGCACACCCAATTCATGAGATTGTGGAGGGGAAGCTGAGAAAGAGCGAATGGATTCGAAAGGTCAGCTATAAAGAAGGTGAGAATCCAACATTAGTTGGGAAGTTTGGAACATACCTGAGTCGCGCTATATTGATTGTTGTTTTGGCACTCGTGGCATCATTTGTGCCTGGTTTTGGTGAGTTTGCATCGCTCGTGGGGAGTACTGTATGTGCACTAATCTCATTTGTTTTGCCAGCCACATTTCACCTAAAATTATTTGGTTCATCATTACGATTCTGGCAGAAAGCATTGGATTATGTCTTCTTGATAGGCGGACTGCTCTTTGCTGCTCATGGCTTTTACAATTCCATCGTTGGTTTCTGAAGGAATTTTGGCTTGAATTATGTCTTTCTTTTTTTGCTTTTTCAATAGCCTAGATTGTCACAGAGAGAAATGTAGTTTCATGTGAGAGGCATTGTTAGCAACAGGTAGAAGGGGATGTATCTTTACAGATCATACTGCTGTCGGCCCTGCCTTTATCCAATCGAATGGAAAGTTCACCGTCTCATTCACCCAGTTGACTCCAGATGTCTGATAACCGGGATGTCCGGGTCAGCTTACGCGCATCAACTGATCCCTGGACCCATTGAATATCCTGCAAGCTCAATGAGCAGATAAAACACTACGGAAATGACAAACATGCATAATGAGGCTTGAACCCTGGTGCGGAGGAAGAGAACAATTCCCTTTTTCTGCTAGGCCAAGACCCCACCTGCTACTCTTGATGTCCTTAATGAACAAATTGGCTCTCTTTTTGTTGCATTAATGTGCTCCTGCAGCTCTTCGAACATGTTTAGAAGATTTTGAAACTAAAAATACAAATGTAGTATTGATATTTTTGCCAACGTTTTAAACAGCTTCATTCACTGCCTCCACCACAAATACCAGAATTATGTTGGGTACTCTATACAAGTACGGTACACCAAATTTCATGCTTTAACAATCGCACCGCGATTCTGCTAGGTAGGCCTAATTTCAGTCAGGTAGGCCTAATTTCAGTCAACTTTTGCTGCTTGCAACTTTTAATACCACTTCAATCTGCTTCCCAAACAAGAAAAGGAATGCAGGTAGGTCTGATGTGAACAATCCGGAAGGGGCTAAAACCCAGGAGATGACATGGGATAAGACCATGGACCGGGATGCCAGAGAATGAGCAAAGATGGCAGCAGAGATTCTGATTTTTTGTCAGCAAAACATTGCGAATGACCTGTAAGAAAGGACAATCCATGAAAAGATTGGAATATGTAATAATATGTAAAAGATTTGGATATCTTCTACATGGGGAATATTAGAGTACTACTGGACCTTCAAAATCTTTCCGGGACCTGCTGTCTTCCCAATAGCAGTTTCTCCTTTAGAATAAAGCATCTATTGATGATTTGCATTATTTGCTGGTATATATGTTATCCTTTTCATGCGAGGGACATTTTAGATGCATCAAAGCTAATGGTATCCCACTCAGTCCTGCATTAGCAGCGAGCATCCACTCCATTTGTAGAGAGAGAGGGGGAGAGAGAGAGAGAGGCCAGCTTTTGGCAACGATGAGGATGGGAGAGTGAAAATGAAATGGGGGCAAAAAGACATGGATTCTCTCTGCTCTAAAACAACATATTAAAAGATGAACACAGATCATGAAAAAGCTCCACGTCCTTTTCCAAAATAAAACCCATGACAACTCCTTTTGTTTTCGTTTGTAGCCACAGTTTTGGTATTCTATGTATCCGTTAAAGATTTGTCACTCGGGATAAAGATATTCATGTGGGGAGAGCAGTACTTGCTGATCGAGATGGGAATCGCTTCTCTTATGATGACACTCTCACTGCCCCGCATGGATAACCATTTCCCACGTGACATACCTTCACATCCTCTCTTTTTTAATCCCAATTACAAGATCTGTAATCAAACCTCATCTTCGGTGGTGTTTGGTAAACGCGTGGTTGTTTGGAATGTGTTTAGAAATTTAAAATTTTTGGTATTTTTAGATTATTTTAATGTGTTGATGTCAAAAATAATTTAAAAAAAATAAAAAAAAAAGCTTTATTTAGATGTATTTATAAATGAAAAATACTTTCAAAAATAATTTCAACCATACTTTTAAACAGACACTTCATAAGAAAGAAGAGTTCAGGCTTGAAAATAACTAGGGGTGTAACTCTATTGTTCAGATTCTAAAGTTTGTTTTTTTATAGATTATCACTATTAAGGAACCATCTCACCCAGAAACTTAAGCTGATAGGTTAAACTCAGTATATAATTTATATTATTCTCTAACACATTCTCTGAAATGAAAGCCTTTTGGGGTTGAAACTTGCATAGACTCACACTACCTTGTGCTTGATTTTTATTAAATAGAATGGGGGGGGGTGAGATTCGAACTCGTGATCACTGGGTTAACAGGGCTACCATGTTAAATAACAATTTCACCTAAAAATTTAAGCTAGTAGGTGAGGTCCCAAAATATTATTTATATTATTCTTTAACAATAACTTCGAGTCTTATAAGTTTTAGTGTGAAACCCGAGAATAAAGTATACATAAAATGTAAACATTTAAAAAAAAACAAGAAAAAAAAAAAAGAAAGAAAAAAAAAGAAGAGCAAAACCGGTTCAGGAAAATAAATATAAGGAGAAAGGAGTGAGGGATTTCTTATTTTCTTTTCAGTCATCTCCATTTCCTCTTTTCTCTCCAGCCAAACGAATCCTTTCCTTTCTTTTTCCTTCTCAGCCGAATTTTCTTCTCCTTCCTTCTCAACCGAACACCATCTCTTCTCTTCCCATCTCCGCTCTTCCCATCTCAAAGAACCCTCTCCATTTCCACTCCTCCACAGTAGAACATTTGGCCAAATCAAGGGAGAGGAATTGGTGAATGTGTGTGAGAAGTTGTGACTTAGAGAAAAAAAAGGGGGGGTTTTTGCCGAGAGGAAGAAGAAAGGGAAAAAAAGTAGGTTATGTGTTGAAATTTTTTGGGATTTAATGTGTATTTTGTTGGAATTTTGTTTATGAATTATGGGCTGAAATTATGATTTAAATGTGTGATTATGTTGGGATTTTATTGGTAGGTTATGTGTTGAAATTTTTTGGGATTTAATGTGTATTTTGTTGGAATTTTGTTTATGAATTATGGGCTGAAATTATGATTTAAATGTGTGATTATGTTGGGATTTTATTGATAGGTTATGTGCTAAAATTATGGGATTGAATGTGTATTGTGTTGATGAATTATGGGCTGAAATTATGGTTAAAATGTGTGATTTTGTTGGGATTTTATTGATAGGTTATGTGCTGAAATTATGGGATTAAATGTGTATTTTGTTGGAAATTGTTGTTGAATTGTGATGAAGATAGGTGTAATTTTGCTGAGAATGTTATGCAAGTTTTGGCTAAAATTTGTTGAAATAAGTATGGTGACGAATGCGGAATTGAAAATAGAAATATACTGATTTTTGGACATTGACGTCGCAGGCGGTGCAGTGGGGATTGAACCATCTTCCAGACCAGAACCGCCCAGAAGTAGAGCAGGTAGGTACTTGGTACCTGTATTTGCTTTATCTAATAATTATTTTCTTTAATAGTTATTGGTCTATAAGTTATATTTTGGTGCTTATTGATGAGGAAAAGAAAACGGGTAAAGGAAAGGTTAGGAGATGGAAAAATAGGTATATATGTATGTGTAGAAAGGTACTTGGTACCTGTATTTGCTTTATCTAATAATTATTTTCTTTAATAGTTATTGGTCTATAAGTTATATTTTGGTGCTTATTGATGAGGAAAAGAAAACGGGTAAAGGAAAGGTTAGGAGATGGAAAAATAGGTATATATGTATGTGTAGAAAGAAACAAGCTGGTCGATATCGGCATGAGTTATAAACTTGATTAGCTATTCGGTTTCAGAATAGTTAATGATATCGGCGGGTGACGTCGATATCGGCATGAGTTATAAACTTGATTAGCTATTCGGTTTCAGAATAGTTAATGATATCGGCGGGTGACGTCGATATCGGCATGAGTTATAAACTTGATTAGCTATTCGGTTTCAGAATAGTTAATGATATCGGCGGGTGACGTCGATATCGGCATGAGTTATAAACTTGATTAGCTATTCGGTTTCAGAATAGTTAATGATATCGGCGGGTGACGTCGATATCGGCATGAGTTATAAACTTGATTAGCTATTCGGTTTCAGAATAGTTAATGATATCGGCGGGTGAAGTCGATATCGGCAAAATAAATAGACTTGATAAGCTTTTCGCGATGAAAGCTAAAGAAGAAAAAAATTTTCTTTTATAATTAAAAGTGTGTATATGGTTGTATATGGTGTAGATTGATGGATATGTTGTATAATTTCTCTGTAGATTGCTAGTATTTATTAAATTGTTTTACTTATGTGGAAAATCTATATTTTGCAGGTTCTTCCCATTCTCGTCAAGAATAGAATTTTAAACCTTAATTCCTTTTTGTATAAGTTAGGAACTTAGGGAGTTATGGTGAAATTCTGATATGTAGAAGAACATGTAAATTGTATAGAATAGTATTTTTGTAAATTTTGTTTTACGGAATATTAAATGTAGCCACCTATGCTCGGATATTAGAAAGTACTAGATTATCTTAGAATATTAAACTATGTTATGTTTTATGTATATGTATATATGTGAAATCTTCATGTGCGAACTGGCTTTTAATTTTTATCTTATGCGTGTGATGTAAGATGAAGTTTGGGAATGAATATGGTCCTGAGCATATTCTGAAATGAATTATGCAGTTAATTGTATTGAACATGAATGTGATTATGGATGAGCTGTGATCCAAATTGTGTGCAGGTTGTGTTATTGATAAATTGGGATCTCCCGATATAGGGGAGACTCTGCCGAAATTTCGTTAGAAATTTCGAGTGAGAAAAATTTCATGCTTCATTTACCCTTTTATAGGGGTAAAGATTTACAAATAAACAAGTAGGAGAAAAGAAATTTGGGGTTGTTACATTTGGTATCAGAGCATTTGGTTGCAGTTTCAGGGATTGAAGTACTAATGTGATTCTGGAATGTTTCAGGATGGTTCGAACGAGACAGCATGCAAAAACTGATCCAACCCCTACACGAGGAAGGGGGTCAAATTTACATGATGACAGTAGTACAGAGAGGAATTCTGTGGCAGATACGGCCTCTCATATACCTACGATATTGGTTCATTCCGAGGGGGAAGAATCAACAGGAGGTCAGGAAAATTCTACATCTCGACGGACAGATGTGCCTGCAGCAGAGGCATCTGAAGGCGAGAGACAAGCCCAAATATCTCCCCCAGCAGCGCCAGGGGTTGCGCCAAACCTATTTTCAGATCCTGCCTTTATGGAACATATAGTACGGGCTGTGGCGGCAGGAATGACGGCAGGTATTTCCAATGTAGCTCCTAGATCAGAGAGGGTCGTGACAATAGTACAATGGGTGAAAGATATGCGAGAAATGGGTTGTGGAACCTTCTCAGGAGTGGAGGATGCAGAGGTTGCTGGGCATTGGATGCGTAAAATTGAGAGAGTTATAGAACAAATGCATATACCTGAGGAAACAAAGGTAGATTGTGTGTCCCAGTTATTGACAGAAAGTGCTCACTCTTGGTGGGAGACTGTTAGGGGGAGAAGAGTAGGAGAGGTGTTGAGATGGAGGGAATTTCGGGAGGAATTTGAGGAGAGGTATTATTCCTGGGAGCATAGAAGGGAAAAGGAACAAGAGTTTTTAGAATTGAGACAGGGGGATATGACAGTTTTAGAGTATGAGAAGAGGTTTCAAGATTTGACACCTTTTGCCTCCACCTATCTTCCCACGGAGCGCCATCGAGTAGACAGGTTTCGTGATGGACTAAGACAGGAACTGAGAATGATAGTGATGGCTATGCAATTTCAATCTGTACGAGATCTAGTACGGGCTGCTCAGGGTATAGAGAGGGTGATGAGGGATACGGCAAAACCAGTTATTGAGCAGGGGCAAACGACAGGGTTTAAGAGAAGAGATTCAGGTTTTTCATCTGGGAGACCTCCTTTTCAAAAAAAAGGGAAGAATGCACAGATGTCGGGACAGTTTCAGAAGAGAGGTGGGAGTTTCAACCAGGGAAGTAGTTCGGGAGGATTCCGACAGACGGACAGAACAGGATCTTGGGGAGGTCAGGTCAGACAGGGAGCCATGACTACTGGGGGGTCTACAGAACAAAGAGGACCTGTGTATCCTTTGTGTCAGAGGTGTGAGCAAAGGCACCCGGGGGATTGCTCTACGATGCCAGGAAGATGTTATATTTGTAGGGGGGAAGGGCATCGATGGAGGGATTGCCAGTATTTAGGAAGAGGTTGTTTCCTTTGTGGAGAAATGGGCCATAGAAAGAAAGAATGTCCACATAGAGTTACTGGAGGAGTACAGGGACGGGGGATGGCCACTCAAAGCCAGCAACAGTCGGTGACAGTTGATCGACCTGTACGACCCACTCAGTCAGGGGCAAGTGCCCACAAAGGCCGACCCAGATTGTCGGAGGAAAGGACTCGGGGCAGGATATACCACATGACCCAAGAAGATGTGGGGGCAATGCCAGATGTTGTAGCAGGTACACTACAATTGAGTTTAATACAAGTTTATGCTTTAATTGATCCTGGAGCTAGTCATTCTTTTGTGGCTCACCGAATTACTAGAAATTTAAATGTGTTACCAAGTAGATTGAATGTGGGAATGGTAGTTAGTACACCTTTGGGGAAAACTATAAACATTGATGATGTATACAAGGGAGTGATATTAAACATTGAGGGGGTAGAACTAAGGGCAGACCTTATGCCCTTGGCATTAGATGATTTTGACTTAATACTGGGAATGGATTGGTTGAGTAGACATAAAGCACAGGTAGATTGTTTCACAAAGACTGTAAACCTCCAAGATGTGAGTGGAAAAAGGGTAGTATTCAGGGGAGAGAGGAGGGTGATTCCAAACTCCATAATCTCGGTCATGACGGCTGGAAAATTGATTAGAAAGGGATGCCCTGCTTGGTTGTCTCATGTGAGAGAATTGAAGAAGGGGAGCATTGAATTAACAAATATTCCTGTTGTAAAAGAGTTCCCAGACGTGTTTCCAACAGAACTACCAGGATTGCCTCCAATTAGGGAAATTGAGGTGTCTATTGAGACTCTTCCAGAGTCAACCCTATAGCACAGTCCCCCTTATAGGATGGCTCCCCTATAGAACTAGCTGAATTGAAGATCCAGACTTCAGGAGTTGTTGGATAAAGGATTCATACTGACCAAGCAATTCACCCTCGGGAGCCCCCCAGTGCTATTTGTAAAGAAGAAGGATGGTACATTCAGGGCTATGTATCGATTATCGTCAACCCGAACAAAGTGACGGTAAAGAACAAGTATCCATTGCCACGGATAGATGACCCTGTTTGATCAGCTTGAAGGGTGCGAGAGTATTCTCGAAGATAGATCCGAGATCGGGGTATCATCAATTAAGAATCGGAGAACAGGGACATACGTAAGACCGCCTTTAGAACTCGTTATGGTCATTATGAATTCTTAGTAATGCCATTTGGGTTAACTAATGCCCCCCGCAGTATTTATGGATCTAATGAATCGAAAGTGTTTCAAATTTTTTTTGGATAAATGTGTGGTTGTGTTTATTGATGATATATCGGGTATATTCGAGCTCTTATCAGGAGCACGAGAAGCACTTGAGAAAGGTGTTAGAAATATTGAGAGAAAATAAATTGTATGCGAAATTGGATAAATGTGAATTCTGGCTTAAAGAGGTGATATTTTTGGGACATGTTATCTCAGCTGGGGGAATATGTGTGGATCCAGGAAAAGTAGAGGCAGTTCTAAAGTGGGAGAAGCCCACAAATGTGACCGAAATTCGAAGTTTCTTGGGCCTCGCCGGGTATTATAGGAGGTTTATTGAAGGATTTTCCAAAATAGCATCACCTCTGACCAAGTTGACTCGTAAAGAAGTGAGGTTTAATTGGTCAAAGGAATGCTAAGAGAGTTTCCGTGAGTTGAAAAAGAAGGCTTACATCAGCCCCCGTGTTGGTCCCTTCCTTCCGGAACCGAAGGGTTCATTGTTTATAGTGATGCCTCAGCGAGGGGTTTGGGATGTGTATTAATGCAGCATGGAAAAGTGATCGCATATGCTTCCAGACAGTTAAAGCCGCATGAAGTGAATTATCCGGTCCATGACTTGGAACTCGCTGCAGTAGTATTTGCCTTGCGAGTATGGAGACATTACTTGTATGGAACACAAGTACAGATTTTCACCGACCATAAAAGTTTGAAGTATTTAATGTCACAAAAAGAATTGAACATGCGACAGAGGAGGTGGGTGGAATTGATAAAGGACTATGATTGCATAATTGATTACCATCCCCGGCAAAGCCAATGTAGTGGCGGATGCATTAAGTCGAAAAGGGAAAGCAGTGATGGGTGATACAGAAACTTCAGAACAAGCAAATGTGATGGAATTGAAAAGGATGGGAATTCAATTAAATGTGGGTCCTGAAGGGTCACTACTAGCTCATATGAAGATCGATCGAGTGTTACGAGATAAAGTTCTAGAAGCTCAGTTAGTAGATGAAGGTGTAGAGAAAATTAAGGAAAAGATAAAGCAAGGCAAGGAGTTGTCCCTTCAAATGTTGCCGGGAGGGTTGGTGGTGATGGGGAAACGGGTTTATGTGCCTGGGAATAAAACCCTAAAGGGTGAGATATTGAAGGAAGCTCATGAATCTCGATTTACAACCCATCCCCGGGAGCACCAAGATGTATAGAGATCTCGTGGGAATATTACTGGTGGCCAAATATGAAGAAGGAGATTGCAGAATATGTGTCAAGATGTGGGATATGTCAACAGGTGAAAATAGAACATCAAAGGCCGGCAGGAGAATTACAGCCACTACCAATTCCAGAATGGAAATGGGAAAATATAGCCATGGATTTTGTAACCGGATTGCCAAAGGGGAAAAAAGGGCAATGATGCTATATGGGTAGTGGTAGATCGACCGACAAAGTCGGGTTTTGTTCTTACCCATCAAAATGACAGATCCCATAGACAAGTTGGCCAAATTATATGTGAACGAAGTGATTAGACTTCATGGAGTTCCCATATCAATGGTGTCAGATCGAGACCCGAGATTTACTTCAAGGTTATGGTCGTGCTTACAACGAGCTTTGGGAACCGAGGTGAATCTGAGCACGGCATTCCACCCCCAGACAGATGGCCAATCTGAAAGAACCATCCAAACACTTGAAGACCTCTTAAGGTCATGTGTGTTAGAATTTGGAGGAAACTGGGAAGACTTGCTACCGTTGGTAGAGTTCACGTATAATAATAGTTACCAAGCTTCTATCGGGATGGCTCCATATGAAGCCCTTTATGGGAGAAAATGTCGCACTCCGATATGTTGGGACGAAGTTGGAGAAAGGAAACTCCTGGGTCCTGAACTGGTACAAATGACAACTGATAAAGTAAGGGTAATCAGGCAAAGAATGAAGGAAGCCCAAGATAGACAGAAGAGTTATGCGACATAGCCGAGGAGACCCTTAGAATTCCAAATAGGGGATAAAGTCTTCTTAAAGGTGGCACCATGGAAGGGCATCATTCGGTTTGGAATGAAAGGAAAACTTGCTCCGAGGTATATTGGCCCATTTGAAGTGATAGCTAGGGTAGGGCCGGTGGCTTATCGCTTGAAGCTACCAGCACACCTAGAGAAGATTCACAATGTATTCCATGTATCACTATTACGGAAGGCGAAGTGGATCCTTCCCGAAAGTGTTACCTCCCAGTTCCCTATTGAAGTAAGAGAGGACTTGACACTCGAGACTAGGCGAGTCAAGATCATGGATCGTAGTGAAAAAAACATTGAGAAATAAGAAAGTATCACTTGTCGAAAGTATTGTGGAGAAACTCACAAATTGAGGAAGAAACGTGGGAGAGAGAGTCAGAGATTAAGGAAAAATACCCCCATCTATTCCTTGAGTCAGGTATGTAGTTTAAATTTTGAGGACGAAATTTTTATTAGGAAGGGAGAATGTGAAACCCGAGAATAAAGTATACATAAAATGTAAACATTCAAAGAGAAAAGAGCAAAACCGGTTCAGGAAAATAAATATAAGGAGAAAGGAGTGAGGGATTTCTTATTTTCTTTTCAGTCATCTCCATTTCCTCTTTTCTCTCCAGCCAAACGAATCCTTTCCTTTCTTTTTCCTTCTCAGCCGAATTTTCTTCTCCTTCCTTCTCAACCGAACACCATCTCTTCTCTTCCCATCTCAACCGACTCTTCCCATCTCAAACGAACCATCTCTTCCATCTTCCACTCCTCCATCACTCACGCAACATTTGGCCAAATCAAGGGAGAGGAATTGGTGAATGTGTGTGAGAAGTTGTGACTTAGAGAAAAAAAGGGGGTTTTTGCCGAGAGGAAGAAGAAAGGGAAAAAGTAGGTTATGTGTTGAAATTTTTGGGATTTAATGTGTATTTTGTTGGAATTTTGTTTATGAATTATGGGCTGAAATTATGATTTAAATGTGTGATTATGTTGGGATTTTATTGGTAGGTTATGTGTTGAAATTTTTGGGATTTAATGTGTATTTTGTTGGAATTTTGTTTATGAATTATGGGCTGAAATTATGATTTAAATGTGTGATTATGTTGGGATTTTATTGATAGGTTATGTGCTAAAATTATGGGATTGAATGTGTATTGTGTTGATGAATTATGGGCTGAAATTATGGTTAAAATGTGTGATTTTGTTGGGATTTTATTGATAGGTTATGTGCTGAAATTATGGGATTAAATGTGTATTTTGTTGGAAATTGTTGTTGAATTGTGATGAAGATAGGTGTAATTTTGCTGAGAATGTTATGCAAGTTTTGGCTAAAATTTGTTGAAATAAGTATGGTGACGAATGCGGAATTGAAAATAGAAATATACTGATTTTTGGACATTGACGTCGCAGGCGGTGCAGTGGGGATTGAACCATCTTCCAGACCAGAACCGCCCAGAAGTAGAGCAGGTAGGTACTTGGTACCTGTATTTGCTTTATCTAATAATTATTTTCTTTAATAGTTATTGGTCTATAAGTTATATTTTGGTGCTTATTGATGAGGAAAAGAAAACGGGTAAAGGAAAGGTTAGGAGATGGAAAAATAGGTATATATGTATGTGTAGAAAGAAACAAGCTGGTCGATATCGGCATGAGTTATAAACTTGATTAGCTATTCGGTTTCAGAATAGTTAATGATATCGGCGAGTGACGTCGATATCGGCATGAGTTATAAACTTGATTAGCTATTCGGTTTCAGAATAGTTAATGATATCGGCGGGTGACGTCGATATCGGCATGAGTTATAAACTTGATTAGCTATTCGGTTTCAGAATAGTTAATGATATCGGCGGGTGACGTCGATATCGGCATGAGTTATAAACTTGATTAGCTATTCGGTTTCAGAATAGTTAATGATATCGGCGGGTGACGTCGATATCGGCATGAGTTATAAACTTGATTAGCTATTCGGTTTCAGAATAGTTAATGATATCGGCGGGTGAAGTCGATATCGGCAAAATTAATAGACTTGATAAGCTTTCTGCGATGAAAGCTAAGCAGTTAAAAGAAATAAATTTTCTTTTATATAATTAAAAAAAAAAGGGGTGTATATGGTTGTATATGGTGTAGATTGATGGATATGTTGTATAATTTCGCTGTAGATTGCTAGTATTTATTAAATTGTTTTACTTATGTGGAAAATCTATATTTTGCAGGTTCTTCCCATTCTCGTCAAGAATAGAATTTTAAACCTTAATTCCTTTTTGTATAAGTTAGGAACTTAGGGAGTTATGGTGAAATTTTGATATGTAGAAGGACATGTAAATTGTATAGAATAGTATTTTTGTAAATTTTGTTTCTGGAATATTAAATGTAGCCACCTATGCTCTGGGATATTAGAAAGTACTAGATTATCTTAGAATATTAAACTATGTTATGTTTTATGTATATGTATATATGTGAAATCTTCATGTGCTGAACCGGCTTTTTTAATTTTTTATCTTATGAGTGTGATGTAAGATGAAGTTTGGGAATGAATATGGTCCCCGAGCATATTCTCGAAATGAATTATGCGCTTAATTGTATTGAACATGAATGTGATTATGGATGAGTCTGTGATCCAAATTGTGTGCGGGTTGTGTTATTGATAAATTGGGATCTCCCGATATAGGGAGACTTTCACGAAATTTCGTTAGAAATTTCGATGAGAGAGAAAAATTTCATGCTTCATTTACCCTTTTATAGGGGTAAAGATTTACAAATAAACAAGTAGGAGAAAAGAAATTTGGGGTTGTTACATTTAGGGTCACTAAGGAATTATATGGTCATCAAATTTAGAATTCATAAGATTAATTGAGATACACGTAAATTAATCCGAATAAATTAGAGCTCGAATAAATTGTTTTGGCAATGGTTGCAAGGATGCAACTCATTTGATTACTGCAAGTGATCAACTTGTAACCATGCCAAAGCATCCATAAAGCCACTTTGAATCATTAACATAGAAAAGGCTCGACTTTCTTCTTGGACATAACCCTTACCTAAGCACTTTAAGTTAGTGTTCTAAGTGTTAGGACAAGCTGTCGGCCATTCTGATCATTGGAAGGTGTTATACTTGTCGACGTGCTCAAAATCTTCCCTGGAAGATCGATTTTATATCTCATCAATCTCAGATCTAAGCTCAAATCATGTTTTAATTCAAATCAATTTGGGATTTATTGTTTAAAAAACATTATCATAAACATCGTTTCAATTTCTTTCTAAGATTTGTATCCTAAAAAACATCAGTTCTTTTTTAAAGTGATTTTATCAACCGACAACATAGATTTTATGTTGTGTCTAATAACTATATAAGATACTGATTCACATAATTATGCATTGCAGACAAACCATATCGTATTTTCTTTCTCTGTCCTTGATTTTCAATTTTTTTTCTTTTATATTAACAAACACCTTTCATGATTCAATAGTATTCCTCAAACTGGTGGTTAAAAAAAGAAAAAAAGAAATCCTTTTCTTCAAACTTATCCAGTACAATTTTGTTAAACGTGTACAATTATGGAATCCATGATCATATTAGGCGGTAGGTGTATTTTTGTAAGTGTAGTTAAAATTGTTTTTAAAAATATTTTTAATTTAAAAATTATTTCTAATATCATCATAAAAATAATATAGAAATACTATTTTTTTAATTTTAAATATGAAATAAAATAAAAAAATATTTTTAAAATACAATTTCAAACTTCAAACACCGCTGGATGTTAAAGACCCCAAATACTTGGGAAAATGGGGACTGTCAATTTGACTGTTCTTCCCTTGTAATCCAATGAATTATGATAATTAATTTTGAGCACATATTACAATTTAATTATTGTTTTATAATAAAAGAAAGAGATCTCATCAATTTGAGGCCAAAATTCACTAAGTTCTAATGAAATTCTTAAAAAGCCCTTGATAGTTGATACTAGTAGACGAATAATAGCCATTTACTCTGTCCATAGGCTAAAGTTATCATTAACATTAAAAAAAGAATGTTGAATTGGGCCTCGGGCAGATAATTTAATGAGAAAAAAACATAAAAGAAAGAGAATATGACGTCATAAATCCACAAAACAACAGTTTAAAGATTAATTATTAACAATAATTTAAAAGGAACCAAACCAGCTTCGATGTCCGTTCCACCCCATGTAGGACCCACCTTCCACTTAAAAGACATGGACCCCGCTTTAGCTTGTTCTATGCCTACTGTGCCCAACATTCTCTCCCTGCGTATATATATTTGTGTGCGTAAATAAATCCCATGGACCCCACCCCCCACCCACTTCCACCCCTCGTAAAATGACACTTTTGAGAACCTTTTTCCACGCACACACTCTCCCATCAGTCCCCAAGACTGAATTCACGCCTGTTTTACATTATATTTTTTATTTAATTTCTTTTAGATATTTTAATATATTGTTATCAAAAGTAATTTTAAAAAAATAAAAATATTATTATAATTTATATTTTAAAAAAAAGCACTTTAAAAAAAGCACACTTGCTTCGATGGTGTTGTTTTCAAGTTTAAGAAAGTGTTTTTAATTTTATAAAAAACAATATTAAATTATAATAATGTTAAAAATAAAAAGAATATCATTTTACTCAAACGCTACTACTTCTTCATCACCTCTCCCATGCATCATTACATTATAGTACGGCACCACATCGCATGTTGCCATCCCTATAAGTAGAATTAATGTTAATAAATAAAATAAAAAGACTCCATTACAGTTACCTGCTCCACCGATTATAGCTTCTCTTGCTAGCAATAACGCAACCCTGTAACCAGCCACAGCAAACCATTAAAACACAGCGAAGAAACCCAACATCAACAACCCTAAAAAAAGGAAAGCAGGAGACCCTTTCTTGGTTTCCAACAATGTCTCCACCATTAGCGAAACCAACAACAACCTCAATCTTTTTCCCGTCAAAACCGCCGCCACCACTCTACACTTTCCTTCTCTTGACAGCCCTTTGCTTGCTTGGTTTCTTTTACGCTCTCCACCACCCTCAAAACCCCAAGGCGACCCTCCAACACACCTCCACCCTCTTCCTCTCGTACGCCTCTAACTCCACCATCTCCTCCTACCTTCACTCCCTCACTCTCCACCCTCACCTCGCTGGCACCGAGCCTTCTCTTGACACCGTCAACTATGTCGTCTCCCATTTCAAGAGCCTCAAGTTGGAAACGCACAAGAAAGAATACCAAGTTTTGCTCTCTTACCCTGTAAAATCTTCACTCTCCGCGCATTTTAGCAACGGGAGTGTTGTAAATTTTAATATGAATGAGTTTGTTGACTCTTCCGAGTCAGAAAAAGTTGTTGCTCCGTACCATGCGTATTCACCGTCTGGTACGGTGCACGCTAAGGTTGCCTTTGTGAATTACGGTCGTGAAGTGGACTATAACACGCTTGCGGTTTTAGGGGTGAACGTTAGTGGATGTGTTGTTTTGGTAAGGAAAGGTCAGGGTTTAAGTAGGGGTGGAGTGGTTAAAATAGCTGAATCTAAAGGTGCATTGGCCGTGCTATTGTACGCCGAGGAGGGTAGGGTAACTGGTGGTGTCGAGAGAGGGACTGTGATGAGGGGTGTAGGGGACCCGCTTACTCCAGGGTGGGCTGGGGTTGAAGGAGGGGAGAGACTGGGGTTAGAGGACAGTGAAGTACATGGGAGGTTTCCTAAAATTCCATCTATGCCCTTGTCTTTTGGGAATGCTGACGTCATCTTGGGGTCGCTTGGTGGCCGTACTGTGCCTCCGGAGTGGAGGGATTCCGGTGGAAGGTCTAGGGTCTTACGGGTAGGCCCAGGGCCGGCTAAGGTCAACTTCACTTACCAGGTTGGTTATTTTGTTTGTTTGTTTGTTTGTCTGATGAAGTTTAGAGTGTTTTATGCTCTAGTGTTGTGATAGTATGCTATAGAAAACAAAAAAGAGAATTTTGAAAGGCCCACAAATGTTGGTCCAAAATTATGGTATCTATGAATATTATTAGTTGGTTAGTAGTAGAGTTTGCTTTTAAAGGTTGGTCAAACTGGGATTTGGATCGGTATATGAGGATTGAATAGTAATAAATTTGGATGTTTTAAAGCTTTGTTTACGCTTTTCTATTTCCTGGGCTATGATTTTAGTTGAATTTGCAAAATCTGGAGTTGAATGCGAAGTTTTGGGAGAGCTAGAAATGTTTTCGTTTGGTCTAGAGCTGTCAAGACAGCAAGGACTAGCTTCCCTGGAACATGTGAACTTGATAAGCATGCTAGTGCGCAATGACATAGTAACATAATTATTGTAGGAAAAACTCAAGATGATTCGCTTGAGCCTTTCCGTTTTATGATTGGGTTTTCTTGGTTTGGAGAATATGTACCTGCCACCTGCAAGCTTTTTTTTTGTTTCTCTTGGTGGAGAAGTCTTGACACGATAAATTTTAGGAAATATGACCTATATTAATGTGACTGTTATTTTTGTGTTTAATAATTATCCAACTATGATTGGCATCTTACCATGTGATCTTGCTTATTTCACACTACTAAGAATGTTGGAAAAAGATGATCGATGGAGATGACTGTTAAAGATGGAGAAGTCAGCTGAGTTTTGACAACTTAATCTACTGTATGAGATTTAGCAGATTAAGTTTTTCCTTTTTCTGCTATTTGATATGGAGAGTTGTGATTTTTTTTGAAGTCCAATCCCCCCTTTGTTTTCTTGTTGGGGCTTGCTTTTTATCAGGGAATTCATTTCCCATAGCTGCACTCTACGATTTGTATTATGTTGGAAGAGGGATATATGTCCGTTCCTAGAAAGAGCTTGTTTTGCTGTAGCTCAATTTTAATTCTGGATAGTATGATTTGAATTTGGATGGTTTTTTCCCCAACCTAGTTATTTTTTTTTAACGTGTTGAATTGAATATCATCTGATGTGCTTCTTTATGTATGAGAATTTCAGCTCTCTGCAATTTTGTAATGCTCTGGTTTTGTTATAAATGTTTTTGGCTGCTTATTATTAATGAGGAAACGTGAAAAAAGACACACACAATACCTTTTAAAAGCTATTTATTTGACAAGCTCATTCCACTTTTCACACATCTTTTCTTGATTCTTGATTTATTTTTTCTGTTATTCAGGGGGAGAAAAAGTTGGTTACAGTCCACAATGTTTTTGCTGTCATAAAGGGGTTAGAAGAGCCTGATCGGTATGTGATCCTTGGTAATCACAGAGATGCATGGACATATGGAGCTGTTGACCCCAATAGTGGTACTGCTGCATTACTAGACATTGCTCGCCGATATGCTCGTTTGATGCAGAAGGGGTGGAACCCTCGAAGAACTATAATCCTTGGTAGTTGGGATGCAGAAGAGTTCGGGATGGTAGGTAATTCTCCATCTTTGTTTTCATTTATGTGCAATGAGTGTGAAGTGGATCAAGATGTTAACCTCAGAATTTTTCAATTATAGTTTCTCACATTTACTATGCTGTCTGATTCAACAATCTTCTTCTTGCATAGAACTGGATGGAAGGGTACTGGATCAAGTTTGATCCTCATCCATTGATTACTTTGTTGAAAACTGAAGAACCTTTTTGACAGGACTCGTTCTGCATTATTGATAAAGAATACATTTGATTAAGCTATTTTGCTTCACTATTCTGTAATGCAGCTTCTATGCAATGGCAATTCAATTGCCCATGGAAGAGTGATCACTTTGGAACGAGGGAGACAGATACTTCTATCAACTCCTTATAAAATGGATGGGCCTTTCAGCAATTTCACATGTTTGATTTTCTGGTTTTTGAACCAAATATTTTGAAACCTGGAGATATTTTTGTTTTTATCTCTGCTAAAAGCATTCGAGTTGCTGATGCTCCCATCCAAGTCTGTGCATTGATCTCTGTTCTGATTTCCCAAAGTCTGGCAACCGTAACAGTTCTATATAAACAGAATACCAGATCTGCTTTGAGAGGGTCGGGGGATTTCAGGGACTGCTATTTATTACCGTATCTAAACATGGATGCAGTAGATTGATAGGTTCCTCGAGAAAAGAATCTTTCCCTGCTCGCTAAATGTTGTTGTCCATCCTTGTAGTTTTTCTTTTAATAGTTTTATCTGAATATATATCTGTGATAATCTTTGGATGCTGAACCTAACAAGATTGCATGTTTGGATTGCTTTTGAGTATTGCAATTATCCAAATTAATGTGGAACTATGATATTGTAGGGTCTACCGAGTGGGTTGAACAAAACCTTGTGAATCTGGGTGCCAAAGCTGTGGCATATCTTAATGTCGATTGTGCAGTTCAAGGCCCTAGGATTTTTTGCCAGTGCAACTCCTCAGCTAGATAATCTTATTATTGAGGCTACAAAAAAGGTAAATTAGAGGAACACTATGTTGTTACTCTTAAGGCGATTTGATTAGTCTCTTTGGATGATGCTTGGTTTCAAAACATGACAGTTTAATCAGTTATTTCGACTAATACTAAAAGCAATTTCAGGTCAAGGATCCTGAAGCAGAGGGTGCAACTGTATATGAGAAATGGGCAGCCAGAAACCAAGTCAACATGGTAAGACTGGACATTATCTTTTATCAAATGCCAGTATTTGAACTGCTCAAAGATGCTGCTTCTTCAATTATTAAATGCTAATATTTGAAATGCTTAAGGATGCATGAACATTCACTCGCATGTAAGTGTCGGCGTTTGTGTTTGCACATACTGGCCCTTCACTTAAACTAATGTGTAGCGGCATGCCACTTTTATAACCACCCCAGTGGTGCTCATTTAGTTAAGGATGGCAATGAATCGGGTCAGGGAAGGTTTTTTGCTGGAATATCTAAATCCATCACCCGCCTCTGCATGGAGGATTTTCTCCGCCTAGCAGTACCTGACCTGATATGATTTTTTGAAGATCAATTTTACAAACCACATCTATATTGATGAATCATAAAACCATAAATCATTTATGAATCATAAGATAAAAAATTCAGGCATTACATCAAAATATAAAAGTACAACTCCAAAAACTATAAAAAAGAAGTGTGATGCCCTAAGCTTGGGGTAGGGGCCTGGTGCATAACTGAAACTAGGTGAGGGTTGGGTAGGGTGAGGGGGTCAGGGAACCTGCCCTCCCCTGATCAAACCAGATCAGATTTCATCCCTCTTCAGTTTGACCGAGGTCAAATTGGAAAAAGTCCAATCCAATTGGACCCATACATGACAGATCAGGTGAAATTGTCATCCCTACATCTAGTTATACTTCGACATATGATATGTTTTGGCCTCCTGGAAATAAAATTTATATCAGGTGCTTATTCGGGGATCATGTCGGTTTGCAGATTCAAAGACTCAGTGGAGTGGATTCTGATTTTGCTCCATTTCTGCAACATGCAGGGATTCCTTCTATTGATATCTATTATGGAAGAGGTATATTTCTCCAACCTTTGCAGTGATTATTTACTGGCGGTAATGTGCTATTTAGGTTTGTGGAATCATTTCAGGAATTTGAATAGCTTTAGTTGCGTTTTTCCCCTCAGCCTTGCAAATATTATTGCAGCTAAAGGATCAGAAATTAGCATAATTTTTAGGATTTTTGTTTTTGGCCATGGTATCATAGGAGTAACTCCACTATTTGTTTTCATCATCCCCATCTTCAAGTCATGCCTCTGTCCATGTTTTGGCACTATGACACATTACTGTCTCTGTTCTTGAAGTTTAAGAGGAACCAAATTGGAACGATAAGCGTTCCCTGAATTTTCAAACATTATTGTGGTGTGACAGTAAGAGGCTATTTTATTTTGTCATGTGGAATGTCTGGAGATGTTCTTTTCATAATCTAAACCTTGTTGCTAATTTTAGTTCTATAATGAATATTTAATGCCAGAAACAGTATTATAATTTGACGAATTTTATTTATCTTTGGAGAAGCACCTGAGAATTTTCATTCACTTGAATCATGGGTTTAAAACCACAACAATCAGAAAACTATCTAGAGAACACGCTAGATAGATAAATCCAAACCAAGAGACAAATAATGATAAATCACTGGATTTTCATCTCCCTGACCAACTCTGACTCTGGTAGCACAGCTGCACAATGGGAATTCTGACTCGTGTGAGCCCCCTAGATGAATGCAGCAGGGCTTTGGCATGCCATAAACCAAGGAACAAAGCTTTCTCAATCACAGCAAAACATTGAACAAACAGCCCAAATGATGGGCACCAAGGACATCATGTCAAAGCCCTGCTGGTCTACAACAAACGGATAGATTTAGCATCATGTAAAACAACAAAGCAGGTCTAGAAAACCTTCTAGATCAGAAGAAAACACACTGAAAAGAATAAAAGAAAAGAGAATTGAAATGGAAGAGAAAAGGGCATGCTGCTGGGAAAAGTTGAGCCGTGGCAACTCAATTCTTATGGCAAGGAGGGTGGGTGGCAGCGTGCCAGTCCTGCAGTAGTGAGAGGTTGGGGGTAGGATTCCAAGTGGGTGGGTGGTATTATTCTAAGGTTGGCAACTAATGTCTGTGTTGAGCTAAGCATTTTATTATTTGACTTTGATGGTACAAGAACTTGAGAGTTTGGTGACATGGTTGAAGCCAAAGAAGAAACTGGCAGAAACCGAGCTTCGCCTAAGTTAAACCCAGTCAAAAGAAACATTATTAGTGAAATTGAACAGAGAGTAGCAGAAAATGATTTGAAGTACATGGCTTTCATTTCTTTGCTAACTTGCAAGAATTCTTTGATAGGTATACTAACTGAAAGCTGGAAATTTATACTTGTTCAGATTTCCCTGTCTATCACACTGCTTTTGACTCCTATGGGTGGGTGCAAAAATATGCAGACCCGCAATTTCATCGTCATGTGGCTGGTTAGTGTCCTTTTCTGTCAACTTGTGTGCCTGCTGTCAGATCAATTATAAGGGCATTCATAACTACTTTTAATATAAAATGACCTTTCTGTTTTTTGTTGTTTCAGTCGCTGGAATTTGGGGACTTCTAGCCCTTCACCTGGCTGATAAGTCTATTCTCCCATTTGATTACCTCTCTTACGTGGAGCAGTTACAGGTGGGCATCTGATTAAAATATCTCCAACATGTATTTATTAGTTAAACAAACAATGTTTTAGACTAGCTGTTGAGTTATCGTAGAAAATGAGTTGTGAGTTTGGACTATTGATAGAAAGTGTAAGAACTAAGTGACCAAAATGGTTGGAAACTTGCCAATAGAGATGATTGCATTTCTATGGGAAACCTAGGGTGCTTCCTTCAGATTCGTTATGCAACTATTTGAATTGTGAGTTAAAAATACGTTTTTTAGAATATAGGATCTAACAGGAGGAAAAGACAGGAATATAACATGGGAAGATGCATCTTTATAACAATTAGCATGGTTGGAAATCATGTTTTATGTTTGACTGCAAAGCTGTTCCATTTAAACATGGTGGCCGTACAGCTAACAAGAGGAAAAGACAGGAAAATAACATGGGAAGATGCATCTTTCTAACAATTAGCATGGTTGGAAATCATATTTTATGTTTCACTGCAAAGCTATCCTACTTAAATATGATGCCTGTACAATATGCATTTGTGAGATTCACCCCCCCAAACTGCACAACCTGTGGCTCTCTCGAGAAATGAAACAAATTGGCTAATCAATTTTGAAGGTTGAAGAAATATGGTTGACGAAATCACATTGCACCATTATTGTATATTTTCTCTAAATATTTTACTGAATTTTGTCATTTTCAATCTCTGACTGACATTTTCCCTTTCTTTGGCAGAGGCATACAGGTGTCTTGGGCAAACTATTGGACAGGAACGTATCTCTTCATCCCCTAATTACTTCAATTCAAGAACTTGCCTCTGCTGCCAAAGAAGTGGAGTACGAAGTAAAGGTAAGCTCTTGAAGTGTAATTATTGGACTTCCAACATCTTAGTGGAGATGATGAAAACATTCATACATCTTATGCTCTCTCTCGAGTACTTATGGGGCATGATTTGTTTTTCAATGCAGCAATTGAGAGAACACGAGAGGAGGGGGGATTTTATAGATTTGAAGTTGCGAGCGTTGAACGATCGGCTGATGCTTGCCGAAAGAGGCTTCCTGGATGTCGAAGGGCTTCAAGGAAGGCGGCAATGGTTTAAGCATCTTGTAAGTGTTCTCCTCATCTTCAGCTCGAGCATGAACTTGAATTTAAACAGCAATTTATGTGTAGAACTGACGTTTTAATCATCTGTTTAGATTTATGGGCCTCCGAGTAACTATGAAAGCAAACTGGATTTCTTCCCTGGAATAGCAGATGCTCTCTCTCAATCTACTAGCAAAAGCCAACAAGATAGGCAAGCAGCAATACAGCATGAAATATGGAGAGTTGGCAGAGCCATTGAAAGGGCTGCTGGTGCTCTTAAAGGGAATCTCACCTGAAAATCTAGCAGAAAACATGATGAGGCCGTCAACTTGTATATATGAGTGGTCAACTTGTCGTAGATTCTAACTTTACTCCAGTCATGCACAAGGTTAACTCTTGTAAATGCGAATTTAAAAATCCATGCTGTAAAATTTTGCCTCATCCACAGCAAGCAAAGCAATTATCAAGAACATTTCCTCCCATGATTGTTGATTTGCTGGAAAGATACAAAGATTAGATCTGAAATTGCAGACATCTGAATGTTGCATGTGTTGAAACAGAATATATCGATGCCCTCGTGAATCTTCATAAAAAAGAGGTCTTTTAAAATATACAGATTGGAAAATAACAGGAAATCAGTTAGAAAGCATGGGATTAGGAGGTTGCATTCTTTGATTGGATAATAACAGGAAATCAGTTGGTGTAAAAAAAAATTAATATTTATTGGCGAATAAATAAAAAGCACATCTTTGATATTAAAAAAAAATTACACCAACTAAAGACAAATCAAGCATAAAAGAAATAAATATGGATCAAAAGTACTTTAAGGCCCATTTATTTGTATGTTTTAAAAGCTCTTTTGAAATTATTGTTTTTTAAAATATTATTTTTTTGTGCTTTCAAATTGATTTGATTTGTTGATATCATAAATAATTTTAAAAAAATAAAAAATATTAATTTAATATATTTTCAAATAAAAAGTATTTTGAAAAGTAGTCGCTATTATATTTTCAAACATCCTCATCTTGTTTCAATGGCAACCCTATGGGTTTATATATATGAGCAGCAATTTAGATTCTATTGAGAAAAAATAATTTCTAGTAAAATCCTTCCTTTACTTATTAATAGTTACTTGCTCAACCACGAGATAGATAGAAAAAACTTTTGATGAAATAAAAAAAATTCAACCATCATCAACACATTTTCTAGTAACAAGAAAAATCTTGATTAAAAATTCAAAATTCAAAGCATACATTTAATAAAATTAATTTATATTTTTATGTTCAAACAAACATTAAAAAAATGTTAATATCAACTAAACATCAAGTCAGAAAATCTGATATATTGTTTAATAAATTTAACGCATACATTTAATTAAAAAAAAGTTTATTTGGTAGTATTATTAAACCCAACTTGACTCGATTAGTTAACTTGGAGGCCCCTCAACCCGGGTCATTGTTTGGTCTTGGTTTCAAATCAAGTCACATGAAAGTTGACCTAGTATAACCTGATTAATTTTATGAATTCAATTGCGACTCGATCAAAATCGATTTAATTAATAAAATTATTGATGTTGTTTTAATTTTTTAAGAGAATATTATTAACATCATGATGTTTTGGGTCAACCTAGATTTTCACTATGACCTTGTGACTCTATCACCTTAGCTAAATCCAAATTGCTTGAATCAATCATGTAAAGACATAATGCTCAAAATAAATTAAAAGTCTAATTTTTTTAACCTATTGTATAAGAATGTAGTTGAAAAAAAATGGCTAAGAAAAACTGAAGGATGAAAAAACACAAATTACTAAACAGAAATGATTTGTTTAGATAATAAAATCTTTTTTCCTAAAAAAAGAAGAGTAAAACGAACCGGAAAAACCAATCCAAATGTACTCAGCCCGATAGCCCGGTTTATCGGGTTTTGTTTTGAATGAAACAAAAGCGGGAAAGCATATGCTAGTTAAGAAGAGAACCGAAGGAGAGAGAAAGAGAGTGTGAGAGAGAAATGGAAGAAACGATATCTGAATTTAGCAAAAGCATAGGCAGCTTCTGCAACCACCTCCAATCCAGCTGCGACGCTCTCAAACAATCCATCGACCGCCGCCCCATCCCTCTGGGTAATTCCCCTGCCTTCCCCTTTCTCCCTCTTTTTTTTTCCTTCAACAATTCAAACAGTAAAGCTTCTTCTTCTCCTTTATTTTTTTTTCCAGATTCGGCTTCATCTACATATATCCAGTGCTTAAACAGAAGGGTAGCGAGCGCTAGCAGTGACCTCAACTTACTAGAATCGATGGCATTTGGTACCGTTTCCTTTGAGGAATTACTAGGTCATTGCAATGAAGTTTACAAGAGCAGTGAGAATCGTATTCTTGAATTTCAAGATCGTCTCAGGAGCTTCGGTTATGTTCCTGCTGGTACTTTCATTTTTTACTCAGTTTACTATTTGTGTTCGAGTATTTAGGAAATTACGAAAAATAAGTTCTTTTTCTTAAAAACATTTTGGGTTTTTTCCTTCTTTAATTTAAAACTGGTAAAATTGATAATGAAATAGTCATGTAATTGGGAATGATGCTGAGAAATCAAGGATGGTAGAGAATAGTGTTTTTGTGTTTTGCGTTATGTTGGTTGCTTTTTTTCTTTTATTAATTGTTTTGCTTTTAGAAGTTGAGATTGATGATGAAGCGGATTTGAGTATATCGATGGAGCTAGGTTTAAACTTGAAGGACGAGATGGACCCTTCTGCAGCTTATAATGGACCGGTGTCTGTGGCAAGTTCAATCATGAAGAGTTTGGAAGAGGATCCTTTGTATCCTTATTTTATACAACTGCTGTTTCATTACTTCTATCCTTGTGTCTTTAACATGGAGGATTGGATCTTTTATTGCATTCTTTTCCCATGTTCCTGGTAAAGAGTGAACTGATAAGACAGGGTTTGTTAGATTTGATTGAAGAAAATCTGGGTCATTTAGACCATCGCATTACAGTGGATGAGAATTTTGTTTGCCTTGATCTTTTTGTTTTAGAATGGACGAGTCGTTGAGCTTAAAGAGTCTTGGGCTTTCAGATGTCTGTCTTGCCACTTTAGCAGCTGAAGGTAGTCTCTTGCCACTGCCTGATAGATGTGATTGATGCTTCAGTACAGTTATAATTCAATCTCAGATTGAATGAAATGCAAAATCATATACTTATTTTGCTCTATGTGAGATGGCTAGATGGATTTCTTGCTGTAAATACTTTAAGAGTTTAATGCTGTAAATACTTATGTGTGCATTGTACAAGTCTGCCTACTGCATCGCTGATTCGTGCTTTCTACTAATCTCACCTCTCATTCTCTGCAGCTAACAGTAAGATAAATGATCCCGATATATCTATGAGAGATACAAAGATGTAAGTTGTTGAACTTGTATTTTGTGTTTCGCAAGGAACTTTCAGTCTTTCCTTTGCACGTTCTAAATTGTTCATGTTTTAGGTATTATGGTGACAAATTACACAACATGAAGAGTCTGGACCAAAATACTGGAAATATGGAAGTAATTGAAGGTAGAAAGCTTTCATTGAGATTTAGCTATTAAAGGTTGTTCATCTCATTCCATGCAATTTGCCAATCAAACAATACCAAGCACCAATGAGTATGCGGTTATCCTTCGTTGTAAAATCCAGGTGAACTGAAACCAGCTGAAGCTCTTAGGGCTGTTGTGAAGGCTTCAAAGGATGATTATGAAAGTCTTCCTTCCTACATGAAAAGTCTAACATCGTGGGAGGTATGGATAACCAGTTTCCGCCCTTATGATTGAATTAAGCTGATGTTGTTTGATCTTTCCATTCCAACTGAATATATTCAAGATTGCCTTTCTTTAAATCTTGACTGTAAAGGTTGCTTTATGATAATTGTATTGAATGCTGAGGAGCTAGTTTCCATGAAGTACTTCATTTTTTCCTAATGGTTTTATAGGTGAAAACTTGAAATCATAACGCGGTAAGCTTTTTGAAATGCATCTGCTTTTGTCTGTACTAACCTGGAGTTTGTACACAACTTCTCGAAGTATAATTGGACGGCATTGAGGTTTCCTTGGATTGGTTTGGGGACAACATTTTACACAATTATACCAATAACTAAGATTGACAACCAGCTTAGTTAACGTTGGGTTTTCCCATTTATTACGTTCTTGATATTTTGCAGTAACTTGCAGGATCTGCTTGCTGCCGTTGAGAAAATTAACTCTAGCCTGAAGATGAAGGATAAAACAAAGGGAAATAATTATTTCCGCCAAGATGAAATCACATCAATGGATTTAGGTATGTATTGTCGTTTCGCTGTTATATACACATTTTATTACAGGTTTATCACAAACATTTTTTATCCATTTCGATTTTAGAGATGGATTAACAAAGGTGGGACTCAAACTTGAGATCTCACCCATTTCGGATGTTAGTGGGTAAGCATTTGAAGTTGTGTTTTTTCTAACTGCAGTCCATTGAAGACTCACTTTTTGCTTTGGTTCCATTTGTTTGTCTCAGGGCCTAAAGCAAGAACTTATCTGCTGCTGCTCACACGCATGAATCAGTTGGCTGTTGAAACTGTTGATGGTTTGATTTCCTATAAAGTTCTATAGACGAGATATGATCCATTTCGCATATACAACTGGTTTAGTCGATTAAACCAGCTGCGCCTTCAATTTTTTTGAATTTTTTCTGCTAAATAGATTAATGCTTCATGGGATGTGTTCGAACTTACAATATAGAAAGATCCTTCATTTGCTTCTCCTTTTCCTCTATCATCCCAGTACTGCATTATGTCTTTACATGATTGATTCAATGCTCTAATCTTTTCCTCTATCATCTCAGTACTGTGTCGTCTTCGTTTAGAATGAGATAGTTAAGTGACTTGTGATTCGCACTGGTTTAGATTTATTTTTTTATATAAAAAAATTCAATTATAAATTGACAAGTTTATGCATGTATTTTATTAAATAAATTAAAAAATATTTGCGTAATTGAAATAAATTATAAAGTACAATTCCTAACCAGTAAAAAGTTAACTAGCTAAATCTATGACCCTAATTATAAAATCAATCGGGGTAAATAATAGTTTTAATAAATACTTGTAAGATCTCATCTAACTAATTATAGAGGTGTCTATTTGAGATTGTGATAAACCTACAAATATTAAATTGAAACAAATTTCATCGTCTAATTATTAATCAATAAAATATTGATGGATGAAATTTTAAAAAAAATATATAAAAAAACCCAGTAAAGATATAATTTTGAAGGATCAAATAAAAGAAATAAAAAGGAGACAGTGGGGTCCACCAAATATCTGATGCCTCACTCACTCTATCATCATGAAACCTGGAAGACTTTAGTAGTTGATTGAAAGGCCATGATGATAGCATGGAATTCAGCATACACTGCCTGTGGTTACCCTCCCTTTTATCGCTTCAAATTGGATCTTTTGAGCTACATTATTGAGTACACTTTTGAACTTGAATTTTAGAAATGATGAACTTGTCGGATCCGCAAGGAAGCATGCTTTTCCCTTGGCACGCACAAGTGTTCGGAGGATTCATTTAGCAGTAGCTGGGTTAATATGTGCCCAGTAACGCGATTCAAAATGTTTAATTTTTTTTAAAATTTAAAATATAGTATTAACATGTTAAAATAATGAAAAATATGTAAAAACATCAATCTAATATTTCTTAACTAAAAAAACATTGAAAATCATAAAACCAAACTCATATTGCTACAGTATTGTTTCGGGACTAGCTAGTACATGTTGACAGACTGATAAAATTGACCTGCAAATTGCTAGATTGATATATATATATATACACATAGAGATAAGGCGATTGGTAAAAACAAAAAATGGCATTTATTTGATATAAACAGGACGAGCATTTTTTGGATGGAGAATTTAATGATATTAAATAATAAACTTACTTCCTTCTTTTCAAAATTTAAAATTAAGTCTATATAGACAAATTAATATGCAGCAGTGAACATGTTTCTAGGACATCCAATTTTTTAGAAAGCTTTAATTGTTAAAAAATAAATGCATTCTGAAACTTTCCCGTAATGTAAAAGTTTGATAATATTCAGCCGAAACAAACAAACAAAACATAACATTGCAAGTCATATTTGATTCATGAGCTGACATGTTTTCAATTATCATCAGGCACAGAGGCAGTCACTTGAATTTGTCACCCATTTTTTCTAGCTTCCCATTTGCATCTGTAAATGGAAGGGGTGGCTTAAAAACCCATTATCAACTTATGGCCATTGGATTTGAATGATATCCTCTTACTATTTATCCATCCAATTAACTTTCATCATCATTATATATATATATATATATCCACTTTTTTGGCCGTGACAAAGGATCCACATCTTAAATACTGATATGATAAATATTATGGACGTACTGACTCAGAAACAACTTCAATCAATAGGTTATAGGTCCACGATGTCAAATATAATCAAACTATTATCCTATAAAATTTTATTTTTGTTTGTGATATTTAAGAAAGATATGAGAAAGAACAGAAACATATTTGGTTGGAACAAAAATAAAATTAAAAATAAATAAATTTATTTTTATGATATTTTGTACATTTTTTAATGAAAAATATAAGGTATAAGAACATCTATATACGAATCAATCCTTCCTTGTTAAAACTAAAGCCATCTCAATCATGCCTTAAACGGGTTTTTTATACTTAGATATTACATTACAAAAGAAAGAAAAAAAAAGTAATTTTTTCTCTCACCCTTCTTTTATCAAACCCTAATATTCCAAGAAATTAAGTGGAACATGGTTACCCCACATAGACAGAGGCCATGTACCCGAGAGTGCATGGACAGTGAGGAATCTCGATCCTAAGTGAAGCACAATGTTGTTGGTCTCTCAGTCTAATTTCTCTCCCAAAAATTCACCACAATTAATACAAATGAAGAGACTCGAATTTTTGCAATAGAAAACAACTCACAATAAGCCACATGGATACAATAAAATCAATTTCTTCCTTGAGAGGATCACAAAACGTAAGGCTTCCGAAACCTTTTTGGAAATCCAAACAGGTCCTGAGGAGTTTATACTTTTATATATCAAATTCCTTCGCGTGGCCTGATGTCACCATGCAGATAATTAATAACAAGGAGGCGCGTGGATGTCAAAGATGCGAGAGAAAGGGAGAAGATTCTTCAAGCTGTGGGGACTCGCATCTATAATTTGAATGTTTTGAAGAGAATTATTTAGACCACAGCATGGGTACGTGATAGATAATTGGGGATGATTCGTGACAAGCCAATCTCCTGCACATACAGGTTCTAGATGTGAAATTTCAAGTCGATATGCAGCAGCCCCAATATATATATTTATCTACTCTTTGCTTGTAAGGGCCAGGAGGTGTTCCCTTTTCCAAGATTTATTGCAAATAAATGGAATTATGAATTTACATTATAAAAAATCGATTCATCCCTATCAACTATCAATATGGTAATGAATAAATATTTAATTTAAATATTTGGAGAAATTATTTCCTTCTAGAACTAATCCCGCGTTTGCGTATTCAGAAGCAGCCAAGGAAAGAAGGTTTAAGAGATTATTTCCTTCGGGAACTAATCCAGATTTGCGTATTCAGAAGCAGCCAAGGAAAGAAGGTTCAAGAAATTGGAAGCTGCACCTTCTTGAAAATCAAATCACCAGGGACGAGGAAGGCTAGGTTACTTAACAAACCAAATCCCATCCCACTAGGCAAACCAATCCACAACAATCCCTTTGGTGTTAAAAATCTATTTATATTGAAGAAATTATCAGGACGACTCACCATATATATACACGCACTGTGATTAACGATTGAGTTTGAGATCCACCAGTGAATGTGGGGCTCAGAACCAAGCCATAGGCCGAAGTCTGGATATAATGATGGATGTCCCATTGCCACCCAGCTGGTAAATACCCCCCCTCACATGTGACTTATTGAGAGAAATGCGAAACTAACCACCACTATATAAAAAAAAATATTTAACACTATTTCAAAAATATTTTTGAAAATATTAAAAAAAATTATTTTTTTTTACTTTATATTAATTTTTTTTTGATGGTTTTAGATATTTTCATGTGATCATGTTAAAAATAATTTTTAAAAAATAAAACTCTTATTTTGATACATTTTGAATGAAAAACACTATCAATAACTCCCAAACAGGCAGGCACTAAATAACAAAGGTGGTGCTATAAAACCAACCTCGAGTGCATAGCTGTTGCTGCACTATCTAAGCTCGGAACTATAAAATCAATCATTTTACAAGCCCATCCCCATCCCCCAAGACGGGGGAAAAAGAAAGAATCGATGTCAGACGCAGCCAACTATACCCGGTATACATCCCCTGGTCAAAATCTTCTTTATGTACTCTGCTAAATTACCCTGGAGCTGTATATGGTGGTAGGAGCATCACACCGACCTCTTAAAACAAGGTGGCGGTGTCTGCATTACATTCAGAGAGAAAGACAATAAAGGACAGCAGCTCAAGCAGGGTGTCTCCACCATATAATAGCACACTACATTTGGGAGACCCTCCTCCCACCTTCCCCCCCCATCACATCAGAGAAACATATAAGCCTATATCATCAAGTCCTACAGAAATCACTTGAAATTCGAGCTTCATTGTCTTCTTCCTTCGAATGTACCACTCATTCTCGTCCTCTACATTGTAGCGTGAAAGATGTCCGATCAGCTTTCCGTGCTGGTGGAGGGCAATCTGCTCCTCTTCCCTAATTGTATATTTTAACAGGCTTCTCAAATGTGTGGCGGTTCTGCAACATTTTCAGACCAATCAATGAAAAAAACAAACTCCCATGGTTTCACAAGATGAAGACATCAGCATTTATTGACAAACATAATGCTGAATGAGTGATGCAAACATAAAATCAATGCTAGCGTTCAGTAACCACATGCACTTCATTTGTAGTTGAATGAGTGATGCAAACCTGATTTACTGCATAAGACCTTTTAGGAGTATTATCAGAGTGCTCCAACCCAAGGTACTGCTCCCAAGCACCATAAACATCTCTTCTCTGAAAGAAAAGGTAAAAATACTGATTGTAAATACCCACAAAAAAGAGAGCCAATAATGGACGCCTATGCCAGGAAATGCTGAAAATAAAGGAGGGTTCACAAGGGAGGAATAAAAAGAAGGTTTGTAACAGCACCTGGAAGCGGGTGAACACAACATCAGAATCCTGCAAGTACTCTGGACGACCCAGTGACATAAATGCAAATTTCCACTAAGCAACCAAAAGAACAAAGGTTGGTGAGGAATTCAATTCATTTTCTGATAATAAACCACATTACTTAAGGACGCAAAAGCTAATGCAAGATAATTAGAAAGTATCAAGCAGAGTGGTTTCAAATGCTTGTTTCCTTAACCAAACAGTGCAAAGAAAATACCTTAGCAAACTCCTCATCAGGAATCTGCAGCTTCTTTTGTATACGCATTTTAACTTCGGCTAAAGTTTCACCTTCATGGATGACCAAGAAAAAGGGTTCACCAAAATTCTGCACTTGCTATTGAGGACACAAATATAAAAGTATGTAAGAGCCTGGAAATTTCTCTATTTAATAACACCCATAAGATAGAATCCAAACAAATGAAACCAAGTAAAATCTGTGGTTGAAGTATCGATAAATCATACCAATTGATTCTGTCCAGACTCCTTTGTGAAGTGATAAACATGAATCAGGCGATCTTGGGGACCAAGATTTTTTTCTTCCTCAGGAATCTGTGAAATTCGAGAGAGAGAGGGAGAGACAATGGGGTTAAACAAAAATGCTGATAAAAATCAATACATAATCTCATTTCTGAAGGAGTGTCCAGGATTGTTAATCAAATGAAAGTAAACTTCCTGTTTGCTGGCCTGAGTTATCATAACATTTACTTAATTTCAGAAGGGTAATCAAAATCATGCCCAAGGCTATTTGCAAAAGTAGCCGGTCAACAACCTTCAAATATTCTACTAACATTTGATAAATTATGTTTCATTAAAAAAAATTCAATGAGCCAAGATAATATATTCATAGTAACTCAACAGATATTTAAGACTTTAGTTTTCATTTTTATTAATAAAGTTGAGACAGTTTCTAGAAACATACCATGTAAGAATAGAACACTGATTACTGTTTGCCATTTGACACATACTCAGTGAAAATCTTGGCATGGCAATGGTGTACTATTAATGGAAGCTTATAATTTTATTTCGCACACCCCTATTATAATAGTTCATGTTAGCTCTCCCAAAACTGCAAACCCACAGCCACACATGCTTAAACATTCAAGACATCAAATGCCTGCACATCTCAATGCCTACACCACTGATCGTGAAATATCAAATGCTTGTTGAACCTATGAATTGTGTGAAAACTGGGATACTCCAAATTCAAGTAATAAGATGAGATATAAACCACGATCATATAATATTTGATATTTGAACAAAATCAATTAATTTAAAATTAATTAGTAGATTGTGCTTCACATATATAACTTTAATAAAAATATTTAGTTAATTCATAAAAAGAAAAAATGAAAACAAAGTATGTTGATGATATCAAAATTCTGAAGCAACAAAAATTTTTAGTTTATCATGGACTTGCTCATTTTTTTACATGACATACATGCTAACTATGATGCTTCAAGTTTATGCACAAAATCTTAGGAGAAAGGCAGATGAGGTATTTCCTAGAGAAGACAAGGAGTAAAAGGACTTGCCTCCTCTGCCCGCAGCGTCCAATACTGGTCATTTATATTCTCAATTTTTTCATTGGGCGGAAAGATCTGCAATGGCAAGATGGCAAACTGAGTCAGAAGAAACCACCCACAAGTACTGCCACCAAAACATCTAAAAGATCCAATGCATTAGACTAAAAATATCTGAAACTCATAGATCATATTTCATACACATTATCATTGATATTTAACCAGGAAGAATAATTATTGATTAGCAGGAAACAAAATTGAGTGATGAAGTCATTATCTTATATGCTAACTAAAACCAGTCAGTACCTTATAAATCTTGTGATAAAATACTTCAAGCAGTCGAAGTTCAGCATTTGGGAGTGACAATTCTACCTGTTTCAGCACGAGCCATTCATTAGAAAATTTATCACATGCAATGACAAGGTATGGTGAAAAATTGGTGAAACTTGAGAATTAATATGTTTTGTTCTGGTATTATAAATAGCTGTCCACACTAAGCAGGAACATTGAAAATATGCTTCAGGAACAACCACTCCAGTACATATCTTCAGCTGAGAGGTTAGAACTTAAAAGTTACCTTAGTTTTAAGTTCATTGATCACATCCCCCACGGTGCTTTGTTTAGGCAATCTAATGTTATGAATTACCACCTGTCAACAGTTGCAATAAGATTAGAAGAAAGACATGAAGATGATCAATTAAATAATGCATGAAAATAACATAGCCATATATTTCATACTTCGTCTTTGGTAGCATGATGGAAAGCAACTTTCAAATTTTTTAGACCTTGCAACTCTGGAAGAGGAATATCTAGAACTTCATAATACAAGATATCGGAAGCCTGTAGAAAGAAGAGAACAAATAAATTATTATTCACACTATATAATTTCATTAACAGTATATGAGCCAATGACTGCAATTCATGTAACAGATACCTGATTGTAGTGAACTAACATATCTGATAGATGATCCACTCCTCGATATTTAATTGGCTGTGGCTTAGGCTGCTGAGAGTAGCAGTTGTGGGATGTTAACCTGATTTTGGATGGATCGTCCAAACCAATCTTGCGAGCTACTCTTTCAACAACATCATCATAAGTGTGTAATTTCGACCTGCAGAAACATCAAGAGTATAAATAAGTGTCTACACAACAGCACTGAAGATTTCTCAACCGAGCAAACAACAATGCTTGAGATGTGATTACTTACAGCTCTAGATAAAAATCATCCTCTTTTGCCTTCTCTAGAGATCGGAAATGAACTATCTATAGAAAATTAATTAACACAAGAATTGAGTATAAAATTGACAGATCACGAGAGAGGTTTGCTGTAATTGAATAATTCATTATAATCTAACTACTTTATAAAAAGATGAGGAATATAAAAGGTGTCCCTCTTGAACCTATTCTACCCCCATCCCTAAAATTCAATTATAAAAATAAAGTAAGATGCCTGGAAAATCTCATTCAAGAAGAAGGCACCTGCCGATTGTGCACATATTCCAGATATGAAGGCACATCTGGATTTCGACAGTTTTCTTTGTTTTCAGGAGGAGACTTCTGAAAACATATTATGTCCCCATCTTCAATCTGAGGACGAAGCAGCAAGAGGTCAGTGGCTGATTTGAAAATCTGATAACATTCTAGCATATGTAAATAAACACATACCTGACTTATTCGAAATGAGGCCCTCTTATCAAGGAGTTCACACATGACACAAGGCTCAAACTTGATTTCCTGAACATCACACAACAAATAAAATCCTTCTACTAAGACAATATCTACTTATGAATATTGAAATAAACCTGTGCACTTGGTTTGGTGGTATGGTTAAGCCAACTTCCTTGATTGAATAGTTATTTTGGCCATCTATGATAAAAGTATACAATATAGACGAACCTCATAAAGTTCAATCTCTTCCTCAGATGCAAAGCCAGCCATTTGATTAAGCTTTGCTAGAATTTCTATTGGTTTACAAGAATTCTTCACAAAAAGCCTACCAGCATATCTGGGACCATGGAATAATGTCATTTCAGAGGGATCAAGATTCAAGAAAACGCAATGGACAAAGATCGGACAGCAAAAAGGAGCCAAAGATTATTAAGTACCGTAATTCTTGTTTTTTCAGGGGTCATAAAGCTTGAAGAAAAGCAGAATATCTTCTTTAGTTTTTTCAGGTGGAGCAATGGGACGTAAATCCTGAGATATTGCAAACCTCAGTAGAAGTAAGACATTTTCTGGACAGAAATATTAGTGCAAATGTTAAATTTGATCATTTATAAGAAAAAAGAAATACCAGCCCAAGCTCAACTTCCAAGAACAACTTTAATTCAGCATTATGGGTCTTATTTGACAACTCTCTCAGCTGTCCAACCTACAAACATTAAATGGCTATCATTAAAATTACGTTACACAAGAAATCTCCAGAAACACTTGTATCCAAAAATAAAACACTTCAATGTGATCAAAACAATAGTATCATTCCATTCCATAGTCAATGGCCACAAAGTTTCACCGCTAGTAGTTAAAAAAGAAGAAGGCCAGATGTTGGGATAGCCAACCAAGAAGTGTGTTCTCTTAAAGCACATGGCCAGAAGGCATCACCCACCACTATGTCTTAAAATCCCAGAGACTTGATCCCAAGTCTGTTCTTGCCTGAAGCAGAAATAATCATGCAAATATCTAGTAGAAATACAAGTCACTCCACATAAACAAAATCACAACTTTGATAAATTAACTTTGAACAAGAAAACGAATGGTAGTTACTGATTGTGCTTCCTCCAGGGGAGTCAATGGCCGATTGGGTCTATATGTGTGGTTTTGGCGCTTTGCCCATATCCAAAATCTCAGAAATTGGACTGGTATACCAAACTCTTTAGCAACCTCCTCCTGTAATACAGCTCAACATTAGACAGAGAAATCTACAGAGTATCTCATCATCCACAATGTCAAAATGCTTACAAATTACACCCATTTAGTACCTTAAACAGACTAAATTGCGTCTGTTTCTGAATACGGAAGTTACGGACTTTGTCATGATCCACAAGGTCAAAATAAATATCCTTTCCAATTTGCTCTTTAAGGTCCTCATCTCGCGCAACCTAGATGTCATACTAAATAGCTTTATTTATGACTTACAAGCATCCCTTGAGGTAGATGCAGGTCATCGCTAACAATATACCATCATAAAAAAATAAAGCTTGGTAAGAAAAACCTTTATAATTGTGTAAAGGTGAGCTTGTGCTTTATATCTTCTCTTGTCTTCCTTTTCTTCTTGTTCTTTCTTCAGTCTTATCTGGAACAAGTTGTTGAATGAATCAATAATCAGTCTTCATTGTGATGTGGACGCTCTTAACTATCATAGTTATATTTACAGAACTTATTGAAATTAGAAGTAAAGAAAGTAATTTACCCTCAAGTGTTCAGCAATGTCTTTCTCGTCAACATTACAAATTATCTTGTCCTTGTCACTTTCCCGTATATACACAAGCATGTATGCATTTGAGTATTTTGTGAACTTAAATGGAGTATTGTTAAAGCCAGGATTGGTCTGAAGCATCTGGTAGACATAGCAGAACAAGAGCACATCATTCACCATCAATTACATGTACCATTCACAGGATTACTGCAATGTTTGGGAACCCTTACCTCTTCCTCGCCACCATACTGTTCATCTAATGCCCTCTTCACATCTTCCTTTGTCACCCTTTCATCATCAAATTTGAACCTAAACAAGAAAATCAAATATCATATGGTGTGAAAAGATATCGAGTTCTCAACAAAAGTACAACTATTCAGACAATGGTAAATGTGAAGGCTCGGACTAAGGACTATTATACTCATAAACGACTATTAAGTTATTATGAGTTTCAATTTCCTAGCGTTGATATTATGAGGGATGGGCATATTGAGTGTGCTTATGAACAAGCATAAGGTTAACAAGCAGACCATTGATCAGAGAGGGTAGGCCTGATATAAGCATAATAATGTCCACCATGCACACCTCCACTGTGAACCAAAACACTGCAAGAGAAAACAGGAATATACAGGCGAATTAATATACAATTTTTCTAAAGCCAATCATAACTTCCAAGCTGTGGAAAGAGAACTACATGCAATTTATATTAGGTGCATGCAGCTCGTGTTTCTCCAACATAAGAGTTTTCTTTCATTCCTATGCTACTCAAGCAAGTCATGCACAACCCATGTTGCTATTACATTAACAGCAATGACTATTTATGGAGAGATAGGGGGAAAGGAGATAACAGAATCTCAAGCAAATGGCTTAAACAACGCAACATTTCTTTCTTTTGAGCTTGTAAAGATTTATGAAAGTGATATTTATAATATTACTTTAGTTTACCACATGTTAGAAGCATGCTTCAGTTTGAAGGTAGTTTGCATTTCACTTAGCTGCTCTAGCTGCTGCAACCAGTTGTCACATTATCAAGAGTTGCTTGAGTAGTTATAGTTCATATTATACTAACCCTTTAATATGTTATAACAAACAATACTATCAGCTAGAATAGATAGACTATAGATATCCCATTAGGGCTACAACTCTTCATGTAAAGTGTAAATAACAGATTCAATAGCAATACACTGGGTTTTTCCTCCAACTTCATTGCTCTAACTCCAAAAATAGTTAGTAGTTTGATTTTACTTTACAAAGAACCATGCAGCCTTGAGAAGCAAGAAAGACAAGCTCCAGTCAGTTAAATGCAGCCATACAAGAGCAGAAAAAAAATTCATGAATCAAGACAGTCATGATAAAAGCTATGGCAAATTATGTTCATTTCTAGGGGCCAAAAACACCATGCGACCGTTACCTGTGAAGTGTGTAGAGATTACGCACACTCCTGTCAGCTGCAGGTGATAAATATTTCCCATTCTCCCTGTCCAGGTCAAGTTGAAGAGGAAATTCATAGCGATCATTAATCTACAAAAGCAAAGAGAAATCAGTAAGTGGAAACAAACATTTGGCTTACTTAGCAATTTGTCCAGCAGCCAATTCATTCAGTTGTTTAACATATTCTAGCTTATAAGGGCACAAAGCAACAATCCCACAAAACATATTTACCAGAGCAACCGGTTACACCTACTGACCTTCACCATAGTGTCACGCATAAAATCATATTCAAACCGCTTTAATTGGAGTTGAAGAACAGGGGGGAAGTCAATAAATAAGACACCCTTCTTTGCATCCTGAAACAAATATGAGTTCAAGCACATGCTATCAAAAGAATGACCTTAGGAATTGATCTAAAATAAAGGGTTCTAGTAGAAAAGTAACATAGAGGATAACCCAAAAATATGCCCATACCATTTCTCAATGGTACCATCTTAACTGACAATTTAAAAGATGTTTGGACAAATTTCACCACTTCTATGGGCAACTCCCTCATACTCTACCTAAAATATATTATTTGGGGGTCTTACCAGGAACCACACAATTTGTCTAGGAATCACCAGATCCATCTCTTTTAATGACAAAAAATAACTTGCATGCAGTTCATTTTCAGAAACGAAACCGTAAATTTCAGCATAGTTATGAAACAACAAAAAAAAAGTTAACACCAGATATGATTGAATGCACAGGATGTAAGACACATAATTGGTCTTCATGCAGTTTACAATGGCATTATAATTGAGCTTCTTGTTTTTGTATGAGGCACTGTGAGATGCTAGCTAGTATTGGCTTCCACATTTTTATGAGTGCATGAGACAAGAGTTGTTCAAGGGTAAATGCACATTTCAAATTGCTTAAACAAATCATATAGTCTGGCTCCCATCTATTAACAAGCATTGACTGACCTGCAAACCATGTTCTTCGGCATGGTATTTGTTATCACCCTCAAGTCGCTCAACTTCCACATATTTGTCAAAAGAAGCATAAACATCTCGACAACCTTTCACATCAAGCTGGAGATCTGCCATGTAATATCTACACATCAATGTCATATAAAGACATCATCACCGAACTTTTAAAAGCTGACTAAATATAATACCATAAAATGACTCCTTTCTTGTAGATTTGTATTCCACATTGATGCACTCAATGTAGTTCATATGGTGACCCTCAAACAACTGTTGTATAGTGCCCTCCACAACAGTCCCCTGGATCAGCAGAAAAGAAGTTGAAATTTTAAATTAATGATGAAAGCATATCCCAAAACTGTCGAATGTTCAATACCTTCATTTTATCCTCTAACTTCTCACACAAAACTCTGTTAAGTTCTTGTACATCATGTTGCAAGAAGGAATCATATGTATCCCAGCCAAAAGATTTGGTCAATTCCTTTGTTGCAACACTGGTATCATTATATTGAAGCTTATAGAATAAACTCTGCAGGGCCAAAGGAATGCTTCCTGTAGGCATGTCATTCTCAGTTGTTGGCATGTGATACACAGCCTGAAATAATAAATTTCAGAACGAGGCAATTCCATTTGAACAATGTGTCCATACAAGTCATGATGATCTTTTCTAAACTTGAAAATGTGCTGACCTTTCGGAAGTAGGGAATATGATATAGAGTCTGTAGGAGAGAGTTCATGTAACATGTCGCTCCTTGGTTTTTCAGTCCTACATAGCCCGTCTCCTTCTTTGAGTCATAGGACCAATAATCTAGAACCTTGCAAACAGCAACTTCAGCTTCAATAACAACCGTGTCATTCACTAAGTATCCTCTGCTAGGATCATAAAGTTCACTCAAGGGCATGAAAGATGTAAAGCCCCAGTCACTCTCTCTTGCATTGAACTGATGTTGCGTGTCTGCAAATATATTTTTAAAAGACAATGCAGTATTAAATAATATCAAAGTTCATGGTAAAATTCACTACGAGAACATTGTGTAAAAAGGAAGCTGACTGTGGTGATGACATCTTCCTTACACATATATTGTTTCCATAGATTTAACAAAAAGTAACCAAGATCCAAGCTCAACCAACCTCCATTATGATAATTTCTGAATTACCTAGTTCAAGATATCCAGGAACTACTATCTTCCAGGACTGAATTACTGGAATTCATTTGACCACTTTTATAGATCACAATCCATAAAAGTTGCTGCTTTCAGCATAGTGAAACAATAATTTAACAAACAGCCCAAACCCTCAAATAACAAGATAGTCGAATCTATAATTGATCATATTATTGGTCAGCGCTCACAATGACAAGGATTCCAAAGTCTGTCAGCTGTTTATTGTGGTGCACAAACTGATTTCTAATCTAACCCTGCATATGGATTCCACCACCCTTGGTGCATTTACTTTCTTTCAATTCACTTTGGAAATAAACAATCATTGGTAACATCTCTACAAAGTCATAAAAGGTTACAAAGAACAAGTGTTCTACAGGAAAATATAATAATGTACTCAGGCAAGAAATTCAAATATAAGAAATCAATCCAATGTATAGATAGACATACAAAATAAATTAAGAACAAACAGAATGCCTGACTTGAAAATAAAATTACAATAACAGAAAGAGCCATTAATTAGGAACATCAAAGAAGATACCCTTTCTAATCGAGTATTTGTTATGAATTTGATTGACCATGGCCAAACTGAATTGCGCATATCTACTCCATCCATATGCCAAAGCTGTTGAATCCGCAACATCCAAATACATTGACAGGTGGTCCACGTTGTTTCCTTTAGGGAAGATCAGTACTCTCCTGTTAATAACACACTAAAATAAATCAACCACAAAATTATACAAACACAGACAAATGCAACTCATAAGCAACTCCAACTAGTAAAAAACTACATTGTTTATCCACCTACCATTTGTAGCTGCCAACAATAAATATATCAGAATAATGCTTCTTTGTGTTCAACCTAGTAAAATTCTCAATAGTCCAAGTAAATTTAATCGATGGAGGATCCTCCACAGGCTGATTCTCCACGGTACTAGTTTGCTCCACTTGTGCCACTACTACCACAACAAAAAATTACAGTCACCACCAAAATTACCAAACCCTAACATATTAATCAAAAAGTACAATATACTGTAGCAGAAGATCCGTTCGATCACACCGAATTATAAAAAAAAACAAGAAGAAGAAGATTGAACTCTCTAACCTTCCATTGGCTGAGGACCTTCAACTAAATCTGAATGCGGCACGAGCATCTCCTCGTCTTCTTGCTTTAAATTAGAAAAAAGTAATAATTAATAAACCTAGCCTTAAAAAAACAAATTCAAAAATCAAACTCAATTTCAATTCCGAACCCTCTCGATCGATAAAAAGAAACTCTGGTCGATAAAAAAAATACAAAATAAGGAGAGAGCAAGAGATTACATCTAACGGTGGAGGAGTCATCATAGTCATGAGAGGATATTGTCCGTTCGATCAAGCGAATCAGGGACGAGAATGGAAACGAGAGCAGGGAATGAGAAGAAGAGAAGAGAAACGAAAGCGGGATTTTTCTGTGCGTAGCCAGAAGAAACACTCGCAAAGGCACTGACTAGAGAGAGAAAGAGGAGAAGGGAGCTTTTTGGTGCTTGAAGGCTATTTGTGTGAGTATGGTAAAAAAGCGGGTAAGACCAACTTCAATAGCAAGAGCTATTTTGAAGAGTTAAATCTTTAAAATAATTTTTT